>QODF01000228.1:790686-857919 GCA_024372805.1 Oostethus manadensis
TATATATATATTATATATATTATTATATTTGATCAAGACTCTAAGGACTCTGCTGTATTTGAAGTTCGGAAAAAATCGGCTTCCACCGTGAGATTGGGGGATCCTGTTGGGCCTCACTCCAACAGGTGCTGGTAGGTGCGGCTATGCGCCTCAAAGTTGGTTGCCATTCGACTCCTGGAAGAAGAAGAAAATGCAACACCACCATGCCGACATGTCCGTGTGTACTGTGGTGAAGTTAGTTTAGTGTTGGACGTTTGATATTCGGCAACATAGCTACAGCGGTAGTTCCCCTCACTGTGCCCCAACTCCTCTGTCATGGTACAGGGAGGTCGCAAAGAAAGTTCCGCTCTAACTGCTGGTTGCTATAGCTGGTGTTCATACTAGGGACTGTCAATAAATTACTGTTGCGTTGAAAAGAGTTTGTTAAAAAAAAGTCTTATATTCTAATTATCATCTGGATTATTTGTAATGCTTTAAAGAGCTATTTTAATAACCACATGCAATTCCACAAATTCATGTTTGTAAAAAAGAAAAAAGCTTATAAAAAAAAAAAGCTTCCAGACCGGATTGGCAAGACTATAAAAAAATCGGATTGGATTGGAACACAGAAAATAGTAAATCGGGACATTCCTAGCTTGTAATCTTGTTAGGAGACCTTTGTGAAATTTTAACACGTCTTAAAGTTGCCAGGCAACCCACCGGCGGAGGCTTAAAGCAGCGGTGTAAGCATTGTACCTAGTCTTAATCCCACAGGTGAATGTGGCATACATAATAATAATGATAATACCAGCAGTGTTAAAAATGAATGTCATGGGAGTTTGATGTACCCTAAATTGGCTCGGCGAAACACGGCGTGTGCTAGTACATTCAGATTAGCGACAAATTGAAACTTTGAGCCGATGGCACACACCAATTTAGCAGAATGCCAAAAAGGACTTGAAAAGAACATTCGCTGCATTTGACAGGGAGGAAGCGGCGGGCTGTCTGCGCTTCGGAATGTCATTTGATGTCGTTAAGAGCGTGCAGCATGCATTATGCATCCTCTCTTCAAAGCAGCTAAGGGGTATGGCAAACGCCGAGCTGCTGATGGCGGTCTCATTTGTTCGGCTGGAGAGATAGTCAAGTTTCTCCGCCCAGCACGGGGGGCGGGGGCGGTTCAAAGTAAGTCCGTCTCCAATCAAATGTATGACACAACAGAGAGAGTTAGGACAACATAAAGATAAATGCAGTCAAGAACAAAACAAAAACTAGTCATCACCTTGGATGTGTGTATCTTCCAGATATGTATTTACATATGCATAAATGGCTCACAGACACTATAATAAAAATCATGATAATAATGCAGGCTACTGCTGGCACCACGACCCATATGAAGTTAAGCACGCACTTCCTTTTCAGTTCTTGGTTAACACGAATTTGCTATTTTTGTATGAAAATAGGCTATGTCTACCAAAAACAAAGACATCCATGTAAAAATGGATGCTCAGCAGCCGCCGTGTGCACCCAGCATAATAGTGATAATTGCACTAGATTCCCCTACAATAATCACACCATCCCGCCTCAACATCACCCTCATCTGCTCCACACCACCCACAACTTCCTCACCGACAGCGGTAAGGGTGGGCTCAACCACGTTCCCTGTGCTTACCATCAACACCGGGGTTCCACAGGGTTGTGTGTTGAGCCCGTTTCCGTACACTCTCTACACCAGTGGCTACGTTGGCATGCAGTTAAAAACCCCTATCATAACCGGAATATTAGCATCAAGTCATGTAAACACCAATATAGAAAAACCTGAATATGCTCATATTCCGTTTTTTAATATTACCGTTGGGTGTATGGACCTGGGATAATTTACTAGCGATGAAAAGAACCTGTCTTAAGATTCAATAAGACCGTGTGATCCGAGTGACGGACAGACAGCTGTCTGTCCTATACTGGTACTTTTGTTGTTATTGTCATGTTATTACTTTTGTAAGGTGTGAGGTGTTGTAGCTGTAATGTACAGTTAATGAAGACGGATTTCCCCCTGGGGACCAATACATCTAAACCTGAATCTAAATTCTGTAATACTACCGGCAATCAGAAACATTCACTATGGTTGGCAGGTCTGCAAAAAACCATTCCTTCATTTTTACTCCACAACTTTTACTGGCCACACTGTGGTTAGCATGTTGGCCACACAGTCAGGAGAATCTCAGTTTGGCATCTATGTGTGGAGTTTTTCCCCTACATGGTTGGGTTTTCAGTGGGTTTCCTCCCACTTTCCAAAAATATCAATCCAACCATCCATTTTCTATGCCGCTTATCCTCATTAGGGTCGCGGGGGTATGCTGTGGAGCCTATCCCGGGTGACCTTGGGCAAGAGGCGGGGTACACGATTGTACCTCGATTGACAGGCGACCAGTCCAGGAGTACACTCTGTAGACAAACAACATACATTCAGCCGAACATGCATGTTTTTGGCATGTGGGAGAAAACCGGAGTACCTGGAGGAAACCCACACACGCACGGGGAGAACATGCAAACTCCACACAGAGACGCCCAGCAGAGATTTGCACCCATATCTTCCAGATCTCCTCACTGTGTGGCTAATCAACATGCTAATCACCGTGCAGCAATTTGATGAATTGGTGACTCTTAATTACCAATGGGTATGAGTGTTTTCAATATGTACCCTGCAATTTGCAGGCGCCCAGTCCCAGAGTCACTTGGCTGGTTAACTTTTTCTCACATTGACATTTTGTGTTGGGAAATCATACAGATGTTTTGAAAATCATTTTTCCGCCAGATCATAAGTCTCCTCTCATTAATGAAAATATTATCAATTAGCGTGACACAGTGGGCTGTCCTTTTGTTACTCTGGTGACTTTCAGGAAATTAATACTGAAGTTCCCATAAAAATGACCTTTTGGTTAATTTCCGGTAGACGTAATCCACTGATACAGTTCAGGTGCATACCCTGCCAGCTCAAAATCATATTTTTCCCTTCTCGTCGAGCTCTGAAAGATGTTAGTGTTCGGGACTATTTTGGTACTTTCTTGACTTCCGATTTTGACCACGGTTACAAAATAACCTCGGCTTGAAAGGTGTCCAGCGTAATAGCTTCAGGACATAGAAGAATATGGGAGGTTCAGGTGCTAACAATGAAGGAAATACGCACAACGCAGCGGGAGCTCTCAAATCAATTGGACAAAAAGCAACCTTCAAGGAAATTAACCAAAAGTCAACTCAATGAGGTTCTCAGATCTCAATATGGCTCATATGTCTCTAACATGTTAGCGATGTACTTTGGCGCAAGACCATGAAAAGTCTTGTACACCAGCAGAGCTGGTTTAAAGTCTATTCTCTGAGCAACAGAAAGCCAGTGCAGAGCCCTGAGCCCTGGTGGTATTTTCTGGGTCTAGTCAGGACTCGAGCAGCAGCATTTTGGATGTAGTGCGGCTTTTTTGTGATAGCTTGTTTAGAGAGAAGGCTGTTACATTGGGCTAGCCTGCTGGAGACAAAGACACGATTAGTCTCTTGAAATCTGGCATAGACACCATTCCCTTGATTTTGCCAATGGTCTTTAGGTGGGAAAAAGCTGCTGATGTTATTGATTAATGTGGGTGCTAAAGTTCAAGTCTGCATCCATTATTACATAAATTTGTAAGCTGATGATTAGGTTTTGGAGAGAACGTTTCAAGGTGACTGATAACACTTTCTCTTTGTTTCTTTGGACCACAGACAGTAATTTCAGTTTTGTCTGAGTTTAGCAGGAGAAAGTTGTTTTGCATTATTCATTCCTTTTCAATACCGCTTATCCTCATTAGGGTCGCGGGAATGCTGGAGCCTATCCCAGCTGACTTTGGGCGAGAGGCGGGGTACACCCTGGACTGGTCGCCAGTCAATCGCAAGACACATATAGACAAACAAACATTCACACTCATACCTAAGGACAATTTAGAATGGCTAATTAACCTAACATGCATGTTTTTGGAATGTGGGAGAAAACCGAAACACCCGGAGAAAACCCACACACGCACGGGGAGAACATGCAAACTTCACACAGAGATGTCCGACGGAGATTCGAACCCTGAACCTCCTGACTGTGAGGCCAATGTGCTACCCACTTGTCCACCGTGCGGCCTGTTTTGCATTATTTATTACTAATTCCCTGTCCATTACTAATTCCCTATGTAAACAATAATAAACAACTTAAAAAGATGGTTTGATAACCATTGAACCTGAATACAAACAAAATAATGCTGTTTGGTAACTGCAGAAATGACAACATACAAATACAAATAAATGGTGATATGATAAGATGGTAGATGCCATAAAAGAGGATGGAGTGGCTGGATAAGAAAAAACCATTAGAGACTTTACTTAAGTCAAAAACAAGTAAAAAAAAAAAAAAAACCCATCCAAATGTTTGAGAAAAAATAAACACTCCCGACAAAGAATTCCCAGTGGGAGGGAAACGGTAGAGCAACAATTGAAACAAGCGAGATGATCTGGCGCACAGCAATGGGAATGGGAATAGTATAAAAGCAGTGGAGATGATTAGCAAGGAAGTGATGAAGGGCAGGGAAAGATTCAAGGTAGTTGCTGAAATGAAGAAGAAAACTGGGCAAAAAAAAAACTACATGGCTGACATAGTGTGACTGCATTGAGACCATGGGACCAGACCAAAATCAATGTGAGTTTTTTTTGTGCAAGGGTCAGGTGGTCCAGCCAAACCGCAGCAGCCTGAAGAACTTCTGGGAAACTTTTCACAGAAAAATGAGATGATGTTGGTACAGCCACAGTTATTAATCAGATACAGTACAGTATGTTCTGCAGGATCCCCACGACATCTGCAGTAAAGAGAAGCTAATAGTACGTTTGGCTGGTAAAGACCCACATCAGTCTATTCATCACGGTGACAATCACACAGTCAATCATTCTCCAGACGTAGTAAAAAAAGTCTACACATAGTCGACATAATGCAAAGGGTTTATTTCAACAAGTGTCTTATGTTTTTCAAGAAAGTTCCATAGTGAGGGGGTGGCAAAAAATAAGGATCTGTCCCCCCAGGTTTAGTGCTTAATCCTAGGGAAGGTCAGGATGTTTAGGGTCCTATGACTTCTGCGTTAAGGAACCTTTGTGTGGGAAATTATTTTCCCGGAGAACGGCTCAATCGTAGCGGAATATCATTACAAACACAAAACCGCCCCCCTCCCAAAATAACCATGTAGACATGATGATAAACACGACAATGATTGTTGGCGTAACCTCCTCTTGGCTTTGCGCCATTCACGGAGCGTGACTGGAAGCTCCCATGAGCTCACCGCTCGTGGGAGGGGCCAAAAGGGTCGGATGCATAGAGAGCTGGGTGGCGGCCGGAGGAGGGGGCCTTGACGGTCCAATCATCGGCTACAGAAGCTAATTGTTGGCACGTGGAATGTCACCTCTCTGGCGGGGAAGGAGCCTGAGCTGGTGCGTGAGGTGGAGAAATTCCGGCAAGATATAGTCGGACTCGCCTCGATGCACGGCACGGGCTCTGGAACCAGTCCTCTCGAGAGGGGCTGGACTTCATTCCACTTAGGTGTTGCCAGCTATGAGAGGCGACGGGCAGGGGTGGCAATTTTTGTTACCCCCTGGCTCCAAGCCTGCATGTTGGAGTTTAACCCAGTAAACGAGAGGGTAGTTTGCCTACGCCTTCGGGTGGGGGGACGGGTCCTGACTGTTGTTTGTGCTTATGCGCCAAACAGCAGTTCAGAATACCCACCCTTTTTGGAGTCCTTAGAGGAAGTACTAGAGAGTGCTCCCTCGGGGGATTCCCTTATTCTGCTGGGTGACTTCAACGCTCATGTTGGCAGCGACAGTGAGACCTGGAGAGGGGTGGATGGGAGAAACGGCCCCCCTGATCTTACCTGAGCGGTGTCTTTTTATTGGACTTCTGTGCTTGTCAAGAATTGTCTATAACGAACACCATGTTCAAGCATAAGGGTGTCCACATGTGCACTTGGCACCAGGACACCCTGGGCCGCAGTTCGATGATTGACTTTGTGGTTGTGTCGTCGGACTTGCGGCTTTATGTTTTGGACACTCGGGTAAGGAGAGGGGCGGAGCTGTCGACTGATCACCACCTAGTGGTGAGTTGGTTCCGATGGTGGTAAGCATGCCAGTCAGACCTGGCAGACCCAAATGCATTGTGAGGGCCTGCTGGCAACGTCTGGCAGAGAAGGAGTTTCAACACCTACCTACGAGAGGAGCCAGATGAGGAGGCTCCGGCATCTGGTTAGGATGCCTCCCGGACGCTCCCTGGGGAGGCGTTCAGGGCACGTCCAACCGGTAGGAGCCCTTGGGGAAAACCCAGGACACGTTGGAGAGACTATGTCTCTGGCCTGGCCTGGGAACACCTCGGGATCCGCTGGGAAAAGCTTGAGGAAAGTGGCCGAGGAGAGGGACGTCTGGGCTTTCCTGCATGTGTTGCTGCCCCCGCGGCCCGACCTCAGATAAGCGGAAAAAAATGGATGGATGGATGGATGGATGGATGAACAGCTCAGCTCACTGAAAAGAGCCGGCTCTATCGGCTCCCAAGTGCCTCCTAAGATTTTTTTGTTGTCTCAAATTAATTTATTATGTGTATTGTGTAAAATAAATTACTAATTATTATTTAAATGTATTTATTTAAACTTCCATGAACAGCTACAAAATCATATTATTAGGTCAAATCTCTTCATGCAAATTTCTCACGAACGAATCGAAAAGTGGACACGGAGACGCCGCCAACGACGTTCGCCTTTAACAGAAAAAAAAACCGAGGAAACAAGTAAGCGGCTCCAAACAATGCAAGCCGGTTCTTGGAGCCGGTTCTTGGAGCCGATTTGTTTGCGACTCACACATCAGTACATAACAGCTAATCAGAAAGACAGTTTGAGAGGGTAGTGTAGGTCTGAGGAGAGGTGGATTTTGCGTACATGTAGAGATCCGTAACAGTGAAAACAAAGACTGTGGTGGTCTGACTGAGGAGGAGGAACTAGAGAATGAAGAGGAGATGGCCGAGCACTGAACCTTGAGGGACAACTGGGGAGCAGCTAAGGAGGAGTAAGTAGTCCAGAGTCAGTAGAGAGGAGGGGATCATTTGTGGCCATGAGGTGGGCAGTTTCTGTGCTATAGCGAGTACAGAATCCAGACTGAAATTGTTTATGAGTTGGTGAGATGGGTCTTGATTTGGGTGGCAACAGTACATTTAGAGATGTTGGAAAGAAAGGGAGGTGTGATATGGACCGAAAGTTACTGAGATCATCAGGATGGAGTCCAGTTATTTGTGCTGCTCCCTGCAGGGATACCAGTTAGCTGCTGCAGGTGAGCGACCTTGTGGTTTTTCTCTGTTTGTGTTGGTTTGGTTTCTCCTCCTTTACGCTTGGTGTTTTTTCTCTTTTCACACGTTTGACTCTTGACGGAGGAGCCACAGATGTTTCTCATCAGAACGTCTCTCTTCAGTCCCTCCTGGGGTGACAGGAAGGCGTCGTTTGATTGTTGCTCATAGACGCACGCCACACGCCATTCATCTTTGTCCTCCAAGACTTCTACCAACAGAGTTATGTTTTTGTGGCTTTTTTGAAATACTATTGCAAAATTATCGCTGACGCCCCCACGGGTGCCCGTCCCACGATGTGAGAAGCACTGCCTTACAATAACAGCTTTAAAATCATTTTGATGAAACATTAGCTACAAAGAAGGAGAACGGTGGCTCTTTTGTTGCCATGGTGACTACTTGCTTATTGCTGTGGGCTTTTCAAGTACTAGTGTGGACATCACTAATTCAAAGAAATACTCAAATGTATGCTCGGATACCAGGGGTATCCAAAGTGCAGCCCGGGGGCCATTGGCAGCCTGTGGCTATTTTTAATTTAACAAGAAAACTAAAAACAACATAACACTTTAAAAAATCAGCTAAAATCTTACAAGATTCAAGTCAAAGTTATTGAGGACGGAGGAAAAAGTTTGTAATTTTACGAGAATGTTGTGAAAGACCAAGTGGTTGTAATATTAATGTCATTTTAGTAGCATAAAGTTGAAATATTAAACAAAGACATTTCATTTTTAAGTTAATATTATGAAAAGCCAAAAAAGCACCAAACAATAATGTAAATGATGTAAATATTATGGGAATAAAGTCATAATTACAATAACGTTTACAAGAAAAAAGTTGAAATTAAAAGAAAAACAGCAAAAAAGAAAACAACTGTAATTTTATGAGAATAAAGTCAAGGTAAGAGACAAAATTAACAAAAAACCCCAACAAAAGTAGTATGAGGAAAAATAATTGAATTTTAGTCGCATAGAGCTGAAATACTGAATAATATGAGAAACAAACAAAACGAGAAAAAAAAATTGAAAATTATAATTTTATGAGACTAAACTTAAAAAGCATATGGAAATTAAGTCTTAATATTATGAGAAAAAAATATACTAAGTTTAGTTGAAGAGACAAAATATTTGGACGAAAAAAAAGGCAAAAAAAGAAAAGTAACTAATTATTTAACAATTACAATACATTGTATAATTTGACCTATACAACAAAGCTGATGTGCACTTTTTTCTTGAACTACGTAACAGTATATAGCATATCTACAAAATATCAAAGTTCATTTTGGACTATGTGGCCCTCGTTGGAAAAAGCTCACACAGAGATTCGAAGCCACGTGTTCCAAATCTCCTGACTATGTGGCCAACATGTTAACCACTCGACCACCGTGTGGCCTGATATCATAATAACTCATGAATAAATAAGTCCATCCCATCAGGATGGTTCAGTTTCGTGTTTCCCATGTATCCATCATCGTAGGAGCTAAGTAGGATCCCCTTGACAAATAGGTCCTATCACCGTGTATGATGGGGATAGTTATTATTATTATTTCATCGAGCCGTCCCAGGCACAGGCATGCCACAAGATCTCAGCTCGGCAACCTCACAGCAACCTGTGATTTCACACACAAACAAGCCATTTTTAGCTTCTGGAGAAGGATTCTACTGCACCGACGCTCAATCTGCTCATGATGTCGAAGGTGTGATGTGAAGGATGCTAAAACAGATGATATGTGAGGCACATAAATGAAAGCAGGTTGTTTTGACAGGCCATTTCATTCACATAATAAAGTGAGGTGAACGCAAGTCCTCCGCCAAAGTTCAGTCACTTAATTACTTGCAGCCGACTGTAATAAAAAGTAAGATTAGGATGCAAATGGATTTGTGAGCATTATTTTCTTCTGGTTATGAATCCTGGATGGAAATTATATGAAGTGGACACTGGGCAGCTAACAATTTGATTTGCAATTCATTTCCTCTCATAAGGAGTAGAATTAAGTCGTTCTTTGGGCTAAAATTGTTTTAGCAGAAAACTTTGGAATGTCACCCCGCCTCCCGCCCGAAGTCAGCTGGGATAGGCTCCAGCATACCCGCGACCCTAATGAGGATAAGCGGTATAGAAAATGAATGGATGGATGGAACTTTGGAACGTACACATGTACACTTTCGGCCCGCACGGTGGACTAGTGGTTAGCACGGCAGCCTCACTTTCTGGAGTTTGCATGTCGTGGATGAGGAAGGCTGGAATGTGAGATTGACAGACAGATCGGCATAGCGACTGCAATAACGCAGTTGCACTGAACTGTCGTAATGAAAAAGGATGTCCCTTGATATCGTCCCATCGATACTGCCATGAAAATGTAATATCGGCCAATATCGCTATTGTTTTTCAGTACTGAGTTGCATATGAATAAAATCGAATTGTACTGTTCGCCCTGACTTGCTCCTTTACGTCGAGGAACCAGTCGAGGTGCGCAAGCATTTACACCAAAGGCCTCCTGAGCGCTCCCTCATTATCAGTCAACCCCAATTTTATTGCGGTGTTTTTTGGGTTTATTTTATCATATTGTTTGTTAAATTAATACATTCCAATGAAAATAGTTAAATAATTGTCAGAAATTAAAGTGTATTACTTTTGATATGGTGTACTTGCACACATCATTACATTGATAATGTTGACAATAATATTGTTTATCTGAAAAAATATGTAGGACAATTAGAGTCCAACAAAATCTGTTGTTTTTACATGCCTGGTACTAAGTTTTACAGGGAGAAGGTGGAGGATTCGAAGTACTTCAAAACCAAGTGCTCTGGTCAACAGTCCAGAGCAATGGAGAGTGTGGAAAAGAGGGGAAGAAGCGTGTGCAGGCAGAGTGGAATTTGTGAAGAAAAATGTCCGGTGTGATGTGTGATAGAAAAGTTTCAGCTAAAATGAAAGGAAAGGCGTACAAAACTGTGGTGAGACCAGCGTTGTTGTTTGGTTTAGACAGTGCCGCTGGCGGTAGCAGAGATGAAGATGCTGAGGTTCTCTTTGGGTACGACCAGGATGGACAGGATCAGGAATGCGTACATCAGAGGGACAGCACATGTACAGAGAAGAAATAGTAAATACATTGCCGGGAAGGAGGTCTAGAGGAAGACTGGTTGTGGTGAAAGAGGACATGAAGGTAGTTGGTGCGAGAGAAGAGGATGCAGAAGACAGGGTTAGATGAAGGCAATTGATTTGCTGTGGCGACTCCTGAAGGGATAAGCCAAAAGGAAAAAAAAAAGACACGACTAAGGTTAAATGTGTTTTGCAGGTTTTATCTCAAAAATATGTAAAATTCAAAAAGATATTCTGTTTGATAAACAGATCATTATTAATTCTTGATGGATTGTCTCCTTTCAATCTGCGACAGATGTCTTGCCAATGTAAATGTGACTGCACTCTATCATGATTGCCAGCTGTGTTAGGATGATAATTAAGGTGAATTGATTCGTATGCATGGACCACTGAGATTCATGTTTGTCTTGCCAGGCCGTAAAGCACAGAAGGAGTAAAGTGTTTACACTCTAAATTGTAATTAGCACGCACATCCGTCTCTAATCAACCATCAAAACATCTCTGGATATAGTATCAGGAGATGTAGGTTGTAAAGAGTGAACAGTTGTGGGCAAAATTTTTAGGAGTGCCATACGGGGGAAGAAGGCGTTACACGTACAAGGAAGACGGAAAAGTGAGGAAAATGAGCAGCAGGAAACAAAGACGGCGGCACTTTGTCTTTCTGAAAGCCAATCTTCACTAAACTTCAGCAAAATGTGTTACCTGAATACTGCGTTTTTTTGTAGTTTTGCACATTTCAGCAATACACGTGCATATCAGAATGGACTTTGTCTAATTGAAACGGCTCCTTTTTCTTTTGTACTTAGTTTTTCTTGCAATCCGTTGCATGTTGACCATACAATAGACAATTCTGTTCTTTTATTACGTCCTAAAAGATTCAATCGTTTTGCTTGCAACAAAAAAACACAGCCATCTTGGTTTCAGGCGTCATACCACCTTAATGACTGTCGTTGGCTGGCAGAGGAACTCAACTGTATGGTAACGACTGTCGTATGACACCATAAGAGAGTGAAGCCCATCTTGTCTGGACATGTTTCAAAATCTTTAGAGGATGAATACCTGTATAGGATCCTGCACCTCTCAGACTGGGGTTGTCCTACCTAGTCATTGAGCATGAACTCATGAGAGCTAAACGTTTTCTAAGACAACCTAAACAGTCCAGTTGCGATTGATTCAACTCCCCTCAGAACACAATGACCTGGATGAATGAAAAATCCAAATATCTGAAATATATTCTGCCACCAACTCATGATGAAAAAAGTCCAATAATGTTTTTTAATTGGATTCATGGGAATTAAAGCAGACACTGTTGCAGGAGTGGATTTAATAGAAGTAGGACTGACAATAAAGTCTTTATTAGGGAGGAATAAAAATAGATGCTACTTTTGCTGTTGAATAATGCAGCATATGACCTTTAACACGACTATTGCGTCCAACAAACTGAGGAGCTACTTGACAAGTCAGTGCCAGGAAAGACTATAATTAGATGGGAATATTCCAAAAATAGCTTACCAGTTGATATGCACTGTAAAGTTGCTCGTGCAGACGACGCAGAGTTACTTACAAAAAAACGAATGCATTGACAAGATGGGCTTGAGGTAACGTGAGTCTGCACCGTGGCAGAGCTTGACCTTCATTGAGCAAGTAGCGCATACACTTGAGCCGAGGCAAGACAATGCAAGAGATCTTCCTTTTTCCATCGCTATGATCTTTATTTCTGGGTCAAACTCTTCAACTATTCAAATCTAGACTCACCAGAGATGTTTATCACATTAGGAAGATTGCATTGTTTTCTCCGCGGTTGAGAAGCAGTTGAGGGTAGTTTACAATAAGTGACTTACCGCCCTTAATATAATAAGCCCTTAATGAATCTGCCATTAGTATCTCAGCTTTTGTACGTCTCGGTTTTTGAAGGATTTGGTTTTTGGCAAAAATGATTGGCAAAAACCCGCCTTGGTTGTTGTACGGCCAAACCTTGCCCCTAAGAAACGTTGTCACGTTGTTGTGTTATTACCGTAATACACTGCGTGAGTCCAGCTGTGTTCATATTCTATCTTTTTACAAATGACCTGTCCCACCCGGGAGTCAGGAGTCCCTCAGCTGTCGTTTTCTGCCAATTAACACAGTTACAACGCACATCTTTGAGTTTTTATCTACTGTAACTGAAAAATAACCCATTGTGGGGCCAAAGGAAGTTGGACTTAAATAAGGAAGGTGAGATACATTACACAAAACATGAAGATGGTGTTGATAATGCTAAAAGAGATGTTCAATGTTTATTTGATTCTTTTTATGTTCCATGTCAATGTATCTGGCTTTGTTTTTGTCATGTAAAACTATTTTCACTATTTCACTATAAAAGTTTGTCTTTTGTTAATAATTTGGGTGTCTGGAATAGATTACCAGAAATTCCGGACTATAAGCCTGTACTTTTGAAACACACTTTGAACCCTGCAGTTTAAACAAGTGAGTTAATTCATAAATGTTTACGGGCTAACAAGCTGCTACTACTAATCCTCTATGTTGTCTTGTAGTTACGTAAAGATCGATAGACAGATTGACAGATAAATTATATTTGTTTACTACAGTTCACATGAGTGCAGATTCAGGAAGTACCTGTAGTGATGCTACGATCACGTTTTGATGTCTTATGCAGTAATCGTGTTTTGATCTGACAAATCTTAAGTAATTTTGATCGAGTGTATAATTAACAAGTGATGCTGTGAGCTTAATCCAAACTAATGTGCACTTTTAATGTGCAGTTATAATCCTGCCTCTTATTATTATTATTATTTGAGTTAATTTATAAATAATTTTCAACATTATTTGGTTATTTTATTCTGCAAAAAAACTGAAAACTACTTGGAGCGGACATTTAAGTGATGGTAGTAATGGCGCTGGACTATTCATTTTTCAACATATTACTTCGTGTGGTACTGTAATTTTCAGTGTATAAGCCGTTTGAACCCTGACTTACACAGTGGTTCGGATATTTTATGGCCATGGCCAATAAACTGCCTTGTTGGGAAACGATGCATGATGGGAAGAAGTTAAAATACTTGGTATTTTTATCTAATCTCGTATTGGTACTTGTCTTGTACATTTCTTGGCTACCTTTTGAGTGTTAAGTTGCTTTGTGATGATTTTATTTGACGACACCGTGAGTTAGACTGTTACAATGAATAAGGAACTCCTGCAATTTCCAAAGGGATGACAGACTTGTAATTTTTCTCATAGCTCATGATTAGCTCCTGTCGAATACTCAGTGAGGATGTCTTTTTATGACGTGGACATGAGCGGCTTATAAATGTAAAAATCTGTTTTTCTCGCTAAATTTAGTGGATGCGTGTTAAAACCGGTGCGTCTTATACACTTCCTTGTACGTAGGATTTGGAATGGGCTAGAAATCCTAAATGGGTAACTCAGTGGCACCCGTTATAGAACCCTAAGGGCATTTTCCACAAGGAGAGGTGCTACAGCTGTTCCTTTCTTATCTCAGAGCAGAGCAGAGGATTTACTGGAGCCTGCAGATAGTTTTTAAAATGCATACTGTATAAGCTGTTTCCAAATTCAGAAAGGACCCAGTTTATGTGGAGTCCCCCAGCCATTATACACTTACCAAATAATAGATATAACCAAGTACAACACACATTATACATAAATAAAACATAACATAGACACACATTTTTTTTTCTGGATACTTTTCAGCATACTTCTTGCGGTGGCTATTGTCTCATCAATGTAATGTAATAGCGGCTGATTGACGCCACATCAGGAAAGCCATAAATTAGTCAGCCTTTGTATTTGAAATCCAAAATCCATTCAAAAAAATTCCTGAAAGCTAGTTTTAACCCAGTATGTATAACTGCCCTATCCTCCTATTAACTGTGGAAGTGGTAAGTTTTTGGCTTTCTGTTTTAATCCTCCGATTAATTGTGGAAGTGCTACGTTTTGGGCTTTTTGTCTTTCTTCCTACTCCGTTTTGGACCCTTTTTAGAGTTTAGAATACTGTACAGCATTGGAGGCTAACTTGTTAGCTCTGTAGCTTGCGTATGTTTAAAGGCATATCCCTGCATTGATTCCGCAGCTTGCACATTGCAGTTGAGAAAACCTAAAGAATAATAATAAAAAGGAGTGTAACGGTAACTATAGGGGTGTTATTAAATGTCTACAGGGCTCTAACAACGGTTAAGATTTCTATGCTGTAACTTGAAAATATTTAATTTAATAATATTGACTCCTACTTTCCTACGGAAATCTACTTATGGCGGGCGGGTCTGCAACCAATTACATGCGATAACGTGGGATGACTGTACACCCTAAACTTTATTACTGGGACTTGGCCATGCTTCGGCATCTCCTATAGGTAAGCCCAGTTGTTCCCATCAGCTATCTATATTCTGGTCCATGCTTTGCAGTGCTAGTTTTTTTCACACCCCCACTTTATGTTGTCTTACTGGATTTTAATAAAAGTACATTTATGCATTTTAAGTTCAGCTTTTTTTTTTTTAATGTTTTATTTCACTTATAACTGTGCAATGAATAACTATACAAAATAGGAAGATGAAAAAATATTGGTTATATAACTTCAAAATTAAAACTCAGACTTTAATTTTAATGTAATTTTTCACTTGTTGTTTGCAACTAGGGATGAGTGAGTACACCACTATCTGCATCTGTTCACCCATCTAAATCATTTCTATCTGTAATCAGAGTGGGCAGAGGCGTGAACCAGAAACAGGTGTGGTTTAACCGGAAATGGGTGTGGCATGATTTTTTACATTACGAAGTATGAAATTGACATGGATTTATCAAGGTGCGTTATTTATTTATTTATTGTTTATTTCAAAACTTTTTTCAGAACAGCCAAATTAGATACCAATTGTGTGTGCGTGTGTAAATAATCAGTTAGGCTTTATTATGTAATTATTTTTTGATGAAGTGCATACCAACGTGACCCTAATGAGCGCAAGCGGCATAGAAAATGGATGGGATGGATGTGTGAAGTGGGTGAGTCATGCAAACACCCAGTGATGGCAGACAAGCAAATAATCTGTCAGCCTCGTTCAATGCATTTTTCTCAAACGCGCCACATTCAGTATACGAGCAAAGTTTTCCTACTGTCGTTAATTAGAAGCAAGCAGACAAAAAAAGGCAGTGACTGACACAACACAAGCTGTTCACAGCTTTTCTTGTCAAATGTACTGTATATGTTACGAATAGGTTTAATAACTAACTTTTAGTATCATACAACGTGAAAAGCATGCAGTCTCTGTCTGTATGTGAAAGAGTGAGAGTCCGTGAGGGAGGAGCGGTTTGCCCGGGGTGTTGAAACCTAACGCCCGCAAAGAGTTGGGCTTTACTGTTATATTCTTGCAGATGTTGATGCTAATGTTACTCTTCAGGCTTAAAATGATCAGACAATGTTTACTTCCGGACACGATGCTCGTACTGCTGGCTCATCTTTTGTCCCGGTCTGTGGGACGAGACTGTTTGGAAAAGCAAGATGAAAGTAAATTCTGTCCCTTTGATCATACAGACACAGAGTGAACAACAAATAAACCTGGGCATGACTGCGACGATCCGTTTAATTGGCAGCAAACATGTGAGCGAGGAAGACCACACCAACAGATGGAGGGGGAACTTCTGAAAATCTCTTGAGAATTTGCAAAACAGAAAGAAAAAAAGAACTTAAGAGTTAACTTAAAGAGTAAGTAAGTAAGTGGTGGGAGCCTCCACAAGAAGAACGTGAAGCATGCCGACATCTGGTTCCGAACGTGACACAATATACACAGCAGAGTGTAAACGGAATTTCCCTTTTTACTCATTACAATCCGTACAATACAGTAGAACCTGAACACTCATTCATTTAATTTTCTATACCGCTTATCCTCATTAGGGTCGCGGGTATGCTGGAGCCTATCCCAGCTGACTTTGGACAAGAGGCAGGGTACACCCCTGGACTGGTCGCCAGTCAATCACAGGAACCTGAACACTATAGAATTTAATTTACGTTGTTTGATTTGTTGAAAAATAAGCAAAAATGTAGAATTCATAGCGCCAGCCATGACAAACTAGCTCGCAGTTGTACCTCATTTCCGGAATGTGTTAACTAAAAAACACGTACCAAGTACGACAGTTTCCACTGCACAAAAATGAAGTGGTGGAATGTGACAACGGCATTCAAAGCCGTTGACAGCGCTATATGTCACGCTGCCGGGTGGCCCTCAACAGGGAGTTCACAGGAGCTACTGTCTGACACCTTTTTAAAATATGTTATTTGTTTCCCCATTTCTACCTGCAAATATAAATATACTTCAGTACAAATTAACAAGAACATGGGTAATTTGTAAAACCAAGGTATGTTTGTACATATGCATATATTGTATACAGTACATAGAAAAGGGGGTCAAAATATTTTGTCAGTGTCAAATCATTTTATCTCCAAAAGGGGGGCGCTTTGTTTGGGAACCACTTGTATATATATTAATGATAGCAACATCATTGATATCATACAAACAACATGAATATGAAATGATCTTATATCTTATAAATATTTTAGAGCATGGAGATCTTATTTACAACCTTCTACTGTAAATACTGGTTTTAACAGTATTAGAGTCCTCAATTCATGAAATAACACCCCTAAACTAACCTCTACACTATTACGCAATATAGTGTCATAATCAAAGAAAAGTAGCCGTTTAGAAAATAAGTAACACTCATGCTAAAAACGTGTTCCCTATGGGAATTGAATTGCTGGATGGACAGGAAGTGACGTATGGGGCTCAGAGTTGAGCTTTAGCTTGGCGTGGGTTACAGCAGCAACGGTAGCCCGTGGTTTGTGTTGGGGATTTTTATTCACGATTATTGTGCTTGTTGTGTAACAATTCAAAGCTGCAATAAAATCCTGTTGTCCTGGTTTGTGTGTGCATAACAGTAACATTACTGACACCTAGTGACAAGTGTAGAGTACTACATATTCCATTTTTGATCGAGGCTTCTGAATGCCTTATATCTGTACATTAGGTCATTTAGCATTTAATATTCAAATATCTTTTTGGCTTTTCAGCAGCAGTGCACTCCCTCCTCTGATCACCAAAGCGGCACGTCGTGTGGCCCCGCCGTGAACTGAAACTCGTTTTTTCCCACTCTTGTGGATGTGGGCTTCCTTGAACCCGAACAAATGAACATCAAGTGATCAATTTTGTGTCGAGTGGTACGCTGTCTTTTTGCAAGGGAGTTCACATGATCTCATTTTGTCTAATCAGCTGACCCATAAGCCATTTCAAACTGCCAACGTAAACATGCAATATTTTCAGTGTAGCGTGCTGCTAATCAAAGCAGGAGAGTGGGACAAGAGGCGTCAGTAACGGATTATTCTTTGTTTGTTTTCTGATAGTACAACAGACGAGTACCATGTTGGAGAAGAGAACAAGTGTGATGACCACAGTATCCAAAACGGTATCAGTCTTGATCATCCTATCATTCATGGTGATTGTACTATTAAACATCCCTTGTTTATAGTGGTTAACTGGTTCCAGACCCGACTACGATAAATTAATTCTGTGATATAGGAGTTAATGTTAATAAAGGGAATTTTTTCATAGTTATAGCATAGAAAACCTGTTTATGATTCCCTAAATATGGTTTTAACCATTATTAGCGCCCTGTAGTGAGCGAGCAAAACCAGTTTAATTTATTAAAAACTTACCACTTCCACACGTAATGAGAGGAGAGCTTTTTTTTCACTCTACCATATCGGACATGCCATGGCTGAATTCATGCAGTGTTAAGGTAATGTAATGTAAGGTAATAGCCCAATGTTTAGTGTCATTACGCTGATACTACATATCACTTGTACTTCAATGGTTTCACTGATAATAAACCATAGTCTACCACAAAACAGCCACCATTTATTAATTTTCTGAAATAACAATTTACATTTTAAGGTTATGCATGGTAGGGGATTTCTAACGCATGCACGTGCATTGAGTTCTGAAAGCGAAAATTCTAAATAGCCGCCAAAGGTGTCACAAAAGCAAAAAATATTTGCGTTAAAGTGAAAGTTATGCTTGAAATGTATGCTTATTTTAGTCAGGAACCAATATTGTCCGGAAACATACCTACAGTATGTTCTACTGTTGATTACTAAAGAACAGAAAAAGGTTGAAGGATTTTTTTTTTTCTGATGAAAGACGGGAGTCTAATCTTTCTTTTTGTAGGTTCTAAGTATATATAGCCATAGAACCCGATATTCTGTGTGCCTTGAAAGATCAATCAATATTGTCAGTCAATGTTAAAAGGCGGCCTGTACAGTTAAAACTTTACATCGAAGTAATCCTAATCATTTTCCCATAGAAATAAATTCAAACAACCTTTAAGCTGTCAAATGACCGTGTTCCGGCTGCGATTTATTCCTAAGGGACACGAGGAAGGATGCAATGTTGTTGCAGTGTTCCCTTGAGACTGAAGTAAAAATCGGTATAAAAGCAACTGCTATACTATGAGAAACGTGGGTGTATTCCGTAAGGGTGTAAAAAAAACCCATCAATGTCAAAATGGTGCATATGTCACTAACAGGCATCACACTTTGGCTATTTGGCAAAAGGCTTGTGCATAGGGGTTCAAATTTCACGTCTTCGCTCATTGTTCTCTGTTTTTCATAAAAGGACCACCGCCTGTTAGTAGATGATGTGTGAAGTTGGTTGGCCAACTGGAAAATAATCTGTTTGCTGTATTTTTCTCAAAAGGCGCCACATTCAGTACTACGAGCAAAGTTTTCCAACGGTTGTTACGCCACCAGCCAAATTAAAAGCAAGCAGACAAAAAAAGGCAGTGACTGACACAATATAATGTTAAATCCATATTTCAATACTTTATTATTGTCCAAGAGAAATGTACAATTCAAGCAGGTCTCCTCTGATGTCAGAAAAAACTTAATCACTTAAAACACCAATCAAGGCAAGACAGGAGAGATAGGAAAATAAATATAAAAAAATAGAATAAGAATTAATAATATGTAACAGTTCACTACCAATTTACTGTAATAATACATAAAAATATGATCATTAATAATTAATAACACATAATTATACAACAAAACACAATTAGATAAAAGTTGTGTGTGATTTTATCGCCCCCACATGGTGTGGGGGAGGAATGATCTTCTCAGTCTTTCAGAGAGGCAGGACAGTGATAGTAATCCCCCACTGAAACTGCTTTTCTGTTTCAAGGACCAGTTCTATTTTTATTATTTTATTTTTACAGCCAGGAACTGGTATATATGACCTGGTGAGTTTTTGTTTATTTGTAAGGCCAATTGTTGAATAAAAGAAATTACAATCACAATTATTGAACAGGTAGGTTAATACCAAGCACACATGGAAGGCTCAAAGTGATTTGTTCTTTGAGCACAAAAGCGTTTTAATTTGACCTGTGGCTATGAAAAGAAACAGGTAATGATGATGATTTAGAGGGAAAGTGCCAAAGCTCAATGGAGCAGTTCTAATCTCCCTTTAGCCCTTTTGCCTTGTTAAAGTTCATCAGTTCATTTACCCAAACACCACACATGTCCTTTCCCAGCAGCATGTGGCTGTGAGCAAAAAAGATCACAATTAAAAACAAAAAAGCAGGACTGGCAGGGACTTGTTGATCCCTTGGTCCGCTGAGTGGTTAAGTCATGGGTGAGAGAGCTGTCCAGGAATTGTAATGTTCGCTTTCCCGCTCCCGTGGGTGTATTGCCCTTTTAATATCCCCTCTGGTAAGCCCGAGTCACTTCCCTCAGGCCTACTTGCAGCACTTGTGGCGCGCCGTGATCTTTACCCAAGTGCCGAATTACAACCGATTTGAAATATTTCTTCCACTGAGAGACGGGCTGCAGCATGAAAATTCCAAGTGAGGCACATAAACGGACAACAATGCAGTCGTCCGTCGTCATTTTGTGGCATTGCTCTTTTTCCCCCCAAAATGTATCAATAAACCGGCCCTGTTTCATGGTTGATTATGGCCTATTATTACATATTTGTATTATTATTACATATTTTTGGCCTACATTAAGCATTTTTAAGCATTAAATTACAAAATGATCCAAAATACATATATAATTATTATGCGTACTGTGTTGGGTGATACAAGTGACTATAGGGGTGTTATTTAATGTACTACTTTTTCTCTCTTTCATTGATAAGATCAGATAGCTAAGCCTTTATTAAGTACAAGAGCAGAGTATGATGTTAATTATATACCAGTTTTATACACTATTTGCAGCGGTGTACATGTTAAACAAGCCACAGTTTTATTGCACAGTTTTTGCACACTTTATTGCATGGTGATTACAAAGTTTATTGCACGGGTATTGTATAGGATTTCTGGAGCAGTTTTTGTATTAGAGTCAGTCAGCTGCAAGAAGGAAAGACTTGCGATCTCTCTGCTTCACACACTTTGGATGGATCATCCTGTCACTATTGTGTATTTTCTATTTCTATTTTTCCTCATTAGTGTCGCGGGTATGCTGGAGCCTATCCCAGCTGACTTTGGGTGGGAGGCGGGGTACACCCTGGACTGGTCGCCAGTCAATCACAGGGCAGACACACAACCAGTCACACTCACATTCATACCGATGGACAATTTAGAGTCGCCAATTAACCTAACATGCATGTTTTTGGAATGTGGGAGGAAACCGGAGTACCCGGAGACCCGCACGGGGAGAACCTGCAAACTCCACACAGAGATGCCCGACAAAGATTCGAACCATGATCTCCTGACTGTGAGGCCAACATGCTACCCATTCATCACAAACGACTCTTTGCAAAGTTTTGTTTTGCCAAACCTATTATAAAAAAATGATGCTGTTGGTGACAAATCATACAATTATTCTCCTGAAATTATGATAAAAAGGCTTCTAAGTGTGAAGTTTAAGCCCAATCAAAACTTGCCTTCAACATGGAAACGATCAAACTTTGTAGTTTCATGATAAAAGTGTTTTATTTGTAAACAAAATTAATAATTTTGGTATAAATCATTTTAAATCCGTATTTATATACTGTATATATATGTATATATTTTCTAAACCAATTTATTTTTGTTGTTTGACCGGATATAAAGAAACAAATTACTCTCCATATGTACCACAGTCAGAAGTGTCTTATTATTTTGTATATAATTAGTATTATATTATGTATTATTATGATTTATCGGAAGTGAACGGTTACGTATTATTGTTGTTATTACTCTATTTTCTTATTTTCCTGTTCTTATCTTTCCCGCCTTGCGGTGATTGTTTTATCCTGCGATCAAGCAATTGAGTTTATTATGATACTTTTGGAAAGTTGTTTGAAACTATCCTGCATGTCCGTGAGATCAGAAAACTGTATGGATGAACTAAATGAACCGTAAAGGACAAAGAAGGGGGGGGGGGGACGATGATGAGGCAGAAAAAGGTTAATGGTAACATGGAGGAGCTCAATAATCCCCCCTTTGCTGTTTAAAAGCAAACCTCATCAGCTACAATGTGAGCGTGAGAGCATGTATGTTTCATCTTGATGTCTTGTCCTGAATGTAACCTTGTAAAATGCAGCAGGACCCTAAATCTCGTTTAATGGCCTACACATAACACCCAGACACAAATCTGGAGTGTTTTCTGCAACATTGATCAGAAAGTCATCCACTTAAAGAGCGGGAGAGTGGAGCTCATCTCTCGAACTTGGGAGGCCAAGGTCAAGTCAGCACTTTAAAAATGTTTAGCAAGTGCTTACTTACGTACGTACTCTGTTTGTAACAGCCAGTCAAAAAAAAATAGGAGACAATCCGATCAAACATTGGTTAGCGGCCGCCCCGGTTAGCAGCCGCCCCGGTTTGCGTTTGTGTGTTTAACCACGAAAACTTACATTTTGTAGTTGTACATTACAAGATATTGTTAGTTCAAAAATTAACAGAATACAAAAATACAAATAAATATCTTTATTAAGTCAAAATCTGCCCTGCTTAGCTTAAGACAGGGGTCTCCATCTTTCATCACTGTTAACTACAATATTTTTGTTTTATCGATAAAATACACCTAATTTAATATTTATATCTTCCAAAAGGCAATTCTCCCAGCCTTTTATCCAGTCTTTGAATGCACCTGGGTCCCGCTTTCTCGCCAGCCAATCAGAGAGCCACTGGTTCCCTCCAACCAATCAGGGGGGTTGGTATCGACTACCTCACTTCCTCTCCTGTCAGTTGTGCGGTAGAGGAGGTGAGGACGGCGTCTGCTCAGGTTGGTTCCCAAACAAATTTGTATAAAATCTCATATTCATATTCATTGTCACGTAAAATTGTAGAGCTAAATCTACCCAGAAACCCTGACGACGGGGATTTCAACATTTAGATTGTAAAAACTACTTTATTTACCAACCATATCCCCACTCAAACATGAATAAAATCCACTTGGGAGGTCATTATATTTGATGACTACTCATCAGGAATCCCTCCTTTGTTGGGGTTGATTGGGTTCCAGGTGAAAAAAGAATTTCTGCGAAGTTGGATTCCTTCTTTAGAAGTGGAAACATTTCATTGTTAGAGCATCGAAAACGTATTTACAATCTTTATTATCTACTATGTCATTATAGGAGAACTTTTCATTAATATTACCAAATATAGTAGAAATAACCAAAGAAAATATGCCACTTAAGACATTTTACCAGTGTGACATGTTTTACTTTAAAAATGAAGCAGTGCGGTTAGTTTGGAGCTTGTTTTTGTCCCCCGGGAAGCTGCAAGTCACGTTAACGGGGTACGTGCCTACTTACTTTTTTTAAGTGCCATTTAACAAGTTTGCTCCTTTGTTATCATTATAATAGCTATGTCTTGTCTTCAGATCTCTAAGTTGTCTGGTGTCCAGCTCTACAGTGAAATAATGATGCCATCACAGGGCTTTCAGCCTCAAATGCTTAGTATTCCTCAGGACCTTGAAGGGAATTATTTGCTCAGAATATAGGGACATACTTGTTTAATGCAAAATATATCTCCTGATGTTACATATGGATGTCTATCCAAAGCAATTCTACCTTGTAACATGACCTCTTAGAAGACCAAAAAAGGTCTTTCGAGGCTCATCTCTGATGAGGAGACAATTTTCCTCCATGTCATTTGCAACACAAGATGATGCTCGTGGATGAATGGCACAACAATGGGCCTCAAGGTCTTGTCAGGGTATCTCTGTGCATTCAAAATGCCAGTAATAAAAGTAATAAAACAAACACAGGTGCAAGGGCCTGTGGATCAGAAAGCAGTCGTCCCCACTCTAGAACAGTTTTTATAAATATATTACTTTAAAAACAAGTTGACTGCAGCCTGTTATTAGTGACAAAATACACATTTTAGCAAATGTTATGCATTTTCAAGCACATAAAAAATAGTAATAGGTGGAAAGTAAAAATATTTACAATCCACCCATCCATTTTATACGCTGCTTAACTTCATTAGGGTCATGAGGGTACGCTGGAGCCTATCCCAGCTGACTTTAGGCGAGAGGCAGGGTACACCCTGGACTGGGTGCCAGTCATTCGCAGGGCAGACAAACAACCATTTACACTCACATTCATACCTATGAATTGGTGTGACTGGACCAAGACAAGTCCGGCGTGATGTGTACACCGAGGTACCGAAAGCTGTCCACTCTCTCCACAGGAGTCCCGTTGATGGAACCAGGGTTGTATGTTCACTCCTGCTTTGTACTGTAACTTGTACTGTACTGTAACATTAAACTTTCATATTAACGTGGGGGCCGCTAGTTTGAGACCCCTGCTCTATCACCCCTGGCTTTTAGCCTAGACCTGGGACACTCAAACACAGTAAACCTGGTAACTGGTCGTCAGCGCTCTGGCCCAAGTGTGCAGAACGAGCAGCTCTGATAAATAAGGCGGCCCATGAAGAGATTAAAAACAAACAATACGATCTTGCGAGTAAAAGATTGACGTGTTTGTGCCTTTTGGAGCCTGTGCTCAGGCGGACAGCCGCATTCTGAACCAGTTCTAGTCGGCGAGGAGAGGACTGTTCAAGGCCGACGTGTGAGGAGTTCCAATAATCAAGGCGAGGTGTGATGAGGGATCTTTCAAAAGATGAAGGGCAGACTGATCTTCTGAGACCGGACCCAAAAAAAGGTTGGTGCCAGACTTTGATTTTAGAAAAGCCTGCAGGGCTAGAACGATCTTTGACGAGTTTCAGTCATTTTTTGTGATGGTTTCACCAAGTATCCTAATGCGCTGAGGTGCGTATTAATGCGTATTAATGCGCTGAGGTGCGTATTAATACGTATTAATGCGCATTAATGCGTATTAATGCGTATTAATGCGCTGAGGTGCGTATTAATGCGTATTAATGCGCTGAGGTGCGTATTAATGCGTATTAATGCGCTGAGGTGCATATTAATGCGCTGAGGTGCGTATTAATACGTATTAATGCGCATTAATACGTATTAATGCGTATTAATGCGCTGAGGTGCGTATTAATGCATATTAATGCGTATTAATGCGCTGAGGTGCGTATTAATGCGCTGAGGTGCGTATTAATACGTATTAATGCGCATTAATGCGTATTAATGCGCTGAGGTGCGTATTAATGCGTATTAATGCGTATTAATACGTATTAATGCGTATTAATGCGTATTAATGCGCTGAGGTGCGTATTAATGCGTATTAATGCGTATTAATACATATTAATGCGTATTAATGCGTATTAATGCGCTGAGGTGCGTATTAATGCGTAATAATGCGTATTAATACGTATTAATGCGTATTAATGCGTATTAATGCGCTGAGGTGCGTATTAATGCGTAATAATGCGTATTAATACGTATTAATGCGTATTAATGCGTATTAATGCGCTGAGGTGCGTATTAATGCGTAATAATGCGTATTAATACGTATTAATGCGTATTAATGCGTATTAATGCGCTGAGGTGCGTATTAATGCGTAATAATGCGTATTAATACGTATTAATGCGTATTAATGCGTATTAATGCGCTGAGGTGCGTATTAATGCGTAATAATGCGTATTAATACGTATTAATGCGTATTAATGCGTATTAATGCGCTGAGGTGAGCAGAGTTACACAGCAAGTAGGCGTTTTTAAAAGGAGAGTCAACGGCAACCAGGAAGTCGTTATAAATCATTTATAAAACCCTTCGTTTTAAGCTTGTGCTGGGGACAAATGCACCTCATTTGAATTCTGACAGCCGCCTATTCCACAGTCACTTTCATCACTTATGCTTTTAAATATATATATATGGATGTAGTGCGCCACATATAATACTTCAACTGCCCCATGAAGGGTAAAAGGACTTCCTACATGATCACAGAACGTGTACTTTAACGTGTTCTCACACTACTGCATTGCACATATGAATCCTTGATGGCGTCTTTAAAATATTCAAGTCAAGCATCTCTGTTAATGTTTTTCACACACATGACAACAAACATGCTTGGTTGGTGCGGTTAACGTATATTTATTTTTTTGTTTTGTACCGGTGATGGGAAGGTACAATTATGCAGAAGGCTGCATGCACAATAACCATCCTTAAAGTTCATTCCTCAAATTACCCTCAAATTAGCAGCTAGGCGGCTGAAACTTGGACTACAACAGAACAGGACTTCCAACAGGACAGCGAGCTCAAATACACATCAAAACTGTTTTTGGGCTGGCAAAAGCAAAAAGCAAAAATTAAGCTTGACCTCAACATTATTCAGCATTTGTTTGTCGAGGCTAATGGTTCCATATCCGACTGGGACAAGGGAATTTCTGCTCCTTATTTACAACATGAATTAAATATTGTCATATATATAACATAGAAAACCTGTTAACAACCTAAATGTTTTTTTTAACAATATTAGAGCCCTCTAGACATGAAATAACATCCCTATAGTCTCTTTTACATTTGTATTACCCAATATAGTAAACATTCTAAAAGGAAATATGCCAATTAAGACATAAATAAAACATCAGCCTTTTTTTATGCCTGAAAATGTTTATAATTTGTAACAGAGTTTCCCTTTTTTTTTGCTTTCTTACAGATATCAGCCGATACCGATATGTAGGCAGCAGCTCTTCCCTCAAACTAATGTCATGCAATGAATACACTTATATGCTTCTTCTACTGTGATCCATTTCACACCTTTTAAACACTGTTTGTGCAAAATAAGACAAAAACTGCAAGATGCAAAAGAAGCTATTGAAAAAACTCTGCAAAGGTACAGTATTGTAATGAATATGGTGTATATGTATATATATACAGTATATAAATATACACACACATACATTCATACGAATATGATCTAATATCTCATTATTTATAAGGATAATGTCGCTCACAATGTTGTCCAAAATTTGAAAGTTTTTGAACGCTAAAATTAATCATATAGTGTTTGAACAGAAATTTGTACAAATCATTTTTGAGGGTGAAGAAAAAAGGAGTCACGTTCGATGTGTGACTTTACAACAGTCATAAAACTCGATATTGGACCAAAACACTCACGATCCAAAAGTCAGGCAAGAACCTGGAAAAAAACAGACCCCTTTTCTTTTTCTACATTTTTTTTTAATGTGCGTATGATGCATACTCTTTTACAAGGGTCTCATTGAGCCAAATAAAAACTGCCAATGAGGACGGCAGAACTAAAAAGATCATTTATCAATGATGGATTGGGTTTTACACTGCAAAGCACTTTCCACTGACCCCATTCACTCCACAGTCCCACAATGGTGGTCATCTATATCTGTATTCACGGATGCCCTAGCGCAGACTGATGGAAAAGACCATAGTTGCATATATTTTTTTATGTTTAACAATTATCCCATTCATTCATGCATTTTCTATGCTCGCCAGTCAAAAACAAATATTCACACTCTATTGGACAATTTAGAGTCACCAATGAACCTAACATGCATGTTTTTGGAATGTGGGAGGAAACCGGAGTACCATTACTGGGCTATTTAACTTGTATATTTACTGGTGTGTCCTGGTATATAAGAATCAGCAGAGAATGTTTATTTGCAGCTCCACTTACCAGGTCTGATGTCCCACCGGGCCTCTGCCACCTATAAACAAGAATGCCGTACGTCGGTGCACAATGTTGTTTTGTCTGTGTGTGTTGTCGTATCACTCCCGGGCCCTCCCAGGGAATTCAAGAGTGGAAGTCTTCAGCCAACTAGATTTGCTTTTGTGAGATGGGAAGAGTGTTGTCTCTGCATGTTTCCTGGTTGCAAAGAAAATCTAATACCTTCTGCATGGCGTAAGCTCTCATCATAAAAAAAAATAAAAAAAGAATATCCAGATCTATCTCTGACGTCTTGCTGTGGGCTGTGAAACTGAAAATGAAAAAAAAACATACTTAGCAGCAACGCGCGGTGAGAGACAATTTATTGCCACAAGAAAAACTGTTGACTTTGTTGAATTTGATTTCTGGCTTCTTGTAGGTTTTGGATTCAACTTAAGGCAGACTATACAGGCACCCTCGTTTGGCGATGTCACGTGTTCTGATGTTTTGCGGTTACGACACACTCCCATGAATGAATAATTGTGTACAAAAAGAGGACTAGTCACGTGCATGCGCCGTGTAGGTGGCGGCTGCTGGTCATGCAAGGAGCGGAAGCTCATTTTTTCCAGCCAACATCATAAGTCGTGTTTATTTATTTTATGTGTGTCGCCGGGAATTGGTAAAGTCTCAGGATCAGTTCAGAACAACGAAATGAAAAACTTGGAAAATGCTCCGGTGGAGGTTTATACTTTAAGATTGCTGATTCGCTCATTTCACTGTCAATCAAAAAAGAATTCCGCCTCAGACAGATCATCCAATCATCTTGCAGAAGCCAAGTGTTAGGGCCAACCCACTGCCCCATAAACCCCCAGAGACGATCAGCCCCCAATGGGCGGGGCAAAGCATAGCATTTATCCAATGACTGTCCAGTTTTGCGCAGTGGAACTACGTGTTTAGTGAACGAAAAGTACACACAGCAGTACATAGTGAGGTTGGTTATTTTTTAGTTAACTTTTGAACTTCAACGCTATGTCTCCCAAGCCTGAGACAAACTCTTGTCAAAGAAAAGGAAAGTGAAATGACATCTGACACAAAGGGGAGAAATGCCGACCACCATCGGCTGCATGCTTGGTATAAGCCTTTGGTCTTTCGCGATCATCATCAAAGATAAAGATGCTATCTTTGGACGTGTGTTAAGGATCTGCTCCTATGAAAGGGACAGTGATAACTAAGCAGCATAGCGGTCTCTTTAGTGAGACCTCCTTCTAATAAGCCTTTTCCAGTGTGCAAGACAACCACGGTGACAAAAGCTAAGAGTTGTTCTCTGTTTTTATATTTCATTAAATTTTGGCAATTGTTTTCTTTCATTACCGTATTTTATTTGCCCTTCACGTGTACAGTGTGAACAGGTCTGACACAAAACAGAACTGTCACAGGATCGGACCTTCTGTAAGTAAATACAAACATTCCATTCCATTTTCTTGACTCTAGACTTTTCTTGAACATTTTACTTCTTCTTACTAGTTTTGGTAGCTAGGGTCTTAAACTTTTGATCGGCATCCTTAAGAACCTGAGAACTTCCTTAAGATCCGAGTGGTCGCAAAATTTGGATAAAAAATGTATCTGGTTTTTAATTTAAAAAAAAAAAAAAATCACCCACACTTCTTCATTTAAAGCCTGCAAGCAGTTTTTAAAATTACTCTTCTTCTTCTCGCAGCTATCTTAGAGCATTATCACTGGTCAACGAAGCGCTGGAACTTCTCTATTTGTTCCACTTTAACGTGATGGAACTGCCAGGGGGTAAACGTAATACTAATAATAAAGGTTAATTTACATTGCAAATATTCGACTCGCGTACCCCAGACAAGGGCGTTGTCAGTCATGTGACAGTGTCCAGCTGCTTCCTGCTTGCTTCTGCTCATTTGTATGCACAGTAATACAAGAGTGAGCCATCAGCCCTGCAACTGTGGTGCATAAAGAAGGGATTTTTTGGAATTTGGAATAGAAATCGGTAGAACTCCACCACAGTCGGTCGTGCCGTAACCTACAGTCCCTTCCTAATGTTGTTGCTTTATCTGGTAAACAACTAAACTTGTTTTGAGTTAGTGTTGCGAGGTTCACAAACCAACCTGTTCTTTTGAGCGGCTCGTTAACATGAGCGACGGGAACCGAGTCGCAGCTGGGAACCGTTCTTTTTTCCCCCCCAGTTACACCGAAGGAGAGTCCACCAGTCTATTGAACGGTGGTTGTTCTGGATTCTTAACAATGTCGTGTGAAAATCCTTGCACTAAAAGCTGGTTTGCACGGAAATTCACTGTAGCCTTTTTTGTTTTTTAGTGTTTGTACGTGTTCAAGTCATGGTTTACACACATACACACAATTCAAAATAGCGACATCGCTGTCAAAGCAGAATGATAGGGCCAATGTATAGATTTTGGGTGTAAATTTTTAAGTTTTCTCCAAGAACAGACACTAATCAAATCAAATCTAATAAGTCACTTTGATTGCAAATGTTGATACAAAATTGGAGGAAAATGTCAACGTCAAGCAAGCGGAAGACGTTGGTATTCACTTTTCTGGGTTTTTCTGTGCAAAAGAAAACAGGATCAAATAATTTGCAGACACGTGCTTTTCATTGGGCATTAACAATATTGCTGCATTTTTCATTGAAAAAAATGAAGTCAGCTGGGATAGGCTCCAGCATACCCACGACCCTAATGAGGATAACCGGTATAGAAAATGGATGGATGGAAAATGAAGTCAACAAAAGTTGAAGGATCCTTTATCCAAATCTGCAAAAATAGTAATAATACAGTAGATCTCCACCAATGTATTGTTCGACATTCGCTTTTCTCTGCTTTAAATTGTAAGTAATTAATTTTTAATGGTAAATTTGCTTAAATATGTTATACATTGTTGGTAATTATGTTCAACAATGTGCGTCATTTGAAAGCCATTGGCAAATTGATAAAAGTTACATTTGTAGTACGTGCACGGCGGGAGCCATGGCGGCTTAAAAGTGCAGTACAACACATTTTGGATGCTAGGATGCTATTCCTGATGTTGTGCTAAGCAGGAAAACAGGACAAGAGGAACCGCATCAAACTTGCCACAGAACAGAGTAAGTCAGGTCTTATTTACATATTGTATTCTAAACACTATTCCACCATAGCGACAAGAATTCAAAGCAGTATATAAGTTACTATGGTGATGGGGGTTGTGGCAGCAACGACAATTAAACACACAATTTAAAAAGGCTCTAAAGACCCCTTTACGCTCATTCAGAAGCCGATTTTAAACAATAATTGAAGGATAAGCATCCCCATGTAATTATATGCTATAATGACTGAAAACACCCTCGGTCTCGTGGTGTCCGCTGACGTCACTACAGAAACTTTTCTGCGACTTGAGTTTGTCATGTATTATCAAAGAAATTTTTAACAAATTGACCATATTAAATGTAGAACATCATTACAAACAATATAGGACATTTTTAAGAAAAGTTGATGAATCATGTCAACGACCATTTCAATAGAAAGTGGTTAAATGAGAAAAAAGTGCTGCATCAATGAATGCAGCAGAGGGCTTTGTTTTGCAATTCAACTCTGTCAACATTTTCTAGTAAGAACATGCTTTGACAAGATGTGATGTACAACACAGTATACTGTATGCCTGGAATTGTTTTTAAAGTCAAAATGTATGTAGTACCTGTGAGATGCATGTTGAAGGGTACAGGCCTTTTTAGGGCTGTTATTATTTATTTAGGGCCTTATTATTTGCAATTTTCCGCCTTTCGCGGTGGTCATGGAAACTAACCATCGCAAATCATATTCATCTACAGCCGGGGTCACAAAGTCGTGCCACGGACGGTCGAGACCCTGCAGGTTTTCTTACCAGCGGGTCAGCAAAGCAGGTGCTATAATTGATGAGCTCCACATTTGGTGACCCCGACGTGAAATCACCTGCTGTAGTGATTGGCTGGAAAAGAAAACCTGCAGGGTCCCTCCATGGAGTTTGACACCCCTGATCTACAGTAACATAAATATTTAAAAATTATTTAATTTATTAAATAATAATTTATTATTAAATTTAATAAATGTATTAATTAATTTATTTATTTGTCAAGTTTTGTTTAGCATCAAATTTGCATTTTGAATATGTCGTCACCCTCAGAACAGGATAGGATTTTCTTTTGAATTAAATGAATCTACAAATTTGAGAAAATGTAAGAAACAGGCATGCGCAAACACACACAGACACACACACTGGCCCCTTTTTGCTTAATATTGCCAGTAAATGCTTGACCGCATAACTCGACGCTCCAAACTCTCACACAAGCATTTCCAGCCTTTTGGTCCTGGTTTTAAGACCCCATAAATACTGTCACACTGGGTGCTTAATTCTATCACTAACATAAACTTACAGGCTTTCCTGGAACATTTACACTATATTGTAATGTTGGATTTCTGCTGAGTTGGGAATACATTAAAACACGATTATGTTGCAGCAAAAGGACTTCTTGCAAGCCAGACTCATCTGCAAACAAACTATCTTTTTTTCAATGTGATGACTGATCTTCACGGCCTGTTTCATTTCCTGTTTTGACAGTAAATATTAACATGGACAGTTACATTTTCTTTCACATCCAGCGGGAAGCCTATCCCAGGGAGACGGGGGAAACCCTGGACTTGTAGACAGTCAATGACGAGGAACATATGCAGGCAGCCATCCACTGATACTCCCACAGAGTGGGAACCGATCTCGGATCAGAGCTTTTAGGCTCGTGTCCTTTGAACTGTGCAAATAATAATAATAAACGGATAAAATCCAAGTGTATTCAGCAACAAAATATAGTTATTGCCTTATGTGCGCCAATATCGTTCCAAGTAATGACAGATACATATGTTGTCCCTCAGGTAGTCAAGCATGGAATTTCAATGTAAGGTACATATACTGTATATGTATACATACATACGTACATATATACCTCTTATTTGTCACTGTAAACGGAAGTGTCACAATGCAATTTTTGATTCTGTAGGTACAACAATAGATTTATGTCTACAGTAGTGTTCAAAATAATAGCAGTGCAATGTGACTGTAAGTACTGTTGTTAGTATATTTTTTGGGCTACATGGCAAACAAGTTACCAGTAGGTGCGGTAGATTCTCAGAAAACAAACAAAACCCAGCATTCATGATATGCACGCGCTTAAGGCTGTGCAATTGGGCAATTAGTTGAATAGGTGTGTTCAAAAAAATAGCAACGTCTGCCGTTGACTTCACAAACTCAAAACTATTTTGTACAAAAATGGGAGCCCATACTAATAATACACTTTTTCACCTACTGTTTATCACAAAGCTGATATGCATTTTTCTATAAATATTTATAACTTCTTAGCATATGAAAGTAGCCGTTACATCAGAAGTCTGAAACTCGTGCCATGAAGGGCCGAGACACTGCAGGTTTTCTCCTCAACCAGTTTTTCCAGCAGGTGGTTTTAATTGATGAGCTCCTTCCCTCAAATTTAAGGAGGTGTTGATTGTTAAAATCAGCTGCTGCAGAGACGGGCTGGAAAGAAAACCTGCAGGGTCTTGTCCTTCCCTGGTACGAGTTTGAGACTCCTGCATTACATGCTTTCATTTTGAAAAGTTGGAAAAAGTAAAAGTTGGAACATCCTTGTATTAGAGTTAAAGGTGCACCAAGTGGAGATTATGACTAAACTATGGCAGCACCACTACTCCGTCATTATATGTCGCAGTGTGTAATATTTGCGTTTAGCATTGTACATGGAAAAATCTGCACACCAAATGCCATACATTGCAATGTTTTCACTGACTGCGTTGTTTGCTCGGATGAAGTTTGAGACGCCTGTTCTGAAGATTAACTGGGCTAAAACATACATAGAAATACTCAGCTGTCTCATCACCAACAAGTGTATATGTAAGTACACACACACACACACAACTCTAACCCTTTCATTATGCTCAACACAAAATTCCTAAAAATGAACATCTCTCTAACCATAAGACCAAGTCCATAATGGGCCAAACTGAACATTCAGATCTTTGATCCCAATCCAATATAGCCATCATTTATCTTGGGTGCTGTTACCACAAGGTCTAATGATTACCAATGATTATTGGTAGTCTTGGCTTGCAGGCAGTACGCATTGGAAAAGTAGAGTGTGGTCAAACAAACCAGTAATTGAGCTGCGCTTCGTCATTGAAACGCAGAAACCATGATCATTAACAACTAGCCCAGAAACTGCTTGCTGTCATGATTTGGGGGTCATTGCTTACACTTACATATCTGAGTCAATAATACCAAGAGGACCTTATGTAGGAAAATAAGCTTTCTGTGCAGTCTTTGGCCTTTGGTTATTTGCCAGTGACCACAACAGTAATTGAACCTCCCTGGTTACGTCAGGAAGGGCATCAGCCGAAAAAAACGAATCCAACCAACCCCTGAGAAGCCAGAAGACAACAACTGCTACATACTGTATTAGATACTAGACTGGACTAGATTGTTCCCTAAACAACAGACTTTTATTGCAGGCTAGACTCCCTGAGAAAAACTCTGAACCCCCAATGCCACTTCCTGTCCGCCGCTCACTATGCTCCCTAAGGGAACACATTTAGCAACACCCACAAGCAGGAGTCTTAAATGGCTTATTTACTCTTATTATGTCTACCACATTGGGTAGTACAAGTGTACAAGTGACTATAGGGGTGTTATTTCATTGTCACGAGGGCTCTAATACAGTTAAAAAACATATTTAGAAGACGTAAACAGGCTTTCCATGCTCCAACTATGAAAATATTCAATATAAATAGGGAATCCTACTTTGCGTAAATTCACAGGAACCAACTAATCGCGATAAACAAGGGATTCAAATAATTCAGCAGGAACGATTTTCAATACACACGTAACATATGTACATTCAAGTGACCTGATTCATTTTAATTATTGTGTATGGTGAAAAACTATGACAGGAACATTAAATTAAAAACACTTAATAAATACAGAGCCACCATCCGCCAGTAGGAGCCTGTTGGGTTTTCCAGAGACGTGAGCCAAAAAATATGTACATTAGCACTCAATAAGATCATCAAGTCTTACCTTTATGCATTCCCACGTCGTATCAGAATTTGGGACCAAATAAGAGGTGAAAGAAAAACAGAAAAATACAGTAAAATAGTCTTATTAGGGCATCGTGAGAGAAGATGCATTGCAAATTAAATGGTGTGTTCAAAGACCATCGAACAAAGTGGAAGTATCCGCTTGCATAAAATATGAAAAAAATTGTGGGCTTTCTAACTATATATTTTCTTGAACAAAACAATGGCCCTTATTTCCTTACATCCCCTTACAAAAAAACGATGTAGTTTACAAATTATTTCATTTTTGTGTTTTTGTTTTTAAATTTTTTGTCATTGCACCTGAATGTTTCCCGCGGCCTGGTAGTTGGGGTCCCCTGCCTGACAGCATGCTTGGGGATATTGAAAATACAGTAAGAATGACCCTTCTATACAATTGGCTCTTTTATTTTAGAATGTAAGATTAAAATCTACATTGGATAATTGCATGCAATTGTTCTGTTTTAAAAAATATATCGATTTTGTATCATATTTTAACTTGTGGCTCTAGATGCCTATGGAAGCGTTTACCACAAAAAGATTTACATCCCTATTTAATATAGATAGAAACTTTTTTTAAATCTGCGATTAATTGTGATTAATTAGTTAACTATGAACAAAATGTAATTAATCACAATTACATATTTTAATGGCCCTATTTTAAACCTAATGTTCAAGATCAGTCGGTGGCTAACATGACATTATTGATAGGTGTCATGCAGGTGTATAAAGAAGTTCACCATTGTTAAAAAAAACAGTGTACTCACCTCTTGATGAGAAATGTTGGACTTTGCAACAAACAATGTCAGGCTTGTGTTTGCGAGGTGTGTCTGTCCACAAAAATACAGTCTACAGTCTCATTACTGACTCCGTGGTCTTCTTTGGTGGCACAAAATAAAGCCAAAGAAGATCTCATACTTGTGGAATTAATCCTCACTGTATGAGGTCAAAAGTGACCTCTAAAGTACTGTGCAACTGGAGTAGAGGTGTATTTCAAGTTAAGTGCAATCGATCTAGCAACTGAAGTCAAGCCTGTCAAAAAATCAGCCCGGGGTTTTGAAAAGATGGACTTTAGTGTTGTGATCCTCACGAACAAACCGGTTCTTTTAAACTTAAGATCAGACAATGTGATGAGCCAAATTGACAGTTTTATGAACGGTTTTGAAAGGAAAGGCTCACCCAGATCCAGCTCCCATCTCTAATGGACTACTGCATAATGAAAAGCACAGCACAAGCGTGAAAAGAAATGTGATGAGGCTGTTCAATTCTGACACTGAAGAAGACACAGGAGGAAGATTAAGACAACACTGAAGCACTATATTGGTAGGCTACTGTTTAACCAGCCATATTACACTCACTATTTGGGAAAAAAGCTTTTACTTGATTCAAAGTTAAATCTTTCTATGTACCATACATCCCATGTTACCTGTGGCTTATTGACCGGTGTCCGAATTTTATTTTCTATTCAAATTTAGTGGGTGGAAGGTATGGTGAATTTTACAAATTGGTACAGCTTCAATGCCCCATCATTGTTTTTTTGGAAGAATCCGAGTTGAAATAAGTGGTTATTTTGGAAAATAAATCAATCCATCCATCATACAGGATTAGGGTCATGGGCTTTAGTATTATTTTCAGTGTCATGCAAGTCCGAGATTGTTTGACAATCCCCATTTTTACAGTTTCTTTTTAACGTGCTCCCCTAACTATGATGAAACAGAAGTCTGTGGCGTTTGTGGGGATTTGTGACATGTGAGAGTTGGGAAATCTCAGCTTCTGTTCTCCACAATCAACCACCATGATGGGTGTGCTTAAAAATCCAAGCTCTGTTTAATGACTTGTTATATATATTTATATATTATTCCTACAAATACATGGTTTTCAGCACTTTGTAAAACGTTCACTTTTATCTGTAAACCAAGAAAGCTAGAAATAACCTAAGGTGAAAAAAATACAAGACAAAAACCTCTCAGAACCCCCCACAATTCCCCCAGAAAGTCACACGAACATAACAGAATGGGAAAAAAACAACCCCAACATCCTGTACAAACACTATGGCCCAATAATTTAAGAAAATAGTGTCTCTAAAACGTTCATATTGCTTTGTACCTCCAATGAGCGGGCAAAGTCAACCCTGTGAAACACCAGGAAGTTCTAAGCTGGCATCGCCTCGCCTCGTGATGCCACTCCAAAGGTTGTCGGGTCAACAGCGGCAAATCGCATGCAGCTGTAGTGGAGGAGACGGCCATGTGGTCTCCCTTTTCGGCAGTAAAAAGATACCAAGACGAAGGTCGGCAACGCTACCACAGCACTGTTCCCGAACGGAACCGAGGATGTCTCACCGGTTACTGTAGCTCTACCATTATTACTCTTTACAGCGTTGTTACTAGAACTATCACATCACTTCTTGTGTTGTGTCTCTGTCAGCAATCAGTGCTCAGAGCTTGACTTCTCAAAGGAGAAACTGGGAAGAGTCAGTAGCTTGGGATTGGTGTTTGGGTTTGGCGAGCCACCGTCCTGTCCGGAACCCTCTGCAACACCTAAATCAAAGGAGTCCTTCGAGTCACTGGAAGGCGCTCTCCGCCTCAGGCAGGTGTCTCGACTGGGCAGGGAAGGGGCCAACCCTAGGCCTGGGTACAGCGCCGATGGGGGATCCAAACCATCAGGGGCATCCACGGAGATGCAAGGTGGGCTCATCTTCTTCTTGCGCCGAGGTGACGGCAGTGAGGTCTGAGTGGGAGTCTGGCTGTGGATTTGCAGACTGTCGGCCTGCGACACGAAGCCAGAAGACGTGGACGTAGTGCTGTATTGGGGGCGGGACTCCACCGCGGAGCAAACCTCCACCGAGTGGCGCCGCGGGTCGTCCAGCCAGGAGTAAGGGCGAGGGCGGGGCAGGAGAACACTGCGGCCTTCAGCATCAACACTGTAGAACCTCTTCAACGGTCGCAAACAAGGACTCCCGCTCTCTTGACAGTGTGCGTCATAATCCTCTTTCGCCCCAACGCTGCTGCTGCTGCCGAGTTCGTCCGACCGGATGATGTCATCGCTCCCCATCAGCCCACTCCCGATAATAAGGGACACTTCCTGATCCACGGAGGCCTCGTTTTGTCGCTGCGGCCTCACCGGTAAGGGCGGAGGAGTCATGCAAGGCGAGTCGAGGCAGTGCTGCTCGTGATGCTGAGTGTGCACACTACCGGGGCGTGAAGGTTTGGGGGATGCGCCGGGTGTGGGCGGGACCAGACAGAGAGCAGGCTGCTGGTGATGGGAGATGGGTAAAGGTGAGGAGGTGGAGGAAGAGGAGGCAGAGGAAGGTGGAGGGAGGCCAAGAGAAGCCACATTCACAAGTCCTTCACTGCTTTCTCCTCCATCAGAACACAGGGCCTCCTGAGAATCAGTAGACACCGCAACCTGCAAGACGGGGGCACGGGGGGAGAAAGGTGGGATGAAATATTTAGGGCGAGATGGGTGAGGAAGTTGGAGACAAATGCATAATGAGAGGGGGAGTTGGTGGAATCCCGGGAATCGAGGGATTGGAAATGAGAGGGGGAAACTGGTTAGTGTGGTTTAATGAGGATGAGAAGTCGTAGTTTGGGTCAAAGTTCACACCTTTGGCAGATTTCCATGTTCCTATTCTCTAGCCGAGTTGCAGCATTCATGGATTATTACATAGACAGTTTTGGGCTGAAAGGTCGCTATTAATGGCGGCCTTGCTGGCTTTGTTTACCCATTGGTTCACTGTCCGAGCGTCATCAGTCGCTTTAGTTTCTCTGATCCGAGTCAGCTAATGGGTTTGTACATTCTTTAATAAGCATGTTTCCCCTCCGTTTGGTTTTTCATGCAGGGAAAAATCCCAATGAGCCAATGTAAACAGGACATTTGTTATGTATGGGAATTGCAGGAGAAACAGTGCTTGCTTGTTTTTTAACAATAATAAATATTTGGATAATTACCAGCAAATAGCCAACTGTACTTTAAAAGGAATGTTGTGAAATTCTAGTGAACCGCTTACCTCGTTATTGCGTGTAAAACCGTGATAAGTGAATCTTTGTAGGATTCAATATGAATAAATTGACTATTTTTGTAGTTACAGAATAGAAAACCTGTTTTTTTACTATTATTAGAGGCTTGTAAAAATAACAGCCCATAGTCACCTTTACACTTCTATAATGTTTTGTTTTGTTTGCAATGCGCGGACTTCTGATCACTGCAGGGACACAAGAAATGACCGCCGCTTTAAACATAGCATGCTACCGAGCTAAATGGCTAACCACCAATATATTTATTCTAAACCTGAAGGGTTTCAAACAGAGTGGGGGAAAAGGGCAAAGTAAAAAGCCAAAAATGTACCACTTTCACATGAAATGGGAGGAATCCCTTACCACATGCCACAGCTGACTACATGCAGTGTGACGGTAATGTAATGTAATCTAATCAAATTTTCAATATTTTTTGACCAAGGAACAGAGATCATTTATGAATTAAACCATTTTAATTCAATAAACCATAGAGTAAGAGAGGGATGTTTGAAGCGCCCACATGGCAAAAAGTGCTCTTTACTAGGGGTGTCCGATATTGCTGAAATGCATATATTGTCAAACTCTCTAATGGAAACTCGCTAATGGATACAGTATCAACAATTAGCTTGTGGCTGTAAACAACATTGTACAACTCAGGTAAACAAATACTTGCGATTGGGCATGGCAAAACGGGGCTCGAGGAACTGCACACGATGCGGTTTGATGTGGTCATCATCTGCGCGCCGGTAAATATCGCTGTCATATGGGAGCCTAAGGCAGTTTTTTAAACCGATTTTCATTGCAATGAAAAAAACTGATATTGATATTTACAGTTATTAAATTTATATGCGAATATAATGTGCTTATTAATCATTATTTCAGGAGCTTTGCCCTATTTATTTATTTCTTATTATTGATTGGGCTTCTGTTTTTTATTGATACATTTTATATTGATCCCATAAACAAAATAGTTCATTCATCAAGTCTTTTTTTGGGGTCTATCTTTAAAAATAAATCCATTTGACAGGTGAATCTGTTGTTGTTTGGGGATATGATGTGGTCTTTGATACGTTTGAAAATACTGTCAACATGTCACTTCTACAGAATTTGATTCTTCGTTTTAAAACGTGAGATTCATGTTGACATCAACAAAGGTTAACCGTAGAATCGCATCACGCCGAATCCAGTCGTATTTTTCCTACACTGTGTTGAATTCAAATCGTCTTATCACCTAGCTTTTCAAAGTCGGACAAAAATTAAAACGCAACTGGCGCCAAACACTCACAATTACGAGTGCACCTGAATGCCTCAGAGGGGAAATAGGACAGAGTTGTTCATTGCTGTGTGTGCCTCATATGAACAAATAAGTAAGTTTGATGATTATTTTGTGCATTAAGATTTCATTTATATTGGGACTCCCCATCACTGAAGTGGGGAGTCCACCGAAAATTTGATTTATCGTCGGCTGGTCTTGATCGTGATTGTTAAGCTTTCCACTTCAATTTGGTGTTAAATACTTAAACCATAGCCATCGTGAGCGGACACAAAAGTGGAGCTCAAACTCAAGCCATTCAAAAGGAAGGACCCCAACATCCATCCATCCATCCATCCATTTTCCTCCGCTTATCCAAGGTCGGGTCGCGGGGGAAGCAGCCTGAGCAGGGAAGCCCAGAGGTCCCTCTCCCCGGCCACTTCTTCCAGCTCTTCCCAGCGGATGCCGAGGCGTTCCAAGGCCAGCTGAGAGACATAGTCTCTCCAACGTGTCCTGGGTCTTTCCTGAGGCCTACTACCGGTCGGACGTGCCCTGAACACCTCCCCAGGATTGCGTTCGGGAGGCATCCTAACCAGATGCCCGAGGACATCTCATCTGACTTCTCAATGCGGAGGAGCAGCGGTTCTACTCCGAGTCTCTCCCGGATGACAGTGCTTCTCACCCTATCTCTAACGGAGAGCCCAGCAACCCTGCGGAGAAAACTCATTTCGGCCGCTTGTACCCGCAATCTTGTCCTTTCGGTAACTATCCAAAGCTCATGACCATAGGTGAGGGTAGGAACGTGGATCGACCGGTAAATCGAGAGCTTTGCCTTTTGGCTCAGCTCTCTTTTCACCACGACAGACCGGTGCAGAGTCCGCATCACTGCAGACGCCGCACCAATCCGCCTGTCCATCTCGCGTTCCAAGGACCCCAACAATCAGGACCCCAACATCAGACTGTAATGGGGTCCTATTGTTTTCGCGTTGATGAAATCGCCAATAAAAGGGGAATTACCAACCAAATCTTGCAGAAATGGACATAATGTAAATAAAACGCTGTCATCTTGAGAAGAACGAACGTAATTCCCTGGCGGACGGATTCATCATGGCGGAATGTTATTACAAAGACGAATCTGACACCTCCTGAATTGAACATGTTGAAATGATGATAAACCCCGGAAAAAGTTGGCAGAACCTCCTCTTAGCTTCGCTTCGGCCGAGCTTCCATTCACACCACGTGAATGGAAGCTAGCGGGGTTAGCGGGGGTGCAGTTGTGTGTGTGTATATTGGATGAGTGTGTTTTCACTGCTTTAATGTGCACGGGAATTACAGTTTGTTGAAGACTTTGTAGCAACGTGTGCATCCCATTAGAAAAGCTACATCCATTTCTCAATTATTGGACAAAATTGTCCATTGATGTATTGCATTACAGTAGTAAATGTAAGGTTTTTTTGCATTATATAATTTAAACCCACAATATGTTGGTACAAATAAGTGTAAAATGTAAAAAACTGAAAGCTAAAAAATTAAAATAAAACAGAATTTGGGTAAAAATAGGGCCTGCTGGAATAAACGATAAGTAGGATGGTTACTTATCTATTTCTCCGTGCTGATCTGAAGCTTTATCACAATGTGACCTTGCAAACTACATTTTGGACGTGGAATTACTATAAAATGAAATCAATTCTTTTATTAGGATATAAAAAGGTTATGTTTTTTAAGTGTGCAGGATGGGGGTACGTGGCTTCAGGTCTTCAGGTACGCCACTGTAAAAAGTTTGGAAACCACGGGTCTATCACAAACATATACTAACCTGGTGCAGACACGCTCAAAGACACACGCTGCAGTCTTGCTGCACTCGCGTGACTAGTTCTCGAGTGAATCTCACGCTCACGGACAAAATTTACGCTTTTGATTAACTTACTGGAGTGCGTTCGGAACCAGGAAAACACATGTGAAATGCTGTAAGCCAAGGACCACCTGGAAGGTCTCACTTCAGCAAACCGCTGCACAGTCTGCAGCCAACGAACATGAAGGCTTGCTGGTTATTTGCTGCTGTTTTTATTCTACTGTCATATTAATTTATGCCACATATTACCTTTCCTCGTGTGTTCTGCCCAAACAACTCCGATGTGCTGGAACTGTGTGTGTAGTGCTTTTAGCATATTGCTTGCCAGACGCCACGGTGAACTCTGAACCAGACTACTCCACCCAGTAACCTTTGACCTGCGCACAAAACACCTAGAAATTGCGAGAGGCAGAAGGAGTCAGCAGAGTTTCCAACCCTTTTGTGAAATCCGATTAGGGTTCCGTGTCTTGTGCGTGTGGCCAACAGTCAGAGGGCGAACACAGCAGGTCACTGCAGCAGTTGCAGAAAACAATGCTTGTCAAAACTCGTCAACATGTTCCAAAAAGTCACGAGTGACTCTCGTCTCAGAGGAGATTCAAATGTCTGCACTTTGCTGCCGGATCAATTTGTATTTGTGGGAGGAGGTACAAGGACATGCATGAGTTTCTAACAGATTTCCTAGATGGTTTGACAGAACCGGTTCTCCAGCGGCGTGACCACAGAGACACCCAGTGGCCAAAGACTGCACAGAACGCGTGCATAGTATATTAATGATCCGCAGGGAACACCCTGGCAGCTTTAGCCAACAGATCTAGTCCATAAAAAAGTTGAAGTGCTCCATTACAATGTCTCAGAGCACATGCTGTTGTTTTACAATCCCCTGAGTTCTCCTGTTAAAAGGACGCCATCAGTTTAGCCAAATGATAACCTATCTTGGCTTATGCACATTATAATACCATATGCCACTGCCAAAGCCACTTGTTGGAAATTTAGGTGGTGAATTGTGAACATGACAAAAAAAACATTTTAAATAATAACAAAATGGAATGAGGCCTGCATATTAGTTAAGACTCGGCATCTTCTGCAATATGAGCATGGAGTCCAGTGTTTCTGAAAGGCCCGGTGGTGGCTAAAGTCTACTTTTCCCTCACTCTTTCAGAAACAGGAGTATCTGTGTTTGAGCAGGAGCTCGGGGTCAGGCGGTTTTTGGGCCCAACTGAGCTGGGGTCAGATCGTAACAGATACAGTATGGAGCATGAAGGCAGCGGATACGTATGGGGCGGGGAGGACGGGGGGATGGAGAGGAAGAAAGTGGGAGGACACTGTTTAGATGGGCTGCATTTTTTGGTTTTGTTTTCATGAGCCTTCGCATCACATAATGATGCATCTCAATCATTTAGAATACCGCTGAAAAGTTCAGATATGTCGGTAATTCTATTAAAAAAGGCAAAACTGTGCTGTTCTGTAGCACTACAGTCCCTTGCGCAGTCGCCGCACTACACAGTAATCCCTCTTTTATTATTTATTCACTGCCTGACCAGGATCAATTAATTTCCATGAAGTAGGACTCCTTTCTTATAAATTTCTTATAAATTATAAATCGTCTAAATTTTTCATAATTAGAGCATAGAAAAGTTATTTACGACCTTGTAAATACAGTTAACATTATTAGAGACCTTTAGAAAGGAAATAGCACCCCTAAAGTCACATTTACTCTCATGTTATCAAGTATTTCAGACATAATAATAGAAAATGAGATATAATATAATTTAGACTTGGGAAAGTTCCTTGTTGTTGCTCCAGTTTCTGGTCAGTTGCGGTGGCTATTGTTTCATCATGTAACACAATGTAATAATACTGACATCTAGTGACTAGTGTAGAATACTATACCACAATGCGTTGCCTGAATGCCTTATATTTGTATTTTTAGGCTTAAAGATGCTTCATTTAGACCAAAAAATATGTTTATATTATTGACTAATAATAGGCTGTAGTCAACCACATAACAGCGATGATTTATTAATTGACATATTTAGAAAAAACGTGATGCTTTTTAAGCCACGAACTGATGTGGCGACGGACGACCGTATTTTCATTTATCGAGATGCATCTGCACGTAGGGAAAGAGTTTTCTAACCAGATATGACTCAAGTGTAACAATAAAGTGCCAGAGTTTTTTTTTGCTTACTGTGCTTATATACAAGGTGTCCCAAAAAATGTATACACACTTTAAGTATGTTAAACATGTGAGGTCTGGTAAACGTGGAGGCTGTTCAACAAAAAGCAAGATCTTATCAAGGAAGGATCTAACATTGCGATGGTCGTGCGGGGGTGCCTTTTGTTGAATACCCTCCACGTTTACCAGACCCCACACTTTTAACATAAAGTGTGTAGAATAGAATAATGTTTGTCAATTCTTTCAGGTGTTGAAAATTAAACAAATTATAATAAACACCAGGTTTACAATTATTTAAACGGTGTATACATTATTTGGGACACCCTGTATATAAATACATAACTATACTCATGAGCATAAAAACAAAAACAGCACCCGCCAAATTGATAAATCCTTATTTCAATCTGCATTATCTATATCATTTCAATTTTGTCACATTCATTGCCAAATTATTCTCAAATGCAATGCCTCAAATTTCAAAATAATACATATTTTTTAAATATACAGCAAAAGTTTGGGCACTGCTGATAATTTCCCCCATTTTCCTTTATAAATCGCTAGTTGTTTGGACCTAATTTTGTTTAAATAATTATTGCACACTTTCTGTACATCCTAAAAACTTCCTTTCGCTTCTCAAAAAGGACCGTGTTTGTCTGCTATGTGATATATTAAACTGAAATTGCTGATCCAAACAACTAAGGATTTATAAAGCAAAATCTTGAAAATGATAAGGGGTGCCCAAACTTTTGCATGTATCTTTGACATTTGCCACATAAACACTCAGACCCTAAATCAGGAATGTGATAAAATGCTTTCATGGAGATAATACCCTCTTTGAGCTATTCTATCTTCTATGTCCATCCAGCCTTGCCGCTTGTCCTCACTCGGGTCACGTATAATGAGCTGGAGCCTATTCCAGCTGAATTCGGGCAAGAGGCGGGGTACCCCCGTGGTCTGGTCACCAGCCAATCAAAGTGCCCAGCTATTTAATGGAATTTAGAGTCTTGTTTTGGTCCAGCACCAGACTAAATTCAATCCAATTAGTGATACATAATTTGCCATGGCACAAGATCTTTGAGCAAGGTTCAGATGAACCCTTAGGTGTGAAAAGATGAGGTGGGTCACCTGTCTGCGCAGCTTGCGGCTCACCGCATGTGTTTGTCTGGGAGGGGGTAGTCTCGGTATACTTTCAGAGTCGGAGTGGCTGTGGGGGCTGATGGGTCTGAAGAGGTCAGTGGGGACGGTCAGTCGTTGGGAAAATTCTTCTGGTTGCGAATGCACTGAACCGCTAGAGCCTAAAAAGCAAAAGCAGGAAGTTATTTGAGGCTTAAAAAAAACGACTGGAAAAGCACTCAAGGCTGAATGCCCCCAACGCAAGAAGACCTCTCCAACAAAACGAGTTTGCTGGTGTACAGACCCGACTGCTTACTGTGGTGAAAGCATGTTATCTTACTCATATGCTTCTTTTATTTTGAAGGCTTGACTTTAGAAACTCCAGGACGTGTTACTTTGACGTCGCCCGAGTGTTGCTGAGCATGAATGTTACAATACAGGAAACTATCAAAATGGGAAGGTGCTGGGAAAGAAGGGCAAACAACGATAATTTCCTGGAGAACGGTGTGCTCCTGCATAATTTCGCTGCTGCAATCCATTCATTAAAAAATGTTAACAATTCCTACCAGCAACTGTAAAAAAACAACTCAGATTCACAGACAGGTACGCGGCTTCCCGCACCATGCCTCACCTCTGCAGTAGAACTGGAAAAGTTCTACACATGCTTGCCCCAGCAGGCAGTTGCAGCTGAATGAACTGCTTTGCTGGGAAGCAATGCATTATGGGACGAGTTAAGATAGTTGTTTTTCATCCCAAACTCGTATTGGTACTTGTCTTGTTTATTTCTTACCTACCTTTTGAGTGGTAAGTTGCTGCGTGATGATTTTAGCGTTCTTTCCAAGATGACACCGTATATTGAGTAATGACCTCCTGCGATTTCCGATGGTTTGACAAGATCGTTCCCTTATAGCTAGTGATCGGCTCCTGCCAAAGAAAGAGCTACCGTTTCCTCACTGACTTGCGAGCGGCACAATATTCAAACAACTTGTAGTAGTTCTGGAGTAAAGAAGATGGCACGAGAATAGAAGATGGCTATGATCGGCTGCAGGGTTTTTAAAACAAGCAGTGGGTTGTACACCGGAAATTCCAGTATTTTTGAATGGAACAATTAAAAATAATGACGCTACCACACCAAAACTTATTGTGTTTACTTCTTGGTCCGTGCTACTCTTCACAAAGTTTCGCGTCTTTATACAAACGGAAAAAACAGAGCTATGGCAACAAATTGAAAAAAACATCGACACTAACTTTGAATGGATTGTTTCTTGGCGCATGCTTACCCTGCCATTACAATTGTTTTTACAGAACCCTGCTGACAAACGCTGGGAGAATACCACCTCATCTTGTGTTACAGCTTGCAACCTAGGCTTAAGATGTTCTCGGGTTTGTGTGTGGAACGAAATTGTCACCCTACAAGTACATGAAAAAAAGTGTGTGGCAGTAAGTATGTACTGTACTGTGCCGATCCAGATTAGGATTCTCAGCCTCCGTGTGGGTTTGCACCAAATGGAACACTTTGACAGATGCATACCTCTTGTGCATCCTCGAACCTCTGAAAAATCTATAGCAAAAGATGTTCCGGATCTTACTCTTTTATCCTTTATCCCACAATTAGCCAGTTAAAAAAAGAAAAATTGGTACTGCTTCTTGAAAACTCCAGTGCATCCATCCATCCATCCATCCATTTTCTATGCCGCTTATCCTCATTAGGGTCACGGGGATGCTGGAGCCTATCCCAGCAGACTTTGGGCGAGAGGCGGGGTACACCCTGGACTGGTCGCCAGTCAATCGCAGGGCACATATAGACAAACAAACATTCACACTCACATTCATACCGATGGACAATTTAGAGTCACCAATTAACCTAACATGCATGTTTTTGGAATGTGGGAGGAAACCGGAGTACCCGGAGAAAACCCACACACGCACGGGGAGAACATGCAAACTCCACACAGAGATGCCCAACGGAGATTTGAACCCAGGTCTTCCAGATCTCCTGACTGTGTGGCCAATGTGCTAACCACTCAGCCACCGTGCGGCCAACTCCAGTGCAAAACAATATAAATCTAATCTTGCATCGCTAACTTAACCACCTGCACAGCATGAAAATATGCATCCTTGCGACTTCCTCACAGATGAAACCCAACAAAAAACACATCATTAATGTGTGTATGAATTTAAATGTAAATTATAGCACCTCTTCCTTTTGTAAGAAAATGATCTGTGACCATGTCATACCAACTAGCCTTGGCGCTGCAGGGATGAATAGGAAGGGAGTCGGAAGGCATTCTAGCGCGTATTTAGTCAATGAAATGTACACACAGCAGTACATATTTCACCACTTTTTGGGGAAGCTGAACTTCCTATGCAATCGCCGCTGCACCCTACATTACCTGACTGGTTCCTATCAGAGCTCAGTATGTGCTGGGGCTGAGGTGCCTGTGCAAGAAGCTGTGCTGAAGCCGCAGTCGGCTTCCTGAAGGGCTGCAGGGGGAAGAACATGTAGCTGTCGTTGGGTAGAGAGTGTGTGCGTCCCACCGCTGGTTTCCGGACACTCAACAGGTTGTCCTCCAGTGCTTCCCCAGGGTTGAGCTGCTCGATCTGTGGAAACAGAAGGGAGTCAGCCTGCCTGTGCAAGATGGATGGCTGGAGTCTACTACTGTGTAACACAATGAACAAAGAAGCTGAGGTCTTCAGCATACACAGAAAACAGATGTTGGGAGTTGGCTGGTACATGCTGCCACAGATCACAGAAACCTTTTAAAAGTGAATTGACAAGCACTTTCTTTTTAAGCGCAAGCACTCTTTAGGAGTCAGTCGTTACAATGTCGGTAAAGTATAAGCCTGATTGTCAGCTGGGGCAGTGTCCTGCAGCCTGGCCCACTGGAGATCACACTTTTGACACCCTCGGAAACAGAGACACCACTCACATAGGAGGGAAAACCAGACTAAAGTAGAAGACAGAGCACACAACAAGCACAAGGAGGATTATCGACAGGAAAGAACTGCAACATGGACTCACATGAAAAGCATAGAGGAGTAAGACAGAAAAGTGTGGAGAGGAAGAGAGGGGCAGAGAGACAGGAAAAGCTGCAAACTGGCAGGCGCTCTATTCTACTGGACTAGAAAAAAAATCAGGCTGGAAACGTGGAATGAGAAAGAGAAAAGAAAGTTGCAGGACACACGGTTAGAGTCACAAAGGCCTTCCAAACACAGTCACCCTTAACTCCCACGTTGAAATAATAATGAATTGTATGAGAGCTGCATTTGAACGTATATTTTATGTAAGGGTTTATGGCACGCAAAATGTTGCCTCGAGTTTCCACACACTGTCACAATTTTCGTACAATATCGCACGTAAAAAACTAAATAACGTGCCCTGTATTGTATTGTTCCGCAAAATCGAATGCCCAAACAAAGTACCTCATGCCTAATCATCAGAGCTAAAAAGTGACGCAGGGAATGTCGAGTGGAGGTAGGATTGCAGAGTTTATAGCGTGTCTTTCATTATAGTGTCCACTATCACCAAGGGGTCACAAAGGTGACACAGAGTGAGAACAATAGAGAACGAGAGACCGACAAAGTGTGTGACGAAGGAATTATGAGGCTGTTCTATTCTGACACTGAAGAAGACAACTTTAGTGGTTTGAGTTCCTAGGAGAAGGATGAAGACAGCAATTCATTCCTTTTTTGGTAGGCTACTGTTTAACTAGCCGTATTACACACACTGTTCTGCGCTGTTTGGGAAAAAATACAAATAAATAATCACACCTTCTTTCTGTGTTACGTCTTTCAGGGTTGACACCTGCAACCAGTGTGGCCTTAATATGTACAAATCTTTTTTTGTCTTTAAGTTTAGTGGGTGCTGATTATATACTGGTGCAGTCTATAGTCTCGAAAATACAGTAATTGCATTCATATTAGTTCACAGAAAAAAACAAACTTGAAATATGTATTTTCAAGTACTACGGAAACTTGGCCATAATAGCCCATTTTACAGTGAAATATTTGTTGGTTGCTTGTCAGAAATTGTAATGTGTCTTGGAGGCACAATGGAGTGCTGTGTATGACACAACTCCTCTGCAGTATTGTTCTGTTCAACAAAATGCTGGCATGGAAACAGGAGTTCAGAACATTCAGAAAGCGATTTTCCTATTTTTATTTATTTTTTAAATCATTAAACACTATTAATTTATGGTTAATTATCAAGAAAATGTAGTGAAATATCCATCCCAAAATTAAAGTGATGGGACATTTGCTTTGAACACCTTGGCAACCAGTTGCTATGCATGATATCCTGCAGCATAGAAGGTTGGTGAGGTGGGCAAGTGGCTTTGGAAGACCCTGGCAAAGAAAACACGACTACAAGATACTAGAGGAGGAGTTGCAGGTATGAAGACGGAAAGGAACTGCGGTCAGTACATTGCATTCCTGACTGCTGAGAAAGAGGGGGTTAAAATCAGCGTCAGCGACCGAGTCCTCTGTTAGAGCTAGCGACCAGGATTTCTCAGAGGCCAGAGAGACAGCGTCCATCTCAGCTAGAGGGATCTAAACAGGAAGAGACAATAACTGGTGAGCAAAACAAAATATGCTTGGTACAAAACATAACGACTGACATACACCAGGCGTGCCCAAAGTGCAGCCTGGAAGCTCAAACTCTATTGGCCCCCAGTAAAAATTCTATGCATGAAATTAAACAAAACATTATAAAGGAGGACTAGGGCCAGACTGAGAAGAGAAAAATGTAGTTTGTAGAAAATATCACAATCAGCACAATAATAAAAGAAATATACACCTTGGCATATCTTTACCTACGCTGGAATGGTAAAAAATATAAAATAAATATAATAATGGTATGGTAAAAACATAAAATAAATATAAAGAAAAATGAATGCTTTAATTTTCTGTATGTGGCTCTTTGTCAAAAAGATTGGACACTCCCTATATATTTATATATATATATGTATGTGTGTGTGTGTGTATATTTACAGTGTATAGGCAATAGAAACAAATAAATAACTTTGCCAACACACATACCCTGTATATTTTATAGAAAGAAGTGGAAAACACAAAAAAACAATGTAAGACTGTTACACACGGACATCTCAAACGTGGAGGGAGTTTTTATGGAGTTGGTTACAATCTATAAAAGTTTCCACTCTCTCTGTCTTTCAGAACATTTCAGAACATTTTGGAATGTGTCTGGAATTTTTCAGAGGTCACTGGCTCACAATCTGTTTGAGTTCATCCCTAGGTCTTACTACTTCTTACTACAAAGCCTTGTCCAATGAATTTTGTTAAATGAATTTTCGACATTCAATGTTAATAAATCGACTATAACCTGGGTATGACTTTAGAAATACACTTAACATTATTAGAGCCCAGTAGACATGAAATAACACAGATATAGTCACCTTTACATTGCAACTCTTACGTTGCAAGGACTCCAGAATACATTTCTTCTAAACTTAAGAGGCCAAAAACTTACCACTTCCACATGAAATGGGAGAATAACTTTTTTTTCTCTCCATGCCTTGATGCAGTGTTATGGTAATGTTATGTAAGGCAATGTCCAATGTTTTGTGTCATTACTACCACCCAGTGACCAGATTACCACATTTGTTTTGACTAATGAAAACAGTGATTGTTTATTAATATTAATTGTTAATATATTTTTGAAAAAACGTAAAGTAGCGATGGAGTTATAATGGATGGATTCTGTTTGACCTGGGCTGTTCCACTGCGGTGTATCAGACACGACCGGTAAATGTAATTTTGCAATGACCTTTAAATGAAGACCAGAGGCAAAAGCTTTGCTCTGCAGGGTTTATGTGTTGGAATTGAAATGAAATTGAAATTGAGATTCTATGGACTACATTATTCCGTTAGCCTATACAGGGAGCCTTTTATCCTACCAGTGTGGGTGTAAGATTGTGATTTAAGAAAAGCCTTGAACGGATAGCGCTGACTTTGCTGCAACTAATGACAAAGCGGGTACACAAGTGAACACAACAGAGACATGGACTACGTCACACAAACACAAACGCTTGAGTCCGAGCGAGAAGAGGTGAGATCATGGCTGAGATGCCAACACCAAACTAACTACAACAACTTATTCAATGTGGAGCAATTTTAGCACAAAAAACAGCAAAGGCTCTTGAGCAGCCAGGTATTTGGCAAACATCACAAGGCATGCTGGTCGATTACTAAAAAAAATATATATATACGCACATTATGTCCTTGTTTTTCCCTCCATAAATATTTTACAGCTTAATAGAGATTCTGCAGAGTAGAAACAGCATCCATCTTTAAGACATTTAGTGTGGTAAATGACCATAAAAGACTAATATTTGCCAAAAGGGGTGAGATAATACCACATGTTTTCAATAAAGTACAAAGTAGTTCTAGTAGAAGAAAATATAGAGGTCCTATTCGATTCTTTTCTGTATTTTTATTTGACACTGGCTGGCTGGTGTACCCCGCCTTCCTCTTGGAAACAGCTGAAATAGGCTACAGCCAGTGGCGGCTGCTCGGCATTCAAAGAGGGGAAGCTCATTTCTTTCCAGCCTGCATCATAACCCTACCCTCCGTTCATAGTCGTTTTTAAACAAGACAAAGTGGCTGGGGATCGGCAAAGTTTGGTTCAGAGCCATAAAATGAAAAATGCTCCGGTGGAGGTTTATACTTCAAGATCGCTGATTTGCTCGTTTCAGTGTCAATCAAAAGTGGATTCCGCCCCCGACAGATCATCCAATCATCCTACAGACGCCGAGAGTCCGGGCCAGCTCGCTGCCCCATAGAATCCCAGAGATGCTGAGCGTCCAGTGGGTGGAATAAAGGCCAACATTTATCAAATGACTGTCCAGTTTCGTGCAGTGGAACAACCCACTCTACGCTTCCCCCATCGTCCGATTGTGTAAAAACACTGTAGAACCATTCTCAATTGTACTAAGAGCTGTCTAATATTTTGGCAAACGTGAGGGACACTACCAGGGATGCAAAATTCTGGACATTTTCATTTTCCAAAGTCAGACGGTTGTAAATGGTTGTATGTGTATACAGTAGTGTTCAAAATAATAGCAGTGCAATGCGATTAACCAGATTAATCACTGTAATTACTGTATTTCTATTGCTGTGTGGCAAACAAGTTACCAGTAGGTGCAGCAGATTCTCAGTAAACAAACAAGACCCAGCATTCATGATATGCACGCTCTTAAGGCTGTGCAATTAGGCAATTAGTTGAAAGGGGTGTGTTAAAAAATAGCAGTGTCTGCCATTGACCTTCCAAACTCAAAACTTTTTTGTACAAACTTTTTTTGTTTCTAGGATTTGGCAATCCTGTGAATCACTAAACTAATATTTAGCTGTATGACTACAGTTTTTTTTTTTATAACTGTTTCACATCCGTGTTCAGCTGTTATTCCACTTCAAGATTCTTTAACAACATTCCACAATTCATTCATTCACTTTCTATACCGCTTATTCTCATTAGGGTCGTGGGTATGCTGGAGCCTATCCCAGCTGACTTTGGGCGAGAGGCGGGGTACACCCTGGACTGGTTGCCAGTCAATCACAGGGCAGACATACAAGCATTCTCACTCACATTCATACCGATGGACAATTTAGAGTCACCAATTAACCATTCCACAATTTATTAACATTTATTTTTCTTAATTGGGCTGGACACTCCATAACATCAATTGTATTGGCTTAGAACTAAGATTTTGCTGGTTTAGTAGTGGTTTTGGGGTGATTGTCTTGTTGAAACACCCATTTCAAAGGCAAGTCCTCTTCAGCATAAGGCAACATGACCTCTCAAGTGTTTTGACATATACAAACTGATCCATGATCCCTGCTACGGGATAAATAGGCCCAACACCATAGTAGGAGAAACATGCCCATATCATGATGTTTGCACCACCATGCTTCTCTGTCTTCACTGTGTACTGTGGCTTGTATTCAGAATTTGGGGGTTGTCTCAAACTGTCTGCGGCCCCTGGACCCACAAAGAACAATTTTACTCTCATCAGTCTAAAAAATGTTCCTCCATTTCTCTTTAGGCCAATAATGTGTTCTTTCGCAAATTGTAACATCTTCTGCGCATGCCTTTTTTTAAAAAAAGAGGAACTTTGCAGGAACTCTTTGTAATTCGATTAGTTTAACACAGACGTCTTCTAACTGTCACAGTACTTAAAGGTAACTTCAGACTGTCTTTGATCATCCTGGAGCTGATCATTGTCTGAGCCTTTGCCATTCTGGTTATTTTTCTATCCATTATGATTGATCATTTCATTTGAACATCGATCTTTAGTCACAAAACTCTTTGTCCTGATATTTGCCACTCAAAAAGCCTCCGCAGAAATAAGAGATGCAAATGTTTTCCCCTCTCTGATGAACTTTTAAATCAAAGTACGCTGTTCTTCTGAACAACCCATTTTCATTAGGCTTTCAAAGAGAAATGCATGTTTAACAAGTGCTGGTTTCATCCTTAAATAGGGGCCACCTGATTCACACCTGTTTTTTTTTACAAAATTGATCACTGATTGCTGATTGAATCACTGCTATGTTTTTAACACACCCCTTTGAATTAATTACCCAAATGCACAGCCTTAATAGGGTGCATATCATGATGGCTGGATCTTTTTTCTGAGAATCCTTTGCACCTACTGGTAACTTGTTTGCCATGTCACAATAAATTAATAACAGTACTTAATCTGGTTAGTCACATTGGACTGCTATTATATTGACCACTACTGTATATGCCCTGCAACTGGCGGGTGACCAGTCCAGGGTGTACCCCGCCCAAAGTCTGCTGCAATAGGCCCCAGCAACACTCACAGTCAGGAGGTTCAGGGTTCGAATCTCCGCTGGGCATCTCTGTGTGGAGTTTGCATGTTCTCCCCGTGCGTGCGTGGGTTTTCTCCGGGTACTCCGGTTTCCTCCCACATTCCAAAAACATGCATGTTAGCTTAATTGGCAACTCTAAATTGTCTATTAGAGTGTGAATAATTGTATGTCTGCCCTGTGATTGAATAGCGACCAGTCCAGGGTGTTCCCCTGCCACTCGCCCAAAGTCAGCTGGGATAGGCTCCAGCATACCCACGACCTTAATGAGGATAAGCGGTATGGAAAATGAATGCATGAAGGATCCCTGCAAGTTTAGTCACTGACTTGGCCATCTTTTCTGCAGCCACCCAAGAAACCCCACTCAAGGACTGTAGCTGTTGTCTTTTTTACTGAAACTGACACTGGGGCACACCTCCGCACCCAAAGTCCCCATGACCAGGAACAGAATTCGTGGTAGAAAATGGATGGATGGTCAGATACTAACTCATTTTGTGTGATGCGTCGGTGAAAATGAAAGCAGCAACAAGTTAGTTCACTGACAGTTATTGACCTTTTTGTCGCTGTTGTGCCTGCTGGCCGCGGAGGGCAGTGCGTAGTAGCGGCACACAGAGCCAGACAAGTTGTCCATCAAACTCAACTCCCCTTCCATTGAACCCTGGATGACCAGGGAGACCGAGTCAAACTGTGCTCTTCGCCGGACAAACTTAGACAATGCAGAGGGGAGAGAGGGGGATGAAGAGAGAGGAACACGGGGACAGCAGAACATGCAGACGAGGACGGGTTTTGTTCAGACGTATGTGAATAAATGAAGAGAAGGAAGGATCAGAAAGAAAGAAAGAGAGTGTTAATCAGACAGAAACACGGATACTGACAATAACATGTAAAAAGAGACACTTCCTATGATTTCTGCCATTTTTTCCCCCCAGAAAGGACTGCAACATGCCACAAGGAGGCACTACAACATCACGGTACAGTACGGTGACGCTAGGGCCGGTTCCAAGTTTTGTGAAGAGCAACAGAAGAAGACAGATGCCATCTTAAAGAGAAAACCTAATGATAGCAAGAGCTCTATTTCCTATCCCCTGAAGTTGCCTGGAAATAGCTGTTGGGGAGAACAACAAGGCCCTGTGGTCCAGCTTTCCCATGGCACTATGGCCTCTCCTTGACGGGCATGTTCTCTACAGGGACCTGCTCCAGCCACACACAGACACACAAACTGTAAAACCTCTGATATGGGCCAGGATAGTATAGTACAGTACAGCAGAGTGCAGTAAACACATTACTAATACATCATTCGGATGTGGAAGAGGGTTTGTTTGTGGCACGCACAAAGTCCTGGACTGGGTTCCAAATTGCACACTTCCACTCTGACACTTTTGAGCGCAAGAGTACTAAGAAGTACGGCATCGACTCCAAGTTCAGTACAATCGTCCCTGGCGATATTTCAGAAATGAATGACTTAATAAATTATTGCTGTTTCGTGGTAGACTCTGGTCTATTATTAGTGACAACCTAATGAAATACGAGCGATATGTAGTGTTCTGGCCACTAAGTGGCACTCATGACACGAAAAATTGACGAGACATTACCTTAACACTGCAGGAAGTCACAAAGTTGTACCCTCCGTGGTGGTATTTTTTTGGCTTAAGTTTAAACAATTAATTCAATGGACTGCCTCGAGCCCCTGCAGCATAAGGGTTGCACAATGTAGGGGTGTTATTTCATGTCTGCAGGACTCTAATGTTAAAACAATGTGTGTATAAAGTCAGAACCAGGTTTTCTATGCTGTAACTACAAAAAGATTCCATTTATTACGATTGAAATGATGGAAATTGATTGAAATCTGTTTATCGTGACAGGGTCTGGAATCAATTCATCGCTATAAACGAGGGACGACTGTAATTGATATGCCAGCCCACTACACTGCCAAAACTCAAAATGTCACAATGGTTACTTAAAATGCTGTTCATGCTTTTGCAAAACATTACGTTGGTAATAAATTAATAATAAATGTGATGCAACAACAGTTGTATGATAGTTAATGTGCATACAGTGGAACTTGATGTCAAATCAAAACCAAAACTAACCATTCCTTGCACATTTACGTGTTATTCTGGCCGCAGAAATAAGGAAAATGGCGACAATAAAGGATTTTCTAACCAATGGAATTTTTTTTACATGGTTTTCCTCCATTACTGCACATTTTTTATTTTGATTCTGCTGTTTTCATGGTTTTGTAACAACCGGAGTATGTACGGTATAGTGTATGGTTCTGAGCAGTGATACAATTTCCCTTGAAGAGGAACGGTATCAATGGCGGACCTGAAATGACTTGGCTGCAATGATAAGTGAATGGGCATCTCTGTGTGGAGTTTGCATGTTCTCCCCGTGCGTGCGTGGGTTTCCTTCAGGTACTCAGGTTTCCTCCACATTCCAAAAACATGCATGTTAGGTTAGTTAGGCGACTTTAAATTGGCCATAGGTATGAATGTGAGTGAGACTGGTTGTTTGTCTATATGTGCCCTGCGATTGACTGGCGACCAGTCCAGGGTGTACCCCGCCTCTCGCCCAAAGTCAGCTTGGATAGGCTCCAGCATACCCCTGTGACCCTAATGAGGATAAGCGGCATAGAAAATGGATGGCTGGATGGGCAGAGAAAACTTGTCTACAATCTTCTAAATACATTTTTTACCATTATTAGACCCATCTGGAAATGAAGTAACACCCATATAGTCACCTTTACGATTGTATTACCCAATACAGTATAATAAATAAATATACTAATATATATTTTAATATATATTTAATATATATTTATTAATATAATAAATAAAATAAATATAAACAGAGAAAATAAGCCCTTGTAGGGGAGCTGAATGGTGGACAGGAAGTGACTTTGAAGGTTAAGAGTTGAGTTTTGGCTTGTGGTATTCTTATATTATGATGTTATTATTATTGTGCCTGCTGTGAGATCATTTAAACCTGCAGTAAAGGCCCGACTGTTCACATGTGGTGCTTCGGTGGTGGTCTCACCAAACAATTGAGTGACCAATATAGAATACGTGGTCTTAATGGCTTATACTGTATTTGTATTTTAGTGCGTTTAGCCATCTTTATGCTTGAAAATGCTGAATTTGGGAAAAACAGCATCAACAATTTGCTTAAATGTGCAATTTTTGTACTAATAACAGGCTGCCGTCAACCACAAAAGAGCAAGCATTTGTTAATTGTTTGGAAAACAATTAACAAATGTTTGAACAACGACGATGTAGCGAGGAACGGCGGCGGACTGGGAGCATCCTAGAATGGATTGGAGGTTCCGCTACATTTTAATGCCAGACATTTGTGGCCAATTTGACCAAGTATGGTCATATCTGAATGAATGGAGCAGACATTACGGAGTTACTTCGTAAAGCATGCCCCTCAGCGTGGGCCAGGGAATTAATTAAGGGTTGGAATTGCACTCACAACAAATGACCTGAGCCGTGGGAGTAATTCATCCTGCTCTTAAAATATGGACACAACTTCAGACAACATTTCATTGTAAAAACTGCACGGACCACCGAGAACTGAACAAACAAATCTGAGGCATTGTGTGAAAGTGTGATTTGTTGTCAGTGTGATGGCGATATCACGAGCCGACGTTACTGTTTTTGGAATTATGTAACGATCTAAGCGACAAATTTAAGCCCAGAATGGTGACTCAGCCGCTGCTTTTGTCAACGGAATTTGCACATAATTCAATTTTCTGTCTCTCTGCAAAACATATTCCTCACCTCCGGCGGATCCAGGCACGAGGGAGGATCGTCTGTGATGTTCACAGGTTCTCTGGGTATATCAACAGTGGGCGAGTCGCTTTCCTGTCCCATGCCCCCTCCTCCCGTGGACCTCAGGGGAGAACCCCCAGAACTTGACCTGTCCAAGCCCAGTGTGAGAGGGTTAAGCTGGGGCGACCTGGTTGCCATGTCTCCCCCATCCGTGTGAAGCTCCAGCTCCAACTCGGCCTCCAGCTCGGCCTCCTCTTTGGCCTCCTTGTTGCTCTCCTCCAGGTGCTTCATCAAGACAGCAATGACGACGTTGACCAAGACAAACTGAGCGGTCAAGACGAAGGAGACAAAGTAGATGGGAGAGACAACGGTGTTGTAGCAGGTCCCCGTGTCTTGTGCACAATCCCTCAACGTGTCCTGGAACAAGCATGAACACTTAATGTTATTGTTGCCGTGGTGACCCCAGAGTGTCTGGGGTGAGAGCAAAGCCACATCATACCACTACTCATTCGCCAACATACTCAATCATTTGCCTGTGAGCTACGTTTAGATAGGAACAAGTAGCAAAGGTGAATAGCTATGTGAGAATAGCAACAGAGAATGTGGCTGTATTGGTTTCACCTTCATGATACCATTCCAGTTGTCCCCGGTTGAAACTCGGAAGAGCAGCAAAAACGCCATCCCAAAGTTTTTGAATGTTGCGTAGCGGCCAAGACCCTCACACGGGTGGAGTTCATCACAAACTGGGAATACAAAAGAAGACAGATGACAAGTCTAAGTCTAGTCTAAGACACAGGTGTCGAAATCTGGCTGCTATATTGTTTTTTGTGGCCTGAGGAACCTGGAAATAATGCACAAAAAATGGCTTTTGTTGAGGTGACTGTGGTTGGCAGCCAGAGGTTTCATACACTGTATCCTAACGACTGTCATTGTGCACCACAAATGACTGAAAACAGTCTTGTATGGGGGTGCATGATTCAGTCTGAGAGGATGAATACCTCGATTGTGCACCATCCCTCAGACTAGAGCTGTCCTATCTAGTCATTGAGCATGAAACGATGACGCCTGAATGGTTAAGAGGTGAAACACCTTCTAAGACAGTGGTTTTCAAACCAGGGGGTCACACCCCCGTTATGACAAGGGTGGTGCGGGGCTACCAAAAATACCAGAATACCAGGGGCTACCAGAAAATAATTTAATCTCCAAGAGTGGGACGCTGCTAAACAAGTTAGGTAACCACTGTTCTAAGACAACCTGAACAGTCCAGTCGCGGCACAAATTTCCGGCAAAGCTGCAGCCTTCCCCAACCATGAAAAGGAATTTGACGCCCCTGGTCTAGAAGATACATGAAGACCTTTCATGCTTTTCTTTTTAAATGACTTTTAAATGCAAGATTTGCGTGCATGAGTTTGAGTTTATAGTTTCCAAATTGACACAGGTCTCCCCACCCCTTGCAATTTTAACCTCCACCAGATGTTTTTTGTAGCAAGCAAAAAGATTCTGCGTATCTGATCATTCTTCAGGACAGAAGTGGTAGAACTGGTAGTTCATTTAAATTGGTTGGTGTCTGGGCTTTTATGCATAGTCCACAAATATTCAATAGCGCTGACGTCTGAGCTTTGGGGAGACCATTGCAGAGGCTTAAATTGGTCCATTTATTGTCCCATGGGAACACTCAGTGGTATCCAAGTTTCAGCCCTCTAGCTTTTGGCTTGTGGGGAAGTTGTAAAAACAGCTGCAGACCATGACGCTACCACCACCACGTTTGACAGCTGCTACAGTGTTGACCACACCAAACTGTCATTATGGCCAAATGTCTGGTTTCATGTCTAATGTGACTACTTTGTGCAAGTGGTCTGCAAGAAATTTCAGACAGCCTTTCCCAACTTACCGTAAGAGATACCATGTACAGATTTCCTTGACTCTCCCACTGTTCTGACTATTGGTTAATCATCGAATGCCAGCAAACATAGTAATAAACGTAAACATAAACGGACGAAACAAACTCCAATGGTGCCCGGTATTTTCCTGTATCTCAGCTGCTCTGTCTCAATCTGTGTTTCCCTCTTCCTTGTTTCCCACTCAGCTCAGACTTCTGAGGATACTGCTCTAGATACTTGTGTGGATATACGCTTTAGGTTTGTTTACATCTCAACTCAAAGGTACTGTGTTGTGCTGTAAAGCCCTCTTTGTCTGCCACAAACGCATGTGATTGCATGCGTTGGTGTAAATGAAATTGGATTGATTTAGATTGGATTATTTCCAATGAGAAGAAGGATCTCATTTACATAGGTTTATGTTTTCTTTGGGTCTTTTGAGACGGATTTGTGATGAAAATCGAGGTTCCACTGTACATTAATGCCTGGCCATTTTGCACTTCCAGTTTTGCGGCGTCACTCTATCACAATTCTTCACAAATATATGATTTAATAAATCATTGCTGTTCCGTGGTTGAATATAGCTTCTTACTAGTACAAAAATGCATACTTGAGCAAATTGTATGTATTTTCTACATACATTAAGCTTTTTCAAGTGTAAAATGGCTAAATGAAGTAAAAGAGAAACATAAGGCATGCTTTCCAAGACGTTGTGATGATGTGTGGGATTCTACACTGGTCACTAGGTGTCAGTAATGTCATGTCTTTGCAAGAAGCAAAAACTTGTACTAACGCGTGAGTCTATATGATATCTTGCTTATGTTTTATTTTCTCTTATTATGGCCACTATATTGAGTAATAGGTGACTATAGGGGTACTATTTAATGCCTAGAGTGTTCCAACAATGTGAAAAGCCATATTTATGAGGTTGTAAACAGGTTTTCTATGCACTAACTATGAAAACACTCTATTTATACATAAGTGAAATCCATTAACCACGATAAACGAGCGATTACTGTATGTATTATTATGTATTATTATGTATTATTCCATTCCGGACAGAGAACCATTCAAATGCATCATTATGAGTTATGGGTGTATGTAAACTTGTGTACAGCAAATGACGCATGCTAACTCAAGTCACCAAACAGCTCCACTCCCAAAGCTGCAAAGATGAAGAACAGAAGCATGAAGAGAAGACCCAGGTTCCCCACCTGTGGAGCGCAAACAAGAAGAAAGGAGCATTAGAGAACAGAAACCCCAGACAAAATAAACCAGCAACACCGGGAAACAAAGTAAACATCTCGTCATTGTGAGGAAATGAGTGGGAAATTGAGGGAAAAATCAGCCAGTGGAACTACGAGAACATGTAATTATGAAGAGTCAAAAACCACAGAGGCTCATTTGACTGCTAGCAACTCTGACACAAACTTCATCTTAAGTCAAGGATTGTATTTGTTATGCAAATCAGCATCACTGCCAACCCCCCCCCCAAATTATCAGATTCTCATGCCGTATTTTCTGGGGGAAATCTGGAATGCTGCAAAAATAGGGATGTGTTATATTCTCACACTGCACACTCAAATGCTAAAACTCGGCACCTACATTCAAGTCCGCATGACCGCAGGGGGTGCAAATATGCAATATGCACGTGTCTCTATGTTTGGCAACAAGCTCGCAAGCTACACCTTGTTGCACGTTCCGGCATTATTGCATTATTAAGAGCCGTTACAAGAACGATGATAAGCATGGGAAAAAAAAGCGTACTTGAGGCAGGGCTTGCATAACGGTGTCCAGCAACGCTCTCATTCCCACCGCCATCTTCAAGAGCTTCAGTACTGCAAGACAGACAGAGAGTCATTAAGTTGTTAGACGTCATACGAGAACTGATATCCCCCCCGGTGGAAATGACCCACTCTCAATCATTATGCATAACAATGCAACACACAGAGCTCGAGGTGAACACCTGAAGTTGAGACAACATGGCCAGGATGACTCCTAGGTGATTCAAACAACCCCGACCCAATATAATCTCAAAGACTATTAGCTTTGCCCAAGAACCTTACTTGCGTGGACTTGCGTCATAGAAACAATCCACCTCACACAAGAAAGTCAGTATATCCATCTCGGAATGCTTTTTCTCATTCAATTGCTTTCAAACCCATCCAACGCCAATAAAAACGCTCAAACGCCCAGCAAAGCAGGCATACTGAAAACATGGCCGCGAATGCCCCCTTGAGATTCGTCGGCATTCTTTGGCTATATTTAAACGGTGCGTTCGGTCATATACACTTTACATGCGTCAAAAGCTGCCTTTAACCGAGTTTCAACTGGATACCGTCCAGACGGCGCACTGCAGAGCCCCGTTTTGACTCAAATCCCACGTTTCCACCTATATCGCTGCCAAATCTAATCCAGGTTTTAATTTGTTGCACTCATAAAGGGTTTTATAACACTCTGTTCCCTCCAGAAGAATGAAACGTCAATTCCTTTAAGCTATTAAGATTGCTGCTGCATAGTAGCTTTTTCACTCATTGATTTTGCAGGTGACAAATGTTAAATCCCTGGCAGAGGTCTGCACTTGCTGAGCGCTCCTGTTGCTTTTTGGCACGACGTGGCCGTCTAAGGCCCAAATAGGAGCAGAAACCACATGTATTTGCTACCCTTGTTTTTTTTTATTTCCTATTAAGTACCATTTCTTTTGACGCACTTTGTGATGTTAAGCAATAGAACGGCTGAGTAATATTTGGCTCACGTAAGTCAGCATGGCCACACGAGCTCCTCCAACGGAAGACTGGAATGGAACGGCAACTAAGAGTTTAATAATCACTTATGGAACAGCGGTGGCTTTCAAAATGTCAGACCGGCCCACCCTGGAGGAGACTAGAAAACAGACAAAAAAATAAATCAAACCATATTTTCAACCTGCTAAGATATTATTGTGTATAAGAATTTAGGGCCGTATTCTAACCCCTTGACATTTGGCCACCAGTGGCTCTTTGGCAGGAACCAATCATGAGCTACGAAGGAACTGAAAATGAGCTCGTCAATCCGAAATCGTCATTGCGCAACGTAACGGTTTGACTCACGGTGTCATAAAAGAACGAAAGCTAATCACACAGCAAAGCAAGGGATGCTGGGAAGCAGTTAACATGGTTGGTTGTTATTCCCCACTAGGGGTGGTAGTTATCTTATATTTTTGTTACCTACCTTTTGTGTGATAAGTCGCTGTGTGAAGATTTTAGCTTTCTTTCTTTTATGACATCGTGAGTCAGACTTAGGCTGAGTAATGACCTCTTGTGGTTTTGATGATTGTGTGATTTGGTTGAGGAGCATTTGTCGCTTGGTCATTGACAAATAGTTACTTCTTCTCACTGACTCGAGATCGCCACAGTATGACTTTCTTTGTTTTTAATGACATGGAAACCTGCGGCTTATTTATTTTTTCTTCTCAAAATGTACTTTTACTAAACATCTATGTTCAGGTAAGATTTATTCATCGTCCCACCTGAATGATTACAGTTTCTCCATACACTCTGTGTTGCTTGCAGCTTGATTCACTTACAATCCGAGGCGATTGCTCCATGACTGCATGGGAAGAGGCACTTTGTTTTAGAGTCACTCTACTGACTTCGATGGGGAAGCGTAGTGTGGGTTGTTCCACTGCGCGAAACCCGACAGACAGTTGGATAAATGCTGGGCTTTGTCCTGGGGATGCTCGACTTTTGCAAAACTCCTGGATGCGATCTGTCTGAGGCGGAATCTCTTTTTGACAGCGATCTTGATGTTGGACTTCACCGATGCCCTGCGACTTTTTTGTCTTTGTTAAAAACAACTACGAACAGAGGGTAGAATTTACATATAAATACATTTATGATGTAAGCGGGGAACGCTTGAGGGAGCAGCAGCCTCCACTGCTTGCCACCTTTATGCATCTTGGCTCTCAACAACCACATCTTCTTTCTCGATGCCCTTCAAACTCTTACTGCGGTTTGTCAGCTGATTGTTTTTGCGAGTTCCATCTGCTAGCTTCCACCCCACCCCAACCATGCTGAGACCTGCCATATAAAAATGACAAAGCAGGGGACTCCCAAGGAAGCGGGTGTGCTACAAAGACATCTTAAAAATCACTGGACTGTGAGGGGGTGAGTCAGGGAAGGGTGAGTAGCTGGAGGTTGTTAGATCATACCTCGCGCAATCCTCAGCACTCGCATGATGCGGATTATGGTCGGGTTAATAGGCAGTGAAGCGTTGACCTCAATCTCCTCCAGGGTGATACCCATGATGGATAGCAGCACGATGGCCAGATCCAGCTGGTTCCACCTGTACACCAACACAAAAACATGCATCACATGGAACGTCTCAGCAGATCTGGAGTTCCACCCAAACTCTTGATGTGAATACAGTTCTAAAGTGCACAAGAACCCAAAGTCACGAGACCTACGCATACATGATTTAAAGAATGTTGTTGCTGTGTTTTTGTGATGGCAGGGTAGACAAAATTGCTTGAACAGCAGAGAACCATCACTGCGATGTACGAAAGCAGTACACACGGTCGATATTGGCATAACAATGAGATATCTGGTGATATTGTGTCGGTTTTCGTCTGATAATGATATTGGCATGCTCCATACGATAACACATATTCAAGCTCAGTATACACACAATCGGGAATTATATCCAATTTAAAGATAAAGAAAATAATGGTGGTGTTTCGAAGTACAAACCATGGTTGCAAGGGGTTTACTAGCCGACAAAAGCCGACCTGAGTGAAGTTGGCCCCCCAGCCCATCCAAAACTCTGGTCACATTGTCTCATTTGTTTGTGCTGTGTTTGTGCTGCTTTGTGCAATGAAAATGAACATTTGTGCTGCTTTCATTTTTGACTGACTACAGTTTATTTTATAGGTCAACCAAAGTTCACCCTGCACCTCATTTGCTCCAAAATGAAACAAAATTAGTCTGATTCATTTGTGCTGCGTTTGTGATGTTTTGTGCAATGAAAATGAACATTTGTGCTGCTTTCATTTTTGACTGACTACAGTTTATTTTATAGGTCAACCAAAGTTCACCCCGCACCTCATTTGCTCCAAAATGAAACAAAATTAGTCTGATTCATTTGTGCTGCGTTTGTGATGTTTTGTGCAATGAAAATGAACATTTGTGCTGCTTTCATTTTTGACTGACTACAGTTTATTTTATAGGTCAACCAAAGTTCACCCCGCACCTCATTTGCTCCAAAATGAAACAAAATTAGTCTGATTCATTTGTGCTGCGTTTGTGATGTTTTGTGCAATGAAAATGAACATTTGTGCTGCTTTCATTTTTGACTGACTACAGTTTATTTTATAGGTCAACCAAAGTTCACCCCGCACCACATTTGCTACAAAATGAAACCAAAATAATCCCATTCATTTGTGCTGTTTTGTGCAATAAAAAGGGCTGTTTGTGCTGTCATACCTGGAGATATTAATGATTTTAGTTTTGGGCTATTACATATATATATATATATATATACACATTCAGTCCCCCGACATGCTCAGAATGAAACCAAAATAATCTAATTTTTCTCGTCCTCATTTGTGCTGTTTTGTGCAGACAAAATTAATGTTTGAAATGCTTTCATTTTTTAGATATTACATATTTTTATAGGTCAACCAAAGTTCAACCAGCCTCCCATTTGCTCCAAATGAACCCAAGAGTTTCATTTGTGCTGTTTGTGCTATTTTATACAATTTTAAGTAACAGTTTGGCTGTCATACTTTTTGAGTTATTAGTGATTTAAGTTTTGGTTGCTATATAATCAGTGCCCAGAATGAACCCAACATTTAGTTGAAAACTGTTTTTTGAGACTCTGGGGGAGTCGTTAGAGCCGTAGACTGTGTATTTGCTGTGGATATATACTGTTGTAATTATCTAGGTCTGCTTTTTGGCTAAGCTAATTACCTGCAGAACAAAGCATAGTGTAACTTTCTGGTTGTTAAAGTGATATATTTGTAAGAGGGTGAGGGAGCCTATTTGCATCTTACCACGGCACCGACCTTTTCAGGAAGCAAAGCATTTTTTTGTGCAACTGCTTCATATCCTGGATCGTTTCCCCTGACTTATTCAAGCGCAAAACCTTTGGAACAAGACAAATGTGTAAAACGTTCGCGACGATAACGGTGGGTGGTTGCGCTAATCGGGTTCGTCCAGTTCCTGTGCGCGAGTGTGTTATGTCAGAGCCGACCGCAGCCAGCCGCACACAGGAAAGCGGTCTACTCTGGCAAAGAATGCGCATGACCTCTATGTGGGTAGAGTTGTTCCAAAAACACCGTGCCTCCACTGAGGTCCGAGTCAGCCCGTTTGCTCTCATGGGATGCGTGGCAGCACGTGTGTGCTTATTAGGCTGTGGTTTTCAATGGAAGCCAGAGATTTCAAAGCAATGAAATCATCTCAGGCAGCTTGTTTTATAGCTGTTTAATGAGCTCCTTTTTATTCATACAGGCTTTACTGTGAGCTACTCAAAAAAAAAAAAAAAAAAACTCACTGTGGGACAATTCATTAAAAGTGTGCAGTCAAAACCTTTCCAAAAAGTGGTACTTCCATTTGGGCAATAGGAAAACACCTCACATCACATTATGGATGGGTGTTGCTTAAATACTAACTTGTCCTTAAAGAAGCGTCGGAAACCGAAGGCCACCAGCTTGAAGACTGACTCCAGAACAAAGATGAGAGTAAAGATGTAGTTACAGATCTTCAGTGCTTCATCCAGCTCCTAAGGATTGAGAAAAGAACACAAACTGAAGAATTTGGAGCCATAGTTGGTATATATACTGCAAGGGTGTCCAAACTTTTCCCATCGAGGGCCACTTACAGAAATAAAAGGACGTGGGGGCCTTTTTGGTATATTTTGTACACTAAAGTTGCTAAAACCAATCCAGTGTAGGCCAAGATATCCCAAATGAGCTAAGGAATTGATTTTTTAGCTTATTTACTAGAACCTCCACCAAGTGCCATATTGTGATTCACACAAAAATAATAATCCTACATTTTCTGGATCAGTCCTCGATATTTTGTAGAACCTGAATTTGTCCTGTATTTTTTTCTACGTTCTCAGACCCATTTTTTGTGGAGTTATATGCAGACATGCCGAACATGGTCCTATCTCGTAATGTTAAAAACAATTCCTGGATCCACAGGGCGCTCCGGATCACCCCCAAAATTTAAACTGTTCTTTCATGTCCCATTCCCGACAATTCCTGAAAATGGCATGCAAATCCATTCAGAACCTTTAAAGTTATTTTAAACACAAACAAACACTCGGTGGAGGTAAAAATACACCGAGGAGGTAAAAATACACTGTATCTTATTATTAATGAATGTATTTAATTTTCGGAATAAGCCGAGGGCCAATGGCAATCTGCAGGTCGACAATAACCTGTGGGCCTTCTGTGCTACTAATGAAGGAATTTGACATTTTCAATTTAAAAACTTGAACTAAGCCAGAATTTAATGCACAGTATGCATGTCAAACCAGTAGCAGGCAACATAATTAAAAATAAAATGACACAAATATTGATGTGCCTGACAGGGGGGGTTTTCTCATGCTGGTTCATTCGTGTTCAGAATATTTTGTAAATAATATTTTGTAAACCAACACATAAATATGCTAAGAAGTTGTAAATATGACAAGAAAAATCTCAGCTTTGTGATATAGATGAAAAAGTGCATTGTACACAGACACACACACACACA
>QODF01000228.1:857932-996540 GCA_024372805.1 Oostethus manadensis
TATATATATATATAAATATATATATATATAAATAAATAAATACATATATATATATATATATATATATATATATATAAACGATGGTTTTGCTCTTTTGCCCCCATTTTTAGTGTTTTTTTGTTTAATTTTAAAATGTTTCTTTTCCATAATAGTTAAAGTTAAAAAAAATATATTTTTTTTCTTTCATAGTTCAACCCCATCCTACATGAATTAATTTTTTTTCTCAAAATATTACAAGTTTATTCTCATGTAAATTTACGGTTGTCAAAATTTGATGTTTTTCTATTGTTTTAACATTTCTGCTGATGTTTTTTTCCCAATTATTTATTTTCGTATAATAATAAAACAATAATAATAATTAAATAATAGCAACAATATAACTATAATCAAAACAATAATTTTCTGTTAATCATGGCTTTATTTGCATATCTTGACTTTATTCTCGTAACGTTACAACTTTTTCTGTAATGTAATTTTCCAAAACAACTTTATTTATTGTTTTGTTTATGACTTTTGTTTTGTGTATTATAACTTTTAAGAAATAGCCTCTTTAAACTTGATATTTCAGCTTTTTGGTACTAAAATGACTTATTTGTCCCTCAACATTATGACTCATTCTCGTGAAATTGCAACATTTTGTCTTGTTACATTTTAATTTTTTTCTCTGTATATTTGGACTTTATTCCGGTAAAATTATTGCTGTTTTTTTCCCTCATTTTTTTCCCCTCGTTTTGTTTTGTTAAATACTATTTATAGAATGTGCTATGGACCAATGAAGTAGGCCACAATTTGGACACCCTTGGTATAAAGTGTCCTTTCTGAACAGGCTCCTAATAAACAACATTGTTTACAGTAAACATTAATTACAGAAACACAAGACCAACAAATATATGTAAGTCAGTTAAACAACATTATTAAAAAGTCATTTTTCCTATACTGTAACATATTTCACGTTAGCAGCCACAGCTACAAGTCAATACTGTCAATTGTGTTTGTCATTCCAAATTCTGGGGTCACTGATGGCACCTTGGGCGTGACTGGGGCTACGTCCACACTGCCTAAAGTCTCGATAAGCGCACCAATACACGCCTTTCCATGGCGTATGTCGGATATATGCCACCTGAGCGTTCATGATGCAGTCGCGTGGCATACATGTCCCGTTTATATCCACATACGAATGAGACCCGATTCGCATTCGAAAAAATCAGAATGGTGCTGTTCACACTGACTGAAAAGTCGGATACAGGTGACAGATTGGAATTGACCTGCAGTGTGACCATAGCCTGAGTGTGACAGTGACGTTTGATTGGAGGTAAACATGGTGCACATGTGCATGACAACCACATCTGCCAAGTAATGACCGCTCCTGTGTTGTTGCCGTAGCATTTATAATGCAGATTTGGGGTCAAACTAAACAAGGTTGGTAACCGTGGCAATGTTCGGGTTACACATCTGACCTTGGGCTGCTGGTAATGCTCCATGGACATGGTGATGACGTTGAGCCCGATGACGATGGTGATGAACAGGTCCAGGTAGTGGCTGGTACACAGCTTGTGGATAATCAAACGGGTTGGAGAGTAATCGGAGTAGTAGGGCTTACTCTGAGCTTCTGTTGGAAGTGGGGTTCGCAGGGGGGTGGGAGGTACGTTGGAGAAGGAGGAAGGGGAGGGGTGGCATTCATAAAGTGAGATACAAGATACCACAATGGGACTCTGTAAAGTAGACCTGGTGAGTTAAGAGGAGTGTTGTCAAATCTGGAAGAAAAAAGTTGGTTAGTGGGCACGTGCATACAAAAATCCGTCACACTGCCTTTAAATGATGGAGCAGATGACGAGCAGAGCAAAGAGATGCGTAAACCCTCCTGTGGCTGGCTGTCAGGACTAATTAGATCAAATATCTCCTCCTCTGATCAACAATTACTTCAACAAACTGTCCCCGAGTTCAATGAGAGAAAAGCATTATTGGTTAGTACGTCTCTGTCTTGACTGCACCCGGAGGAAGAAGCCTGCCATCATATTTAGACACCGAGGTTTCAATCTCTCTCCATCTGTTTCTCTGATCACCACCTGCTCATCTCTTTCACATCCATCCTCTCAAGAAAAGAACATGGCAGAGGAGAAACATCCAGGTTCATTTGCACCTCAACTGGGAGGATGGCAGGATATGCTGGGTGTTAGGGTGAGGAAGGGAAAGCAAGCTTGAGCTCTCAGGCACCTTATCACGCCCACCGCAGATGAAAAGCCCCACGAGGTGTTGGGAGCTCTCGTCCGCCCAATTAGCTTAGGTGCGGCACAGCAGCCGGGTAAGGACGTTTCCCATGGGTGTTAGTCTGCGATTTGTGGTGTGAGCCAAAAGTACAGTAGACTCCTCTCACTGGGGAATAAGACATAAGGGCTGAATCAGCTCTAAAAGAATCGGTCCGTCTAAGAAATAAGTCATTTGGAATTCCAGTTATTGTAATTTCAGGTGTATAAGTCCCACCCACTAAATTTAGTGAGAAATAGAGATTTGTATCATTCATAAAATGGTATACTGATATATAGCGCACACAAGTCTATGAGGTGAGTTGCAACAGAACACACACAAGCTTATCAATCCATCGCAAGAGGTCATTACTCAACAGTGTCATCTAAGAAAGAACGCTAAAACCATGACACTACGTACGCAAAAACCTTCACGTACAAATTATACAAGACAAGCACCAATACAACAACAACTATCTTGAGTTCTTCCCATCATACATTGCTTCCCAGCAAAGCAGTTCATTCCCTTGCAATGACGGCAATGATGGCATGTGTCCACCGGAGGGAGCCTCGGCTCCCACAACAGGCATTGCTGTCATTGCAACTGAAAAAACTGCTTTGCTGGGGAGCAATGCATGATGGGAAGCTCAAGTTAAAATATATTTTTTTATTTTACACTCGTATTGGTTTATGTCTTGTATATTTATTATCTACCTTTTACATAGTAAGTTGCTGTGGGATGGTTTTGGCGTCCTTTCTTAGATGACACCGTGAGTAACGGCCTCTTGCAATTTCTGATGGTCGTCGTGAGTTCCATTGTAGCTTGTGATTGGCTCCTGCCAAAGAAAGAGCTACTTTCTCACTGACTCGCGAGCAGCACAGTATTTAAACGATTACTAGTAGTTACAGTACTGTACTAGTTTTAGACCAAGGTCAAGTAGAAAGAGTTGACATAGCTAAAGTAGGTTTTGAAGATCTAAGTTTGGCCACAAGCCCATGTGGAGGTGCAATGGTGTGCTTCTTGCAGGAGTCAAAGGGTTTCCCCTGATCAGCAATTTGCAGGCTATATAGTAGGTCAAAGAAAACAAGGTAGCTTTTAGAGAACTGGCTTGGGGATTGGTGGGTGGGTGGTTTAAAAACTGGTATGGACTAAATGCATCTCTATGTTAGGTATATTGAGATATATTGATGGTCACTTCTAGATCAGAGGTACTGATTGGGCCAATGAAGAAGTGATTATCTTATCCACTGAACACTTGTCCTTGAGGTGATGAAAGACCTGAAAAACCCAAATTAAGCAATCCCTTCCTCATGTATGCATTTAAAGACTAACAATTCCACTAAAAACTTCATAGACAACCCAGGACAAATTTCATTTGGGGACTTAGATCTCAATGTTTTCACCTGATTTGTGTTTTTATGATCATCAATTTACATATTTGGTTAGGGGTAACAAAAAACGACGTAATTGAATGTGATGTGCATGCACTTACTGAAAAAGTCCCTTGCTGATAATCTGCCTTGGATCACACACATGAAGAAAAACACTGTAAGAAAGATGAAGCATTCGTTCCAAAAACAACCCCGAGACGTATGTTCCCTTCCTTCCCCTCAGTATCATCCACCTTCCATAAGATCGTACACAACCCTACAAGGTGAGAATACTGAAGGCTTCAGATGGATCTGGCCCGAGAGTTGTTTTTGGAAGTGGCCACTCTCAAAAATATAATCCATACATTTCCGAGGCGGTCTTTTTTGGGAAATACAGACACAGTAACTCTCCTTTTGTGAAGGACTGATGAATAAGGAACACCACAGTACAGCACTATGGGGATACTGTGACTGTGTGGGTGAGCGTAGATTGGATTGTTTATGGTTCTGGAACATTGTGCTTGTGGCCAGCATGTGGTGATCATGTGAGGGCACTGGGAACGTGAAGGTTGCGAACTTCAATGTATATTTGGATCCGGTCATGAAACTCAACACGATACTGATATAGCTGCTCCATTGCTGGGTCATCTCTGACCGTGTCTTGAGGTCTTGCGGTAGTAGCATGATGGATCCGTAATGTCAAGAAAAGTGTGTTTTGAAATGAAATGTAAGGACTCATACACAAGACCTAAAAAAAGATTGGGGTAATATGGATGGTTGTGAAAGGAAGAGCTGGGCATGTAAGCAGTACAATTTAGTCTGGATTTACACTACGTGGTTCAAGACATTTAGTCTCCCATGTGGCCCCCTATACCGATATGGGTCATTGTAAAAGGAAAAGAATACATGAAATCAGATGCTCTCAGACTGCAATTTCAAATATGAATGCATAAGTGTGATATAAATCAAATGTCTCCCTATGGTTAGTCTTTCACCAGATGGCGTTCTTGCTGCAACCCTCCCATTTATCTGGGCTTGGAACCGGCATCTCCAATGGCTGAGTGCTGGTGCCTCGGCCTAGAATCGAACCCGCAGCAGCGTCTACCATTATGGCGACAACCATATGGTATGCAGTGGTTATCATAATTTCCGGTGTAAAAGCAGCTGCTTTTTAGTCACGCTTTGACCTCCTAGGCTTTATATATTTTATGGCTAAAATAAATACTACTACTAGTTCCCATGATGCTCAGAGTGCAGCTTCAGGAAGTTGTGAATTGGATGAGCAAAGTGGACACTAATATGATGTTTTGAAGTCTTTTGGCGCAATCTTGCTTTGATCTGACAAATCTAAAGTACGTTTGATGAAGTGTTACTAATTACTACAGCTTCTGTTTGGACTACTTGAACAGCGGCAGGACTTGAAAAAAAGCATCCCATGTCTCATCAGAGGTACCCTGGGAACACCGAGTGCAGGTAGGATTGCAAGGTCCATAATGTGTCTTTCATTATACGGGTTTCAAAATGCTGGACTACAGCGTGATGAAGAGGACAGCTCAAGCTGTGAGACTGAGAGCGACAACGAAAGACACAGAGAGAGACTAACAAAGTGTGTGGCGAAGGAATTATGAGGGTGTGGACTTCTGACGCTGACGATTTTAATGGTTTTAGTTTAGGGGTTTTAGTTACTGGGAGGAGAATGCAGACGGCGTTAAATGACTTTTCTGGTAGGCTACTGTTTAACTAGCCATATTACATGTACATTATACATAGTACATTACACACAGTAGTGTGAAAACTGTTTGCCCTCTTGCTGATTTTTTTGCATGTTTGTCACACTTGAATGTTTCAGATCAACCCAGAACCCTAGTTGGTTTTAGCTTAAGGTCACATGGCTGGACATACCCTGGACATGGGAATGGGACATGGGAATTTTTGGTAGACAGAAGAATTGATGGTTTTATTTATCACAGCAAGTCCTCTGGGTCCTGAAGCAGCAAAACAGTCCCAGGCCGTCACACTACCACCACCGTATTTTACTGCTGGTAGTGTTGGTTCTTTTTCTGAATTGCAGCATTATTTTTACGCCAAATGTAATGGGACATACACCTTCCAAAAAGTTGAACTTTTGTCTAGTCAAACCACAAAGTATTTTTCCAAAAGTCTTGGAGATCATCAAGATGTTTTCTGGCAAATGTGAGGCAACCCTTAATGTTCTTTTTGTTCAGCAGTGGTTTTCATCTTGGAACTCTGCCATGCAGACTGTTTTTTTCACTGACCTGTAACCTCTTGGAAGAGTCGTTACTGTGATCTTTGGGTAATTCTGGTTGGCCGGCCACTTGTGGGAAGGTTCGCCTCCACTATGTTTTGGCCACTAGTGGTCACTGTGGTACGCTGGAGTCCCAAAGCTTTAGAAATGGCTTTGTAACCGTTTCCAAACTGATAGATCTCAGTTACATATTAGTTACGTTATGTTTTAACAGGAGACGAATACTTTTTCACACAGGGCCATGCAGGTTTGGATTTCTTTTCTCCGTCAAAGAGAGAAAATTTCATTTAAAAACTGCATTTTGGATCACTGATGAGTATTTCTATTTGCTTGATGATCTGAAACATTTTAGTGTGGCAAACATGCAAAAAATAGGAAGTGTATGTACAAATCGTTTTTTTGCTTGAAATGTAGTGGGTGCGATCTATTTTCTGGAAATAACAATAATAATACTTGTACTAGACATTCCAAAAAATAGCATATAGGTACTAAATGGCAATTGGGCTCTTAGACCTGCAGTGTAAATCCACTCTGACAAATTCTTCTAATTTCCATGAGCTGCTTTTATGCCTCTGCTCTTCATGGCGAATGGCTCTGGACTAAACCTTTAGACTCTGCCTGCCTTCAGAGTCAAAGACCGGATACAGATATTTGAAATCCAGCAATCCAGAGTCTAAAAACAGATATAAAAAAAAAAACAGTCACAGTGAGACATCAACAATAACAGCAACAACAAAAAACTGGAACTCCAAAATGCTCTGCTGCCTTGGGGTGTGACAAATATCAAAATGCCTAAAAAGTGTGCGTAGGAAGGAAAACAACGAGACAACAGACATCCATCACGATTAAAAGCGGAGAGAAGCAGCAGAGCAAATTGTAGAGTCCAGAAGAAAAGCATCAAAGAAAAAGGAAGACCACAGAATCATCCAAAACGACAAGGCGTGAAAACAAACTCTCATCGGCACTCACAGATCGACACGCATGCGTTGTGCCTGTTCGCATGGTTGACACACTCGCTCGCACGCACGCACACACTCGCGTTGTGCTTGTACACGCGGTAGACTGACACACACACACATTGTCCTGCTTCACAGGTAGACTGACACACCTCTTTCTGAGTCATACTTGAGCAATGAACCAACTGAAATGGGGGGGACTGGATGGTAAAGGAGTGAGTGGAAGGCGACGTAACGAGGATAACAGCGATGACAAGGCACAGGATGATGGGAAGCGTTTGAATCCCCGTTTCCCCCCTGTGGTCGAAGGCGTGGCACACTTCTACCCGGAGCCAGGGGCTGCTGCCCGTGACGGCTAACTGCAAAGAACTCCCGTTTTGCAAGCCTATAATGCCGATTAGTCAGCACACATATTGGTCACATATTATTCAAACAAACGAGTAAAATGCACGTAATTTAAGATGAAGAGAAACCGGACCTTGCCCATATTGGTATTTTAGCTGTCACTTTGTTTCTTCACTTCCTGCAGTTTCTGCTTTTTGGGACTTTCCCACCATAGAATTGAGTTTTCAGGCCAAATAATACTGAATGGTAGCTCTTCGTTCTTGGACTGTTGCAACTATCATTAAGGATAAAGATCACTTTGTAATTCTTTACTGTGAAAAGAAAGCAGACGTGCCAAAACAACATCAGCAAACTCGACTGCCCCCCTCTCCTCTCTGATCAATTGGAAATCACAAAACTATTATTGAGATTGAAACGTTTCCACTTTGTATTGATTAATTTATTTTTGTTCCATTTCATCCTTGTACACAATTCAAATTGCATCACAGTCTGGGAACAGGGCTGCGTATGCAGAGGACGGTGAGCTCACTTAGCTAATTTAATAACTATTACGTGCATATACCAACTAGGCAAGTATGGCTCCATGTCTTTGGAATATTGACGCAAGGTATTGTAGGGTGCAAGGGATGTCAAACACCCTCTGGCAACCCTTCCGGCAGTTCTAACCCACTCATGTTGGTGCTGCTCCCTGAATGTTGTGCAGCAAATGTAACACTTTTTCTTTACGCCAGCACCATCAGAGTTTTACACCTGCCAACCGTAACTTTAATGGCTCAATGTCTCAAGGTGTCCTCCTAGTCTAGATTTATATTAAGTATATTATACTTCCTTTTCTCCTGTAGCAGCCCCTCCCCCAAAGGACCACTGCTATTAATTACATCTCCCCCACGGAACGAAAGGAATAGAAGACAGAAAGAAAGTCAATGTGAAATTGCCGGTTAGATTTATCTCTGTTCGAGCTGACCCAGATTCAGCTTGGGGCCATCACGGGACGGTCTAAGTGCATATTCCCGAGTGTGATCATGAAGCGAAAGAGGGGGAGAAACAGAGAATTAATTGACAAAGTGGAATATTTGCATGAATTGTGTTTGCATATCAGTGTACATGTACGGTGTCATTTGTAGATTGGAAATTCTTTTTGTGAATGGAACTGATGCATGCATGCATGCGCAACTAAATAGACCCACACATAGTAGATCTATAGTGCAACTTTTTGCCCACCTCAGCCAATAACAAGTGGAGTGTGACAGCTTTGCATGCAATTTACATTAACAAAAAGGTTCAGAATGTTAGAAACTGTCTGATTTGCATAGAGGCTATTAAAAAATTCAAAAGGCCTTTCTCTATCATTATGATTATGAACTCATGATTGCGATGGAATGCTGCAGTTTCACTAAACCTCCATATCCTCATATTAGCTTCTATCCAGCTTAAAAATGCGTACAAAAATCAGTCATGTTTCACTTAGCAGTGAAGATACGTGCATAAACTGACTAGGAAGTGAAACAATTAAACAAACTAAACACACAGAAACCATACAGTGGAACCTCAGTTAGCATATTTTCTGTTTTTTGTCAAAAACGTGCATTTTTTTGCATACTTTTTCAACTGACACGCATCTTGATGTGTTGTTAATACACCGTGTCAGTCCAACTGTTTGTATTGGGTTTTTTGTAATCACAAAACGTCCCTGTTATCAGCCATCACCAGTCTATGACATCATCAGCAGTTGACGCCGTAGTTATTTACCAATAAACACGGTTGTGCCACAAAACTCTGCAATTCCTCTTGATCACAAATGCAAAACAACCCACGATGGAGCCAAAGAAAGTTTCAATGGCGCACACTTTGATAAAGAAGGTGGGACATACTACTGAATTCAAGAAATAACAAAGGTGGTGTCGATTTCGGCTCATTCCGCTGCATCACAGTTGTCTTTTTCAACAATCGTGTCTGTGATCCAGATAAAAATGACGTAAAAAACTGTTGAATTATCCCTTTCATTTGCCATTTCTATGCGTTTGTTTGCATTTTGAATTGTTTTCTACATGTAACACTAAAATTGTAATACTATGAAAATGCATTTTGTGTCCAGAAGGGATTAATTGGATTTGCGTTTACTATAGAAAAAAAAAACATATCCTTGGTGTACCTTTCGGTTTGAGTCTGACTTTCTGGAACTGATTAATGACACTAATTAGGTTTCATTGTATTACACTGTGCTTTGGTCGGTCGCTAGTTTACACAGCAGTTAGGAGTTAACATAGTTGTTGTGTAATTATCTACACTAGTAGTGGTAGCTGTCTATTTGTTACCTGTTGCATGTTAAGTTGCTGTGTGATGATTTTAGCTTTCTTTCTTTTATGTCACCGTGAGCCCGACTGTCATATCCTGTAATGACCTCCTACCATTTCCAATTCCTTGACCAGCTTGACGAGCTTATTGTGAGTTCCCTTGTGGCTCATGATTGGTTCCTGCCAAATAAATGGTAATTGTAAATGTCCTCTCACTTGTGTAGTGCTTTTCCACCTTCCGGGTATTTGACACTATAGTTAACACTATTCTATATATTACAATATTACAAGCAGTTATGTCCTCCGACACAAATCTGCAGGCACTGTAGCAAAGTAGAGCGTGGGTTCTAATCCCTTCTGACACAAAACCATCCTTAAACGTGGACTTGGAATCCATCCACCCTTTCATTAGGCTGGCAGTTATGCTGGAGCCTATCCCAGCTGTCTTCGGGTGAGAGGCGGGTTACACCCAGGACTGGTCGCCAGCCAATCACAGAGCACGTAAACAACCCTTCACGCTCACACTGGAATTGGAAAGAGCTAGACTATTTTCACACAACCATGGTATCTGTGGCACACTGACGAGAATACAGTCCAGCATCATCACTTTTAAGTAGTGTAACCCTTTAGTCGTGGTTAGTTATAATATTTACATTGGTTAACATAGTATACCATCTCAAAGATGATCAGAGTTATTGGTTTACGGACCATGACACAATACTGATAATCGAATGAGACAAGCACAGTCTTCTCTTGTTGGGGTTGGAGCGGTGGTGTGTTGCAGTGGGCGGTGGATGGATTGCAGACAGCGTAAAGGAGCTGTGAAAGACAAAGCCACAACAGAGAAAACAGCAAATAGCATGTCCAGCGGACTGAGGGCTGATGGGAGAGAGGCAGGAGGGCGGGGACGCGTGATGGCACCCTACCTCCCGTGATCATTGAACTTAGAACCCGTACCACCAACGTGGGTGGTCATGAGGAGTCGGTGGCGGTGTGAGTAGTTAAGGGACAAAACAGAACATGCGGAAACGCGGTACCTTTTAATGTGCCTTCAGATAGGGCCCAACTCACCCCCGGAACCATTAAATCTAGAGGAATGAGACTAGGTTAGTAAGAAAGCGGGAGATGAAAGCAAGGAAGAAAGGGTGGAAGGGAGAAGGACTCGGGAAAGAGAGTCAAAGAGAAAGAAAGAGGGAAAGAGGGATGGAGTAAGACCAGAAGGAAGCAGCGAAAGCTGGTTTATGTTCCTATACAATTTGTCTTTCCAGAGATTCTGAGTCCACTTCTTTGGATTCGCAGCAGCGATTTAATATATAATGAGGAGCAGGACCTAACCATCTCACCATCACACAACGGGTTAAACCAGAAAGCCTTATCTACCGTTTAGTCTTGGCTCGTTCGCTGTAATCCTCTGGTTGGTCCTAAACAGCTAATGTCCGCGACGCGGGAAAGAGAACTCTTTCAAAACAAAATGCAGTCCCACTTGAAATACAAAAAGAACCAAGGGCTCCGTCATGTTTCAATGTGTGTGCAAGACTCTGGGTACTGGGCTCCCACAGCGGTCCGAAATTCTTTATGGGTTTCATCTTGAAAATGAGGTCATCTGTATTTCTCAAGACAAAACACAACGACATCAAAGAATCATATGATGAAAAACCCACTGCGGAGTCCACTGCTCTTTGAGGAAATGCAACCAACACGTGGCGTTCAAATTGCTCAACTTGTACAGACGCTCGTGATATGTAACGCTAGGAGATGCCAGCCGGTGTTTTAGGTGTAAGAGACAGTGGAGTAGTAATCAGCCACTCAAGCAATTTATCACCAACTCTTCTACAGCCACAGGGGAGGAGGGTGTTTTTCCAGACCTACCGTCCAGATTGTGGTTAATCCCTGCCCCTGAAGCTGTACTAAAACTACATGCAAAAAAAGAGGGGAAGGGAGGGGGATCATCTTGTTTTAGATTATGGTATTTCATGGCCAATGACTCCCCCTTCCTCTAGCTCTATCACCATGCAAGCCCCCTATGTCAGCACTCAGCGGGCATGCTCAAAGGGGCCAACCCAAGCACGAAGTCTACAGTAATACAAGATAAGGGAGGATGGGGACAAGCGTTAGCTGTCATCTTTCCTCGCTCTGCAAACCGACCCTTTGGGAGAAGCTTTCCGTGAAATCCACCCTCGTCGGTACCGTGACGACGGATTCGAAGAAAAGCAGCTCCGTTTGCAGGGTCAGAGCAAGTGACCACCAGACAAAAATCACCCCAGGTTGAGGCGCGAGAGGGCGTTTAAGGGAAGGAAGGGGGGCTCTACCACAAAATAAAAGCACTACTTTTGGTACTACTGATCACCAGTTCTTCCAGACTCGGCCAAACCAAAAGGCAAACAGAAAAAAAAAGGCTCAGGCTCAAACCAAGCAGGACTCAGAAAGATGTGGAAAGACTACCGACCAGCCAGCTCCTTCTCCTTACTCCGTCTCTTTTTCTCCATGCGTTTCAGTCTCTTCTCCTCCCTGCGCTTGGCCTCCTCGGCCTCCTGGTGGCGCCGACACTTGTGGAAGTTCTCCACCACCACGCCCACAAACATGTTCAGCACGAAGAAGGCCACGATCAGGAGGAAGGAGATGAAGTAAAGCAGCATCCATGGATTGTAGTTCATCGTTGGCTGAAACACACGCAGGATATGCAGGTAGGGGTTTGTAGATGTATTCTTAATGCAAATGGATTCAGCAGATCGATTGGTACCTGCTGATCGACTCCTACAGCATCTAGTCCATCGTACATAATATCCACCCAGCCGTCTTTCGATGCCAGGACAAAGAGGGACATCAAGGCCTAACAGGGAGAAGACATTTGAAATTGATACAAAGCAACCCAATATTTCTGCAAAATGTGTCTGACAATCAAAAATATAGAGAACTTGACAAATCTGACCTGTCCCAGGTTGTCAAAGTTGTACTTGTGTCTGACCCACTTGTAGCTGGCTTGTAAACAGTCGGACTTGTTCGTGATGTTGCGTACCTCCTCTCCTTGACAAACAAAGAACTTCCCCTTGAAGAGCTGGGAACATAAGGACGGAAGCAAGGGTATCGGAACACGCTTCCTCAGTCAAGCTCGGAATAACAAAACCGCAATATGCTCCTCAGGGTAAGTTTGCTTGATTACGTTATTTTCTTTAATGTCAGCATGTGGTTTGATCTTCTCATATATCATTTGGCAGTTATTCTGGTCTTATTTGCATGTCTGCATCTCACTACCCAACAAAAACCAACAACAAACAAAATTTAAAACAAAAAGTGTGAGTGGGTTTGTCGGGAGCAGGCTTTGCGGTCGGGTTGGGCATCCAGTCTCGAGCGTCGCTCGGAACCGGAACATTGCGATTCTCCTTTATTTTGATTCCCGGTTTTAATTCCCACGCCGCCGACCACATAATAGCCGCAAACACCCGATGACAGTCATTTGGTTGAAACATGACTCCGGACTGAATACTTGACTGAATACCAGACTCTACCTCCAGCGGCCACCAGTCCTAATTTCATTAAGTCCCATCCTCCTCAATTATTTTTACGGTAGAAGGTATTTTTACTCACTACTACCAACTTTCTTGCTGGAAATCCATGTCCTGCCGAGCATCGTTGACCTTTGTGTTAACTTAACAAACGTGGGTAAAAGATCAGGCTCAATGTTGGACAAAAAGCTGCAGGGCACATACACCGTGTAGGAAATTAAACAGAGGTCGCTCATTGATTGGCAACATTTTGATAAAGGTCAGGGCTTTTGCTCCGGATCGTACAGAAGCCTTTTAATGAGCAGGATTGTCCAGTCACAGACACAGGAAACCACTGCAGCATTGACCTTCAATGACACTACAATATTAACAGGCTCTGCGTTATAAACGTGCCAATGGTGGATAAATAGTAGCCGGTACACCACCAAGGACATTGTGAACTGGTCTCACCGATTAGTCCTTGGTCCGTTGGCCATGAAAGCACTATTATGAGCAGATAAGCATATTTATAAGACTCGACCCACAGCTGATTTTGTAATTTCCTGTAGTTGGAACATCACAGGAGGGATTTTGGTCCTCTCCCCTTTACACATATCCGGAAGGTTTTGAAGCTGTCGCTTTGCAACTTAAAGGTTCATAACGCTGTCAAGATACCTGAGCTGCCGCTGACACCATGACAGCAAGCTCTAGAGTGACACAGGCCCTTGATCTAACCATCTGAGATGAGGAGGTGATAGTGATTTGGAGGAGGACATGTGAAAGAAAACTGGCTAATAAAGACGGCTCAGCGGGAGAGGAGCAGTGTTGGGTTGGATGGCGGTAACTTTGTATGCGTTCCGGACGCACAGGACTGGCCATCTTCCAGGAATCTGGAAGAATGGCCACAATTTTTCCAACTGAGCTCTACAAAGTATGCAAAGTTCAGGAGTTTATAGACTTTGAACCCCCATGACAGGGTTGTCAAAACACCGCTAATGGTGATGGGGGTAGCGCATAGACATAAATATGTAGACGTCCCAGTCATCATTGAGCCGTACGTCGCCACCATATTGGATGTGGCAAGAGTCGGAGTGGAGAAGATGCCCCATTCCTGTGCTATATGGAAGCGCACGACTCGTTTACTGCCCAAACCAAATCCACAGGTCAAACCTAACAATTACTTTTCATAGACTAAATGATTTCTCATCGCTTTGAGAGCATTGTTGTGGAAAACAATGTATTCAGTCATTCATCATGTCTATGGAGTACTATGTTACACATATCGGTACAGTTGATATCCGAATCGGACACTGTGCTACGCTCAGGGTCCGATAACGGGTGTGACTTATCCCTACCTTAGCTTCGTACATGCAGACGTGACTATAGCTCTTTAGACATAAATAAAGGGGCCTCTTGAACCAGCATTCAACGTTGAAATGTCCTTGCAATTTCCTGCGTGGTGGCAAATTTGTTGAACACTGACAGGGGGAAACCAACATTTCCAGTCACCATGCCCCTGGAAATGTTCTGTGCCATATTGGCAGTGCTCAGATTAGACAATGGAGGGACAAGATGGGTATGTCGCTGACAAACTGGCAGCAATCAGGGATGTCTGGGACGTGTGGGTGGAATGGCTGCCTCTCATGTACAACACATTTTTATGTCTTATATAAAACAGGACATGTTATTGCGGAACGGATTTTTTGCTCCCTGTAAAATGCACTGAAATTACTCCCACGTTGATTAATGTGATGTACGTTATTTAGACATTCTAAATATATCTGTATTTTGAAATGAGTTACTATGGGGGAATTTTTGGACGGTGTCTTGATCCAACCACAACCCTCTTGAATGGATGAATGATATTTTGTAAAAATATTTCAAGAAAAAAATACATCATAGCTCTGTGATGTAGGTGAAAAAGCGTATTATTAGTATTTGCTCGTTTTACATTTTTGCTGTGTTTTTTGGGGGGTGAGCTTTTTCCACAAATTTCAACATTCTTCTTAAACAATCTTTGTAAATTATGTTTTTTGTAAAATTTCAAATAATATGACTTTATTCCTATAATATTCTATCTTTTCCCCCCCAGCCTAACTTCCAGAAATTACAATTATTTTGTTGTGTTTCTCATATTACCATTTCTAATGTAATATTCCAACCCTATGCTACTTTAATGACATTATTTGTGCTCCTAATATTACAAGTTTATTCTCGTAAAATTGAAACTTTTTTCTCATTAAACTTTTTCCCACGACTTTATTCTTGCAAAACTAGCAGTTTTGTTCATTTTAATGTAATTTTTTTGTTTTTTACAATTTCTACTTTCTTCTTGTAATTTTTTTTCTCCACATAATTATTTAAGTATTACTTTATTCCCATAATATTTGACCTTATTCTGGTACCATTACCACTTTTTCCTGCAACTTTGTTGTTTTTGTTTCTCATTATATTAATGCATTACAAATAATGTATTTTTTCCTTAACCTTGCAACTAAATTCTACTAAAATGATATTTCTTAGCTTACAATTTTTTTCCTTATTCTTTTTAAACTACTGATGATTTTTCATTTGTTACAGTTTGTTTGTTTTTATTAGTTTGCTTGATAAATTGAATTTTTAGAATGCACTCTGGGCCAATAGAAACACAGCCGGGGGCCACAAATTGCCCCCAGGCCACACATTGTACACCCCTGATATTTGATTTGGCCGTTCCTTAAGAAGGCATCTTATACAAAAAAAACAAAGTGTGGACAAGTCACAAATCTGCGGCCCACATAGCCTTAGAATTTTTTGAATGTGCACGTCAAGGATTAGGATTAGGATAAAGGTTAATGGATGTTTTCCAGATTTTGTTTTTGACATTTCTCTCTCGTTTCAGAAAACTCTACCAAAAAAATGAGTTTTACTGTCTTAGCTCACCATCATCACTATAAGAATTTTAATGTGATTGTATGACATAAATAAATACATATACAGTATACATAAAATGAAATGGCCTTGGGGTTTCTTTAATTTAACATTTCATTATCATTCATTATATAATTATTAATCTACATTTTTTAAAGTTATTTTTATTTCTTCTTTTTCTGACCAAATGTCCTTATTGCAATGTATTATTCAATGTCCCACCTACCTGTACTCCTAGGATGCCAAATATTATGAAGAAGGCGCAGCAGATGACCACAATGTTGCCAATGGGCTTTAGTGAAGACATCAGGGTCTCAACTACCAGTTTTAACCCCGGAGCTCGGCTGATCACACTAAAAAACAACATATAAATTGAACATTAGTGTTTCAGAGTCAGTCCTTGGCGTGATTAAGACGGTTGTTCTTCCTCCTGCTACCTTGTACAACAGTAATAAACAGAATGGCTGCAAATAAGTCATAAACCAGGAACGTTATTGTTTTATGAAGTGATGCCAAAAAACAGTGAAGGCATGACTGGCTCAGTGCGATTGCAACAGGTTGGGCTGGGAATAAAGGGTCTTTATTGGACAAAGCAAGAGTGGGACACTAATGTTTAAATGTGCAGTGAATACTACAGTATGGTGAATACTACAGTGAGTGGAAAATAACCCAGCTCATGTTTCTAAACAAGCTTTTTACTAATACAGTGTAACCTTGTTTAGGGTATTTTCCAACCTTCTGCAACAAATTAATGACGCTAACCAAAATGTATTGATTTTTATGGGGAAATACATAACAACGTTAAAGTCATTATTAAGGATGTCCCTATTGGATCTGATTTTTTTATAGTCTTGCTGAACCAATCCGATACCAATCCATTTTTTTTAATAATAGGCTTTTATTACAAACATGAATTTGTGGAATTGTATATGGTTATTAAAATAGCTCTTCAAAAGATTAAAAACATAATGCAACCAATATATTGCTGAATTTACTTTTTTATTACACAGCATGACCAACAGTATTGTTTGGCTTTTGTAATAAACCTCGGTGAGTCAGGTCCCAAAAGAAACTAAAAGTCTATCTAATAAAAGATCAAATTGGTTCAGGTTGTTCCAGGTTGCTGTTTAGTGTGCGGGCTATAGTGGTGCTCAGCATGCTGGTTAGAGCGAGCATTTGAGAAGACTGAGTGCTCTGTGCTCACAAGCAAATAAATGGCTAACTGAATTACAGCCATCCTGACGTCCAATTATTCAGCCGCCCTTACAATACTTTTAGGGTAGAATATTTGACTTTTTGTCTCTTCAATGCAATAATAATTTACTGACGGTCCCTGGTAACAACTAGCGGTGCGAGCTCCCGGCACCATGACAAAGCAGTCTGAGCTCAGTGAGGGGGATCTACTGTGTAACTACGGAACCAAATATCCAGCATCCAACGTGAAACTAACTTCACCACGATACACCGCCGACATGTCAGTACGGTGGTGGTGCGTTTAATTCTTTATCAGGGTGGCAGCAGTCGCGTGGAAAGCATCTTTGAGGGGCATTTACTGCACCTATCATTGTGTGGCCACCGGATAGACCCGATCTCGTGGCGTAAGCCGATCTTATCCGAGCTCCAAAATACAGTGGATCAACAGCCGATCTCGATGCTGAAGATCAGATGGGGACATCCCTACTCATTATAAGCAATTGCACAGCGACAAGGGGAGCTGGACAGGATTCCGGTGTCTTGAAACCTGCAAAGAACACTGTTAATTGAATTAAACAATACATGCCAACATATCTCCATGTTAGTAAGAGGGTAGCTTTGGCTGTACAAAATAAATCCTGTCCATGCAAACAGATGGGGAAAAATGGCCATGCACAAACAGCACAACCTAACATGGATGCAGCAGGGCCGTCTCAGAAATGGGTCAACAGATCCAGATCCAAAGAGAAGAAATAACCCTGGTACACAGGAAAATAAAAAGCTGCCAGCGTTGCTAATCCGTGATGCCTTTTCCCTTGCAGTCCTCAAAGCATGTTTTCCCCTGAGCCGACAGTTGAGTGAAAGCATAGTCAATATCACATTAAGAAAAGACATGAGATAATAAGGAGCCCGGGCTGACCAATGTCACTGATCAATAGCGCTGATCAGAGAACACAGAGCCAATGGCTGCATCTCATCACTTTACACTTCACTCTCTCTCTTGACTTCCTTTGATTAACGTGTTGGAATGCAGTACGGCGACATGTCAAAAGGGTCACTGTGATCAAATTCTTTTCAGTCATTACCACAGCACAGTCTATTGTCACTTATTTATATGCCATTGCCTGGTAGAAAAATAAATGCACTGACATTTTGCAGTTTTTAGGTTTAGAATATATAGCGTGGGCCAAAAGTAGGGTTACAGTTAATCCGTGTGGCATGGAGTCAACCAACTTTCAGCTGTTATTCCACTCCAAGATTCTTTACAACATTCCACAATTCATTAATATTTCTTGGTTTTGCTTCAGAAACAGCATTTTTGATGTCACCCCACAAGTTCTCCATTACTCCAATGGAGGTCCGGGGATTGGGCTGGCCACCCCATAACATTCACTCTTCAACCAAGATTTAGTTTGTTTATTAGTGTTTTCAGGGTCATTGTCATGTTGAAACACCCATTTCAAGGGCATGACCTTTTCAAGTATTTTGACATATGCAACCTGATCCATGATCCCTGCTATGGGATAAATAGACCCAACACCATAGTAGGAGAAACATGCCCATATCATGTTTGCACCACCATGCTTCACTGTCTTCACTTTGTACTGTGGCTTGTATTCAGAGTTTGGGGGTCATCTTACAAACTTTGTGCAGCCTTGGACCCAAAAAAGAACAATTTGACTCTCATCAGTCCACAAAATGTTCCTCCATTTCTCCTTTTTTTCTTCTTCTTTTTTTAACAGAGGGACTTTGTGGGGGATTCTTGTGAATAGACTAGCTTCACACAGATATCTTTTAACTGTCACAGTACTTACAGGTAACTCCAGACGGTATTTTATCATCCTGGAGCTGATCAATGGCTGAGCCTTTGCCATTCTGGGTATTCTTCCATCCATTTTGATAGTTGTCTTCCAATTTCTGCCACGTATCTCTAGTTTTGCTCTCCATTTTAAGGCATTGGAGATCATTTTAGCTAAACAGTTTTTCCCTCTCCAACCAACCTTTTAATTAAAGTATGCTGTTTTTCTGAACAATGTCTTGAACGACCCATTTTCCGCAGGCTTTCAAAGAGAAATGCATGTTCAACAAGTGCTGGTTTTATCCTTAAATAGGGGCCACTTGATTAACACCTGTTTGTTTTATTTTTTTTTTTACAAAATTGATCACTGATTGAATGCCACACTGCTATTTTTTTTCACACACACCTTTCAATGAATTGCCCAATTGCACAGCCTTAAGAGCGTGCATATCATGAATGCAGTGTCTTGTTTGTTTTCTGAGAATCTTCTGCACCTACTGGTAACTTGTTTGCCTTTTAGCAATAAAAACACACCAATAACTGTACTTAATCTGGTTAGTCACATTGTATGTACAGTATGTACTGTATATCTGGGACACCGTAGGACACAAATTCCGATTGCCATCAATTTCAGTAAATGCAGAGTATAAAGGTTCAGTATTATTTCTATAATTTATATCTAAAACATGATTTTTAAGGTGAAACAGACAATGAAGTAACTGTAACCCTACTTTTGGCCCTCCCTGTATAAGGTAAAGGGGTGCAGCAAAAGGCAGAACAGATCCAAAACTGATATAGGAAAATAAATGCAACGGGAAAATGCTGTACATTAAAAATGTTAAAATCCCATAAGCACTGCAAGGTCAAAAACAAATGCAAAAGAAATTATAAAGGACACACAAACCCCCCCAAAAAACAAGTGCATCAGAGAAAAGCTGCACGTTCAACCAAGTGCAACCTTTTCAGAGCTGTTTGGATGAGAAGCTCATAACTCATTTCAATCTGCTCCCCAGACATTCCACCCATCTTGACCCCGATGCATTACTTCCTGTGCACAGCGTGCCTTTGTTTTGTGTTCTATACAAAACGAGCAGGAAAGAGGCCGTCAGTACCCACAACACCTGCATGCACTACATTCTCTCCGCCAGCAGCACATCCCTCACAGCGAAAAATGAGAACAACAAGTAGGGCAATAAGTGGCAGGCTTGCTCCTGCAGTGTAAACACTGGATGCAATTAAGGGAGTCGGGAAGATAGAAATAAGAGCGAGAGGAGACAGAGGGAATAAAAAATGAAGCATCTGTTATTTTCTGACTTTTGTCACCTAAAACTTAGTTTCTTCTGGATTAACTTCCTTTTGTTCACCCTGGAAACACCAATCTTCCCAGTAGATGCTCTTGTATGTTCTACTACACGACGGGAAAAGCCACCGGTTTTAAACAAACATGAAGGCGGGGGGGGGAAGTTAATTATGCAGTGAGTCAACTGGCTGTCAGCTAGAAGTCGCTGCAGCCCAAAACACAAACCAGAAAAGGCATTAACTACCCAATTTAAGCCTGGGGGTAATTACATCATCACAAAGTGACGGATGAGTCAAAGTCCGAGCCGACGGGGGTCAACGCCAGGGAATTATGGCAAAACCAACTGTTTGTCAGCACCCAACCTCCCAAAACACCACAAAGAGCTTTAGATCAATCTGCATGAAGTGACATCTGAGAGAACTAATAACGGATATGCTGAGTTCAGTGGGGGTTGGGGAGGTAAGGATTGGCTTTCATGACTGGACTGGGGATTTGATGCAGTGGGTGTTGTGGGACATACAAGTTGGTAACATATGCTTTCAATTCCTGTGGCTACCTTAAAGGCAAGCCCTTACTCCCCCGACTGTGGGCTTACAGAAAGACTGCAGAGGTGTGTGTTTGTGTTTCCTTAAACAAAGCAGGTCGGGAGCAGACAGGTGCACAAAAACATATTTGAGTAACTAGTCCAGACTAACAGCTAGACATGAACACGGCTGGCAGCCACCCTAGCACGTGAGCTGTAGATCTTGCAAAAGATTTAGCAAAAGAGCTGTGTTGTGCAACGGGGGATTCCAGTCGCAGGCTGTATGGAATCACAGGAGTGCCAAATTCAAAGGAAATGTATGTAGAAATATTAAGAAAATCAACAATACAAAGATATACAAATGTAGTCATATTCTTTTTGCATTTTGTCACTGCATATTCTGTATTGTCTTTGCTTTTTCCATTTTGTCGCTGATTTTCCTGTTTGCAAACGAAGGACCCGCCCTGCTGTGGGCGGTTCCCTCACTTGCCCTTGCTTTTTGTCGCCAGCTTGAGGAAAAGCAAATGGAAAAGACAAAGCACTGACAAAATGGAAAACAAATTCTGTCTGACTACATTTACTGTATATACTTTTGTATTGCTGATTCTCTTTACATGTCCACATGTATTTCCGTTTGATTTTGGCAATCCTGTGATTTAATGTTGGGGTCCACCCATCCATTTTCGATGCCGCTTATCCTCATTATGCTGGAGCCTATCCCAGCTAGCTTCGGGCGAGAGGCAGGGTACACCCTGGACATGTCTTCTATGACCCCCTGAACAGTTCAGTTGTTATCCATTCAATGCCCTGTGAGAATACAATGCCCTGGATGAATGACAATATTCACAGACAAGGGTAGCATAATGGGTCACCAGGCAATACATACCAAATGCATTATTAATATTACTATTTTATTTTATTTTTTTATTATTAATAGTTGAAAGCGCAAGTTCAAACATAGACAATGGAGATAAAGCAATTAAAATTTACAGGTGCTCTTTACGACATGAGCCGGTTTTTCAAAATTGAAAAAGTGATATGTAGCATTTTGTTCACTAGGTGCCAGTAATGACAATAAAATAACATTTCAAAGATAACATTGGGACATTACCTTACCTTACATTACCTTAACATTGCATAAAGTCATGAAGAAAGCCATGGTATGTCCGACGTGATAGAGTGAAAAAAGTTCTTCACCCATTCCATGTGGAAGTGGTTTGTTTTTGGTTCTTAAGTTTAGAGGAAATACATTTGAGGCTAACTTACTTAGCTGTCTAGCTTGTTAGCTTGCTGGCCAGCGGCTGTCTCGCGTAAGAGTTGTGCAATGTGTAATAACAGGCATGCCAAGGCGACAATAGGGGTGCTATTTCATGTCCACGGGGCTCTAATTATGTTCAAAATATATTTACAAAGTCATAAAGAGGTTTTGCATGCTCAAACTACACAAATATCGGATTTAAAACTCATTTACCACGGTCCAGTTAACTGCTGTAAATGAGGGACGACAGCACAGTATATCTTTTTCTTCTTTGGTAAAATAATCATCTCATTTCGAGTTTCCCACCAGTGTGAGCTCTCCCTGCAATATGGTGCCGGAGGCGAAAAATCTTGTATTTAATTCAAACGCCAGTCGAGCACACGCCAGCCACAATCGAACAGCAGAGACAACAAGCTGGTAGAGAAATTAGAACGGTGGTGCACGGTGACTTCATAGATGACTGCGCTGCACCTGTAGCAGGAGTAACGTTAAATATTGAAGAAAAATTGAAGAAACGGGCAAAGTCATTTGGTATTGTTCCGCAGCCCAGAACAAAATCAAAATTGTTAAGTCCTAAAGTATCCTGCTATATTGCCATGTCAACAGCAGAAAGTGAGAATCCACTCATCTGAGCTTTTTCCTCTTCATTCTTTTTCTGTCCTCATCTGGTTCTCACTCGCTCGCTCTCAAAGTCTGCCTAATCCTATTTTTCATGCTGTCATTATTCGAGGTGCTTGCCCCTGCAAAAAGAATGCCCCCCAAAATTTAATATTGCACCATTTCCTCTGGTAAAAGTTACTTTCTAATCTGACACTAAGACCCAACATGCATCTTGACAGTAATACAACCAGCCTTGCTGCTCGCTGGTGATTTTAATAATGCAGGGCACAGGACTGAAAGCCCCGGAGAGGATTCTGCGTCAGGTGCTTTTTTGCAAAAGTGTCCGCTTAATATAATCAGATGTAGTTACAAAATGCTTTTTGTTTTTTTCTGTAGAGCAATTAATAATATAGTTTTATGTGACCAGAAAAACAATACAGCACATATTAATCTGTATATATAAGATATGCCACTGATCCTTATGCTGGAGCCTATCCCAGCTGAATTCGGGCAAGAGGATTGTCAGAAGAACTGATTAAATTTTGGGGGTGATCCGGATCATGGATGGATTTTTTTAACGTTGCGAGATCGAACCATTTTTGGCATTTGTGCATATAACTCCACAGAAATAAAAGATCTGGTTTCGAATCACCGCTTGGCATCTCTGTGTGGAGTCTGCATGTTCCCCCGTGCGTGTGTGGGTTTTCTCCGGGCACTCCGATTTCCTCCCACATTACAAAAACATGCATGTTAGGTTAATTGGTGACTGTAAATTGTCCATTAGAGTGTAAATGGTTGTTTGTCTCCCCTGTGATCGACTGGCGACCTGTTTGGAGCACATGGGAAAAAAAAATAATTAAAAAATAAAAAAAAAATAAAAAATTAAAAAAAAAAAAAAAAATATTTTTTAATGTAGGCTTAGTGGTGGGAATCCTAATCTCGAGGGAAATATATGTACAGAGCTGGGCGGCGGTCTGCACTCCCTGAGCACTTTTCTAGTTACATACTAGTTTTCTCACTCGAGTCGTCTCTGGGGGCAACCACTTGACCTCTAAGTCACGCTTCTTAGGTTACCTGTTCTTTCCTCATTCTATCAGGTTTCAGGCTTATTCTGTTGAATTTGTTGTCCAGACTTCATTGTCATCTTGCAACCCCTGCAACCTTAATGAGTTCCTAATTTTCTATTTTCATATTCGGACCCATCCTGCAACTTCTGTTTATCAGGTGTGACATATACAGTATGTAGAGATGAACCTAACAGAAATAATAGCATCAAATACCTGGAAGTGGCAGAAATGATTACTGTAATGCAAAAGGGAGAGATGCACTGAGATACTTCAAGTCAGTAACCCAGTAAGTGATGCACCCTCAATGCAAACAAATACAATTATGACATATTTGTAAACCTGTCCAATAGGGCACCATTACATAAAACCATTTGGCATTTGAAATTTAAAGACACATTTAGGGACCGTTTGATTTCTTTTGAGAGTCACTTACCGTAATGGCCTCAGGGTACGCAACAGCCTGAGTACTCTGAGCATGCCCAGGATCTTGGTACCAGAGTTGGAGAAGAAAGAAACCAGGATGTCGATTACGGATATCATCACCAACATCCCGTCCAGGATGTTCCAGCTGCTCCTCAAGTAGGACTTATCACCAAAGCACCAACCCAAAGCCACAATCTGGACACAAAGCGTTGACAAATACGTAAACATAAAGTGTATGTAATTCACTTATGGTAGTGCTTCTCAAATAGCGGTTAACTGACGGGGGGCGGGGGCACAGGAAGCAGGGATGACTTTTAATGTTAATTCAGACCTGCCAACATGTACACATTTATTGTACTCAGCATGCAATTTGACTCTCAAAGCGCTCAACTTTGTTTCTGGGTTCAGCTTCAAGTTTAGTCTGTACAGATCAATAGATATTATCAATTTCTCAACAGTATTTCAAATTGGGAGGAGCGTGAAAACTGTTCCCTGGGGGGACATGACAGAAAATAGTTCACAACCACTGCCTTATGGTAATAATAGTGGCAAAAACCTACTAAAAAGAGGATAAAAACTAGCAATCTGGCCTGCACACTAATTTACTCATCATCTTGAATGTATGAGCAGGCACACTGAGAAAACCTTCCATAGCAACACATAGGAGCCCTGCAACATGGCATGGCCGAAAAAATACATTAAAATGCAGGCCCTATAAAATCTTTTTTTTCCCAAATTCAATTGTTTCCGTTGCAAAGTGAAAAAAGGTGCTCCTCTCATTCTGTGTGGAAGTGGTATGTTTTTTGGCTGCTTACTTTGTCTCTACTCTTTTTGAAGCCCTTTCTTAAGCTTAGAATAAATGTATTGACGAGACTAACCAGTTAGGCTAACTTGCTACGCTTAAAGCGGTGACCATTTTTAGTGTCCCTGCAGAGATATCATAGCCTGAACGTAATGGTTGCACAATGTGGCGTAAACAACGAATAAAACAAGTGTAAAAATGGCTGTACAGGTGTTATTTCACGTCTGCAGGCTCTAATAATAGTAAAACAATATCCAAAAGGCCATAAACAGTTTTTCTATGCTCTACTATGAACATATTTAGTTTATTAATATTTAATCCTACTTTGCAGAAATCCACTTACCACAGTCAAGTCTGGAAGCAATTAACTGCGATAAACAAGGGGCAAGTGTGTCTCGTAAGGTCAAAATATTGACCAATAAATTAAAAATGCATAATTTTTTAAAAATATATATATAGTATAAAAGTGGGACATTTTAGCAGATACCCTATTAAGTAAGGTTTTTGTTATTAAGCCGTGCTTATTTACTGACAAGGGATGTTTAACATATCCCTTTAAATTTGTGGAGCGATTGTTTACTTAGAGCTTGGCGGGAAACATAAAAGCGTTAAACGTCCACTGGCCCTATTCATCATTTCCTCTTCACATTATGCAGTTTGCATTCCGGTCTACAGTAATAATTGGGCTGTCTTGACTTTTTCCCCTTTAAACCTAAACCTGGCCCAACTTTTTTTGCCCGAGAGTTGGGGGAATAAAAGAAGAAAGGGGAAGGATGAAAAGTATTTTTTAATGGTGCTCAACAATGCAAAGCATGCTGTATCTACATTATATACTGTATATGAATAATGTATATGACCCTCAAAGAAGCTCTTGCGCTGACTTGAGGACTCCATGGGAATTTTGACCATTAAAGAGGTGACGTGCTGTATGGAACCTTTAACACTGACAACCTATGCCATCTTGTGCATTTGCTTGCATCTTGCATTTCCTTGCATGGGATGCATCTCTAGCCAACTAAAACAAGGGTCTCAAACTTGCGCACAATACAGTATTGTGTGGCCCACTGCACTACATCAAAGTTTAGTGTAAGTCTTATGTGTCAAATCCGTGCCATGGAGGGCCGAGACACTGCAGGTTTTCTCCCCAACAAGTTTCTCCAGCAGGTGTTTTCATTAATGAGCTCCTTGCCTCAAATTGAAGGAGGTGTTGATCATTAAAATCACCTGCTCTAGTGACCCGCTGGAAAGAAAACCTGCAGGGTCTCAAGCCCTCCGTGGCACGGATTCGACACCTCTGGTGTAAGTGCTGCCCCCCACCCTGGGGATATGGTCAGAGTCCCTTTAGTTCGCAAGAGGCTTGGAAGAAGCTCTTTAATTGGGCAAGCAATAGCTAACGCTGACCTCACATTGAGCTTGTTATACAGAGAAATGGTCACTGCCCACCCAGCAAAAATTATTTGAAAAGACATCATTACCATATGTCCAAACAACGTTGAGATTTGGTTGAAAGCCAAAGGTAAAAAGACGTCTCCATAAAGATCTCCCTTTCCTGTCTAAATTTGGTTCAAAAGCATCTATTTTGGGGCGATATTTGGACCAAATCAGTCTGACTAAACCCAATTTTTAATGTCTCTTTCTGGGCTAAATCAAGGCAGTGACGGACCTACCAAATATGACAGGACACATAGGTAAACAAGCACAGGTAAACACACATAGGGTAACTACTACTGCTACAGGGACTAATAAACACGTAACTTTAGCAACTTTTGCTGGAAATTCTTCGTAAATAGCTTCTTGTGGTGTTTGTTGATAAGTTAGTCACTTGGTTGAAATGTGATTCCGGATTGCTTGCGAAATTTGAGACCCCGGCTATATCACCAAAAACTCTAACATGTGCTGTCCCTCTGATGTACTCATTTCCTGATCCTGTCCATCCCAGTCACACCCGAAAAGAACCTCACATCTTCATGTCTGCATCTTTCATCAGGAAAAAAAAAAAAATCTGGTTCTACCTTTTTCCATTCTTTAGTAATCAGCAGTAGAACATAGGTAGGTTTCTGGAAAATATTAGCTCCTAACTAAAAAAGGGAGAAAATCACCTTTTTGTGAAAATATACATTTCAAGCATAACTTAAGCAGGATTAGGCGTATTTATTTTTGCTTTGGGACAGTGTGAACACACTGCACATTTATGATGTGGCAAGATAACTGTCAGAATGCAAAAGATGTTTTGACACGACACATCCAGGGATCACTTGGCAAGGAGAGTGCGTGCATCTCTGTGCATGTGTGTGAGTGAGACGGTCTAATATTTGTGTGCCCAGAAATCACACATGGGCCAAAAATAGAGACGGGGGGCTATGAATGACTGACACCCGTGAACTTCAGCAAGCAGAGCCATTTGAATCCTGGCGAGACAGTCCGATGTTTGCCGTGATGAAACAGCACCGAAAGGGTGCGTGTATAAATTGTGTGTTTACTCCTTGTAAGTGTGACCCAGCCTCTCATTTGCCTTTTCCCATTTCAGCCTGGCTCCCTCCCTCTTTGCCCTTTTTTTTCTTGATGTTTTTTAAGGGCTTATAGCACACACGGGGATTGGGAAGATATAAATTCTTTAAAACTTTGAGTAGTTTCGGCCTGGTTTCTCCATCTTATGCAAATCTAAGAGAGGGATAAGGGTGTCACGTGATCTTTTCCAGGCTGGGGACAGAAGATACTGGTCTACGGTTGTCAGATGTCTTTGCATTGCTGAAATCTTGACCAGTCAACAATGTGATTCAACAGAAGTTAGCGAAGGAAAGGAAACCACAGCATGGAACCTCCATAACCGTCACAAAACAAATCATTGAAACGGACACAGGGCTGATGAGAGAAACACACCCCGGTTGCTCATTTTAGAGCAGCTACCTCAAAAATCCTGGATCTCATAAAATACAAAATCAATATGGTCCTGGCTCTGATTTTTCCCCAAACTTTAGTCAACTAAAGCAGCAAATGCGAGACTCTGGGCTTAGTTGGCATCTAAATGATTAACGCCACAGACGACTGCATAACGAATGATGGCTTTAGTACAGGGCGCGGGTAGATTTTTTTAAGCTCCCCACAGCCCCCCAATTTGAAATGCTATTGAGAAACTGTTAATATCCATTCATGAATCTGTACTGTACAAACTGAACTTGAAACTGAAACCAGGAAAATGGAACAAAATGGAGAGCTATGAAGCATAAGAGTCAAATTGCATGTTGAGTACAATAAATGTGTACATGTTGGCAAGTTGGCAATGGAAGTACTCCCTGCCCTCTCACGCACCCAGAGGGGCCCCGCCCCACTATTTGAGAAGCACTGGCCTAAAGCAGAAGCATTTTAAAGCATAAAAGCGCTAAATGAACAAACTCAATGAATTAAAATACAAATTCAATGCAAAAGAAGACAAGCATTTGTTGCTGGTTTAAATGAACTCATAACAGATACAATACTAATAACATGATGATCATAATAGTAACACTGTCTACCATTGCTGTTACACACAAACAGGAGTTTTATTTACATCTGAAATAGCCTATTTACTCTCACTATATTGAGTAAAGCAATTTAAAGCCGCCATTACAATACACTGATGAGACAATAGCCACTGTAGGAAGTACGCTGTTCAGAAAAAAAAAACGGCTAATAATTATCTACATCTTATATGTATTATTTTCTCTGATTGCATCTACTAAATTGGGTAATGCAAATATAAAGGTGACTATATGGTTGTTATTTCATGTCTGGAGGGCTCTAAAAATGGTAAAACCGTATTTAGAAAATTGTTAACAGGCTTTCGATGCCATAAAAAATGTATTAATACAGGAATCTTCTTAGCAGGATCCAGTGATCTTGGTCGGGTTAACCACGGTAAACGAGAGGCGGCTGCAGGATGGTTAAATTTAAGTAGGTAGGTAAGTAGGCAGCAAATATAGTGGATCTTTGAGTATATTAATGGACACTCACTCACCTTTACAGTCATTTCGGCGACAAAGATAGCTGTGAAGATGTAGTTGGACAATGTCAGGAAGATCCGCTCCTGTTAAGCAAAACAAAAAGAAGATGTTATAAAAAGGATGAAGTCGGCGCTTAAGCAAGTATTGGGACAATCATTTCAACATTTGATGAAAACATCTCTGCAGAAATCCACTGTCGTTCCAAATGGTAGCTGGAAGGCAAGAACAAAGCGTAGCATTTGCACAAAACTGTACTCTCCAAGCAAAATGTAAAATGCAGTTATATTTCTGTTTACAATACAATGCTCCCAAGCCTCCCTCCTGCCTGGGGCAGCATGCTTTAATGATGGAGTGGGATGGGAAGTGATGGGAGCATTTTTGTCTTTTATTGTTTTTTTTTGTTTTGTTTCTACTGATGGGAGAAAAGAGCAAGGATAAGATTCCTTCAGAAGCTGCTTATGTAACCTATTCCCTTCTATCTGGGAATCGGCGACCCGACTCCAAATGTCTTTGAGTCTCACTGTCTGCAAGTGTGTGTAGGTGGCTGTCTTTCCCACGGCCCCCGTCTGCCATTGCACATGCTCAACGGAAGACAGCGTCTCACACACACCGACACAAAGATGGTCGTCCCGCTCAAGGCTCTGGGAATGTCAAGAATGGACTCGCTAGGAATACATGCTTGCTTAAAGGCTTTATAAATTCCGGTCTCCAGGCAGATAAAATATTATAACTAGCCAGCGTCCAACAATGACAGCATTATTTATATATTATTTGTGTTATAAACTAAATACGTCAAGAACAAAACTATTAAGCTGAAATACTGAAAAAGGATGCTAGAGATTTATGGAAATGTCAATGATTACAGGCACTTTTCTTATTTTGTGTGTACTTTTCTTATTTTTTGTAGTTTTTTCGAAGTATTAATAGGCAATTTTATTTGTACGTCACACAGTTCCTGCAGATTATTTCGCTAAAAGTAAGCAATATACTATTTTTTTCTGATCATCTTCTTTTCCTTTGGGCTTATCCCTTCAGGGGTCGCCACAGCGAATCAATTGCCTCCATCTAACTCCGTCTTCTGCTTCCTCTTCTCTTGCGCCAACTACCTTCACTACATCCATAAACCTCCTCTTTGCTCTTCCTCTAGGCTTCCTGCCTGGCAGTTCAAAGCTCAGCATCCTTCTACCAATATATTCACTATCTCTCCTCTGGACATGTCCGAACCATCTCAGTCGGGTCTCTCTGACTTTATCTCCAAAACCTCTAACATGTGCTGTCCCTCTGATGTACTCATTCCTGATCCTGTCCATCCTGGTCACACCCAAAAAGAACCTCAGCCTCTTCATTTCTTCTACCTCCAGCTCTGCCTCCTGTCTCTACACCAAACACCGCTGGTCTCACACCACACCACAGTTTTGTACACCTTTCCTTTAGTTTTTAGCTGAAACATCTATCACACATCACACCTGACATTTTTCTCCACCCATTCCAGCCTGCCTGCACACGCTTCTTCACCTCTTTTGCACACTTTCCATTGCTCCGAACAGTTCGCTTAAAATCCTCCACCTTCTTTATCTCTTCTCCCTGTAACCTACTATTTTTTTCTGCTTATACAGTTTTTATGAATATTATGTTCATTAAAAGCGAGGGAAACGCTTTCACAAAACAATTGATGTGGGCACTATAAAAAAACCTTTGGTATTTACAGTAGTTATGAATCATCCAAATTGAATAAAATAAAAACAACAAACGTTTAATAAATCAGTACAATTGAAAAAAACCCTAAAACGTTTACAAACATTCAAGATCCAACCAGTCAGACATCAGCAAACTACCCAAGACTATTTTTGCGGTGTCCATCGTTCTCTCGTCTTTCCCCTCCTCCGATCGCTCAACCCTTTTATCTACCCCAGAATCTCTATCTACCCTCTGTCCCTCTACTCTCTCTAGTTCTACCCAACTGGTCGAGACAGACGGCCGCCTCACAGAGTGTGGCTTCGGTTGAAGATTTCTTCCCTAGAGGAAGTTTTTGAGTGTTTGCTCATGTGGTGTTCTACTTAATGTACGAGTAGCGTGGTTCTGGACCTGCTCCATTGGTAAAGTACTTTAAGATAACTTCTGTTGTAAGTTTTCCCTATATAAATACAATTACCCTGCAAGCATCTTCAAAAGTATTTTTTTGCAAAGGCTGCCATCTTCTTCCCGGAAGTTATAGATACTGCGTGATGAAGGCAAAAGATCCCAATGTCGACATGTCAAGGTTGCGATGACATCGTGATAAGGATACAATAAAGTACCGGGGCTAAGTGCAGGGCAGGTCCATTCAAAATATCCACTGAAATTTGGTTATTATTATTATTTTTAATTTTTCAAACAGTGGGATAAAGGAGGTTGCTTGAAATCCACAACATTACGCGTCAGAAGGTAGTTTGATCAGGTTCATGACGTTTGATTGTACAGTAGTTAACCAAGTTAGATGCATGAGTGAGAGTTCAGAATGTGTAAAACAAAACAACGCCTACTGTTAAAAATGTTTTATGCAGCAAGCCTTGGAATGGAATAGTCACATTTACATAATTTCCTGTGAAATATTGTGTTTTTAAAGACGAATAAATCAAAGGTCAGCAAGCGTCTAGGAACAGACTGTGTTCGACTGTATTTCATTATTTTTTCAGACTACTGTCTGTCTACTACTACATCATCATCCAAAACACACATGGACAAAATTGGTGGGAGCCTTTCGCCATAGAAGGACAAAACCCACAATAATCACTGAAATATTAGGAACCTGACAAAAATGGTAATACAGAACAATTTCCAAAAAATAAAAAATGAAAATCAGACATTCCTTTTGAATCGAGAGAACAAAAAAAACAACCCAAATGAAACGGGACAAAAATGCTGGTTAACCTCAACCTAATATTGTACTGCACAACCTTTTGAAGCTTCTCCAAACTGCATGTTGCAGCTATTTCCACAGATGTTCAATGGAGGCCTCAGAAGGTCATTTCAGAATAGTCTAATGTTATGCTGTATGTTTGGGGTCATTGACGAGCCGTGAGTCCATGCTTTTTGACGCTGACATTTTATTGCACCCTGCATTCATTAGAAACACATGGATGCAGTAAAGTAGCCTTAAAACATACTGTGTCTGAGTCACTGCGTTCAAAGAGAGAAAGCATTTTTTGCCTTTGCCATCAAAAGATCGCGCCAGTGTGAATACCCGGTAGAAAATGCCAACGAATCCACATTTTTGCAAGGATTTTGGCTTCTGAAGGCTGTGCTCCTAAACTTTTGATCAGCTGATAAACATGCTGGTTTGCAATAAATGACTTACTCAAAATGTTTTTTTTGTCTCACTCACACTCACGGTGCACATTCCGTGCAATTCTTCAACTGGTTTTAACATTTTGGTCAGGGGTGCACCATCATCTGCTTTAGTGGTCAACTATGTTAAAAAGCAGCAGAGTACCAACATGACAAAGTGTTCATTTTAGCTTGGCCTGACTTGTAAAGCCCTGCAGTAAGACAGAGGTTAGCTGGGACTTACGATACCTAATAATTCACTTCCAGGAGGTAATCTGCAAGAAATGCCAAAACCCCACTCTGCGAGGATTTAAAATACCTCTTTGACAACCAGGAACCGCGGTATATCCATGCTCTAACTGGCAACATCTTGAAAGCTGTTTAGCTGTTCGCAATTACGAATGATTCCTACCCCACCGAGCTGACGTTAAAAAGATTTGTGTGCAGCAACAACTCTATCTAAATTCGCTTTGCTGTAGATGGTGGGGAGTGCTGAAAACCCACAGTGATGGTACTTCGTATCGTATTGGTGCTACTCTGATTCAATTTAGCACCCGAGGCGCTGATGCATTTTTCTCTTGCTCAATTAGAGAGTCATATTTCATAATAAGTGGCATAATAATCCTCCATTTGGAAGACCATATCCACGCAACATGGATAATCATATACAACACAGCAGCACAATGCAGGGCACTCAATCCGTTATTTAGCCAGCATCGCGCATTCAAATGCGTGAAAATCACTTCATCGTCGCATCATTAACAATAACTGCATTTAATTAGGCATGATTTGATATGCTGGCATCAGGGGTGACATAACACACTTCACCAAACCTCAGTGTGGGGTTTCCAAAGCATCATTCACGTTTGGGTTCAGTAATTCATAACAACCCACACAAAATACAACTCAGGCCATCGCCACCTTGCCACCGAAACAGTAATGCTTGCTATTGTTTTGTTCTTTGCTGTGCCTGCATATCATCACGTTTCAGTAATGGCCTCGGGTAGTCCCAGCAGGAAGCGGACAAAACCCACTGAAAAGTATCTCTCTAATGTCAATATCAGTGTGACTAAGAACTGTGGACTTTGTGCATTTGCAGAAGCTTCATTTGCATAAGTAAAAGTGTGTTTGCCTTTGCCCTGATGTGCCCCCGTGGCGTTACGGCACCGCCTCCATGTGTTAAACGTCCCTTTTTGTGGACATTAGCCACGTACGACGGCATAAAGATAATTGAATCAATTGAAACAGCTCAGTCTCCACTGCGGTTCAGACCCAAAAGAGCAGAACAGTGTGATCCACGGAGACCAGACCACAATTAAAGCTATCTGCAAAACACCTCGCTCGGTGGGCAGAAAAATAATAATCACAGCGCTAATTATCGTGTGTGTGTACAGAACGGCTAGTTCTGATCCTGTTGTTGGAAAAAAGGAAAGGACGTGGTTTTAGTGGTTGCACGTGTGTGTCCGCGCACGTGTGTGTGTGTGTGTGTGTGTGTGCTGCAGTAATGTTCCCAGCCAACTTGCCTCTAGTGATGGTGCATTAGTTAAGGGGCTGAACTGCACCAATTACCTCGCGCTTGTGGCTCAGAGACAAACAGGAGACATTCTGTGCTTGCGTTATGCATCAATTAGCTACTATCTGTAATGCAATTCCATAATTGTGAGTACATATTTGATAGCACTTCCTCAGCATATGTTGGAGATTTTGTGTTACTACACATTTGTTACTACTGATATGTGTAGTAACTTCCATGGGGATTGCAAGCGTGGGTTGACTTGTTTCTTTGCATTTACCTGGGTTTAAGTTAAGGGCATCCTGTCCGATGAAAAGCATGCACAGCGGAGCCTCGGTTTTCGTGTTGCCAAGAACACGCTTCGGTTTTCGTACGCTCTTATTGTACGGCCAAACAGTGCACCAATCAGTTGTCTGCAAAATTACATCGACACACATTGGTAACTCTGTCTTTGCAAAGAATAGGCAGTGGTTCTTTTGGAGTCGGGACACTATAGGCAGATTCCAGCCATGTGTTTGGACTTGGTCAAACAATACATCCATTTCACTTGGCTTTGTTTTCTGCGAGTAAAACGATATTTATGGGAGTGTTTTGGCTTTCGTCTGCCTTTTTGAAACGGATTCATGACACAGGATTTTTGCACAGGATAAAATAACTGGAACTTGTGACAGCAAAAAAAAAGCTGAGAAATGTTGAAGTGAAGCGGAAGGTGGAGGTCTGTGCTTCGCATTGCTCTGCAACGTGGCACTTAGCGAGGTTTTGAGACTCACAGCGCTGCCGGGGTCGATGTGAGGACGCTCCATGGCAATCGTAATGCAGTTGAGAAAGATGATGACCAACACCACATGGTCGAACATCTTGTGGGTGATGATCTTATTGCACACATCACGGAACCTGTGAAACAGCGAGATGAATCAATTAGTAATGCAAAATGTAAATAGAGCAAATGAATTAGTTGGTTTCAGCTTATCTAGGTTTTTCAAAATATTTCAATTAATAACACGTCACTCTTTCGGTTGGCCTGTTTGTTAGTCAAAAAATATGCATATTTAAGCAAATTTGACATATTTTTGGCCTGAATTGCGCATTTAGTATCAAAATATCTAAACGAACTAAATCGTTTGTCACCGATAATTGGTTCCAGATGCCACCATGGCAAGTGAATTTACGATGTACACTATTAATAAATGAAACTAGAGCATAGAAAATCTGTTTATAACCTTTTAAATACAATCACCACCGTTATTAAAATCCTGTGGACATGCACATAACACCCTGTAGGGCGCCTTTACACTCCTATTATACTGTAGGATTAAACCACATTGTGCCCAGACTACGGTACCATTGCAGTTGCACAAGAAATCGCCATGACTTTAACCAAGCAAGCTCGCTAGTGAGTTTCCATTTATTTACTATATTCTGAACTTAACAAAGGCTTTAAAACAGAGTGGGTAAAAAAGACAAATAATCTAGAAATTTACCACTTCCACATGGAATGGGAGAAATTATTTTGTCAGACATGCCATGGCTGACTCCCTGCTGTGTGGCGGTAATCTAACATCATGTCTCAATAATGGAACTCTACTGACGCCTAGTGGCCAGAATACTAAATATACCTTTGTCTTTTAATATTTTTGACTAATAATATGCCATAGTCAGACATGCAATAGCCATCATAAATTATTAAATGTTGAAAAACCGCAACAAAGCGAGGGAACCACAATATTAGTGTAAGACATTGACATAACGCATGGAAAGACCCCCTGTGGTACTGTACATAGTACTGGTGGCTAGGTGTCAGTAATGCTGCATTATGTTACATAGCAGACAATAGCTACCAAAGGAAGTGCATGGGTGAGTCTGTCACACCCAGCAAAAATTATTTGAAAAAACATCATGACCATACATTGAAACAACACTGAGATTTGGATGAAAAGTGAACGGTAAAAAGACGTCTCCATAAAGACGTCCCTTTCCTGTCTAAATTTGATTGAAAAGTGTTTGTTTGGGCTATATTTGGACCAAATCAGTCGTACTTAACGCAACCAGATCAAAAAGCCAGTGTTGGGTTGGATATTATGTCTTATTTTCTCCTATTATGTCAGCTATATAGGGTAATACGAGTGTAAATAGGGCTGTTATTTCATGTATAGAGGGCTATAATAGTGTTAAAAACTTAGAAAAAAAAATTTAGAAGGGCGTCTAGAACCAGTTATCCGCAATAAACAAGGGATTAGTAGAACTACAGCCTTTTCTTGCAAAAAAATATGAATTACATGCGTCTACAAACATCTTTTACTGCATAGTTTTTATTTCAAAATAGTCACCTTGCAAGGCACATTCCTCTATACAATGGGGTCTATTATGTAAAGGTGTCAATGAACTGGGACACCTGAAGTCATTCTATACTTTGTTAAGAGAGATTTACATGAATGCACACTGCATATTTTAAAAGCAATAAAAAGAACTCATTTCAGAACTCAATTCAGGAGCGCTTGAGTCTAAAATACTATACCATTACTATTTAATGAGCCATTGTAGACTGGAGCGTCGTTAATATGCTTGACAGCCATTGCATGAGAAGGAGCTTTTAGTTTCAAACAACGGGATGAACACAAAGGAGGTTTATATTGTGACACTGCTGGAGATTAAACTGCGAGTAAATCAGCTTTGATACCGCTGTACTCTAAGTGCACTGCATATGGAAGTACAGCGCTGCGAGGCTTAGATCTGGATTTGTGGCTTTATTTGGCAACAGAGACACGCTCGTGTCAAGCTGCTAAGCTGGTGTGAGTGGCTGTGTCTTCTGATCATTATTCATACGGCACACAAACAAGATAGCCCAATGCCACTCCGCCATCTGCAAGGCGGCTGCGTCGCTTCATAATTCACGTATTTTACTCACAGTTTGGGTTACTTCCGATAAAATAGATGAGTTGAAAGTGAGCAGGAAGTTTTGCTCGTATTTTTGCCTTTTCTGCCGACAACAATGACGTTTTGCAGACCTCCTCTCACTGGCGGAGATGTGAAAAATGACATGAGAGTTAATCATTGATTCAGTGCTGCAGTGGGGATGAATTAATTTTATGTCAAATAGTGTACAAATGTAAATGTCACACATCAGTTTGTTTTTTCTGTAATTGAAAAGCGCCTTCCCTCCGCTCTGTGACTTCTATTCCTTCCGACAGCTTCTTACTTGCTGTTCAATTAAGTGGCATCATTGAGGTCAGTCTAGTCCATAAAATAACCTAATCGTGCTCTACACAGATGCTCATATCATCTTTTATCGTATTGTTGATGGACCAATGTAATTATGCAGTCTGGCGTACATAGGGGACAGCGATCCCTGCAGTACTAATCCAACAGCCGGCATATAAGCAAGTTAAGGTGATCCTACATAAGCGAGGAAAGCTGCTGGACTCCACCATCCCACTGTGCTATAGTTCCTTTATGCAATGGTGAGCACAGATGGAGAACAGCGGCGATTTAAGGGCGCCAAGCAGAGTCTGCATCCTCGCCAAACCTTGAAGCCTGCCACAGCTTGCTACCCTCTTTACTTACAGTGTAAGAAATCATCCATTGGTGATACTGCGTATCCTGTTCAAGGATGTGGAAAAAGTCAGAGCCTATCCCAGATAACAGATAACAAAAGGGTGCTGGTTGCTCGTCAACCTCAATCTATGAGCCAGACAGCTCTGTAGAAGACAGCTCCTGTACAGGAACCACAAACTACCCATAGCCCAAATACAGTAGTGTTCAAAATAACAGCAGTCCAATGTGAATCACCAGATTAATCACTGTTTTTAGTATATTTTTATTGCTATATGGCAAACAAGTTACCATTAGAGTCAGTAGATTCTCTAAACAAAAAGACCCAGCAATTGTTATATGCACGCTCTTTAGGCTGTGCAATCGGGCAATAAGTTGAAAGGGGTGTCTTCAAACACTAGCGGTGTGGCATTCAATCGGTTATCAGTGATCAATTTAGTGAAAAAAACAGGTGTGAATCAGGTGGGCCCTATTAATGGATGAAACCAGCACCTGTTGAACATGCATTTGTCTTTGAAAGCCTGAGGTAAATGGGTCATTCAGAAGAACCTTTGATTAAAAAGTTGACTGGAGAGGGGAAAACTTATGAAGAGGTGCAAAGGATTGTAGCTTTTCAGCTAATATGATCTCCAGTGCCTCAAAATGGAGAGCAAAACTAGAGACACGTGGCAGAAAACGGAAGACAACTATAAAATGGATCAAAGAATAACCAGAATGCCAAAGGCTCAGCCAATGATCAGCTCCACGATAATCAGTTTGGAGTTACCTGTAAGTAGTGTGACAGTTAGAAAATGTCTGTGTGGAACTAATTTATTTATTTAAAGAGTCCCCTGCAAAGGGCCTCTGTTAAAATAAGGGCACGTGCAAAAGAGGTTACAGTTTGCCAAAGAGCACATCAACTGGCCTAAAGAGAAATGGAGGAACATTTTGTGGACTGGTGAGATTACAATTGGGTTTTTTTGGGTCCATGGCCCGCAAACAGTTTGTGAGATGACCCCCAATCTCCGAAAGCCATAGTACAATGAAGACAGTGAAGCATGGTGGTGCAAGCATCATGATATGGGCATGTTTCTCCTACTATGGTGTTGGGCCTATTTATCCCGTAGCAGGGATCATGGATCAGTTTGCATAAGTCAGTATACTTGAAGAGGTCATGTTGCCTTATGCTGAAGAGGACATGCCCTTGAAATGGCTGCTTCAACAAGACAAACACCCCAAACACACTAGTAAAGGAGCAAAATCTTGGCTCCAAACCAACAAAATGAATGTCATGGAGTAGCCAGCCCAATCCTCGGACCTTAATCCAATGGAGAACTTGTGGGGTGACATCGAAAATGCTGTTTCTGAAGCAAAACCAAGAAACGTTGAATGCTGGATCATGAATGCTGGCCCTTGTTTTCTGAGAATCTACTGCACCTACTGGTAACTTCTTTGCCATGTAGCAATAAAATATACTAACAACAGTGATCTGGTGAGTCACATTGGACTGCTATTATTTTGTACACTACTGTACAGTATATACATCTCTCCCTGAACATAAAAATTGCATTGCCATTTCCCAGAAAACTTTGTGAAGGGACGAGTCTTTTACACAGCGGTGCAGATCCAATTCCACAAACTACAGTCCCTGCTCAGAAACAGACACCTTAATGCTTGACTGAAATTTTCAGCCGCCTGCATGGACAAGCCAAATGCTTGATGGACAAAAGTTTTATGGTCAGACGAGACAAAGATTAAATGTCTGGGCCACAATGACAAGAAGTGTGTTGGGAGGAGTCAAAGCGAGGCTTACAAAGCTAATGGCAATGTATGTAAAGAATGGGGGGCATGTTCTGGGTCTGTTTTACTGCCAGTGGTTCTGTCCATCCATCCATCTATCTATTATGCTGCTAGAGTTTCCAAGCCAAACTTGGCCAAATCGCTATCATTAGCTGACAACAAACACATCTAATGCGTGTGTGTGTGTGTGTGTTACGTGAGGCGTGACTTACATCCTGGGAGCAAGAAAGTTACCGCCCTGCAAACAGTACCCTTCAAGCAGATAATGTAGGGTTGCCAGAGGTACTTTTCTACTAATTACAAATCCGTGCATGATCCAAGTGCTTATGGAGCTGTTCAAATTAGCACATAGCTTTAAATCACAATGTTATGGTGCTGTGTTGGCACCAGGGGCCGTTGCCTTACTTGTTGCAACCAGCAAACCCAACGCCCCTAAACACACAGAAGCCCGAAACGGATTAACGCCCCAGGAGGGGAGGAGGCGTGAAGGAGGAGGATGCGTAGCAGAGAGTAGGAGAGTGCACGCGACTGAGATAACGCGCAGCACTTTGAAAGAGAAACTCCCTTTGCTCCTGCTTACTCACGCCTGACACGACAGAAACGTGCGGATAAAAGAAGCTTCAGAAGCAAAAATTTGGAAGGGAATAGAAAATGACGCCGCGCTCTCATTGAAACCGAAAGCACGGGATGCCAGTCAGACGTGAAATCCGCTTCTTGTCGAGCGGCGGGCTGAGCAGTGTAGCATGTTTTCCTTTTAGAAACAGTAAATATTCAGTTTAACGACAAACCAAATATTGCATAATAGTTGAAACTAGTGAGGTTTTACCTTGACTCTGGAGAGAAGAGGTAGAGCGCCCAGGTGTCTCTTTGTCGACACCACTCGGGTTGTTTCCTCTCCAGCCAGTGAAACAATCTGGCAATGCGTCCCTTTAGGAAAACACACATTTCATGATTACATTTTAAATAAGTCCAGGACGACCAAGAACAAAGGGCCCAGTACTGATGTGTGTAAACAATACCATTTGTGCACCACACAGTTTGATCATAAAGCATACTACCCATTTTTATATCAGTTCATATGCTGAATAAAATGACTTTACGTGGCCTTACAGGTAAACTGGAGAGAAAAAGTCTTTGCCCCCTTCCTGTGTTCTTATTTATTCATTTTTAATGTTTTTGAGTCATTCAAGAGGTCACAAAAGACCCCACAACAGCATCCAAAGAACTGCAGGTCATGCTTGCCTCAGTTAAGGTCTGTGTTCATGACTCCATCTGTGGTCTGACGAGACAAAAGTAGAATTTTTTGGAATGTGTGTGTCCCATTACACTTGGCGTACTTCAGAAATAGAACATCATACCGACAGTAAAATGTGGTGGTGGTAGTGTGATGGCCTGAGGCTGTTTTGCTGCATCAGGACCTAAAAGACTTGCTGTGATAAATGCAACCATGTATTCTGCTGTCTACCAAAAAATCCTGAAGGAGAATGTCCGACCATCTGTTGGTGACCCCAAGCTGAACTTGGGTTCTGCAGCGGGACAATGATCCAAAACATACGAGCAAGTCCACCTCTGAATGGCTAAAAAAAAACAAAATGAGCGGCCTGAATCCTATTGAGATGCTGGGCATGACATTAAAAAGGCGCCTCCATTGTGGCTGAATGACAACAATTCTGCAAAGATGAGTTGCCCAACCACTTATTAGCTTTAGGCTAAAATCACTTTTTCACACAGGGCCATGTAGCTTTGGATTCTTTTCTCCCTTTATAACAAAAAGTTTCAGGAAGGAAGTGGGCAAACACTTATACGGTAGAAACATATTTCAGTACTTGATGGCAACCGAGCTGAGCTTTTATTGCATATTTCAAGTACAGGAAGCTCACTTCTATAGTGTTTTAGTATTTTCTTGCAAATGTTTGTGTGACACTGTACATGTTTGACTTGTCTTAGATGCACACATGCACAGAAACAAACCAGATTGGCCTCCTCCTCTGCAATTTCATCTTCAGTATTCTCCTCCAAAGAGACATGTGTTGGGCCCACCAGTGAGGGAGTGCCCTTCCCATTGCAGTCGCTATGCTCTGTAGGCCGAAATGCCACCGGTAAAGGCGGTCTGGAGCTGTACATGCTGGCTGAGCGGTACAGGTAGGGTACCTGCACGGAGTCAGGAACAGAACGTACAGCTGACATATCTTGGACAGTTTGTAGGTAAATATTTTACCTGACAATGACACGTGGCAAAACAATGTGAGATCTAGTTAGTTTTTTTAACACACATATTTGGTATATTGTTGATATATTGTTTATCCTCAAGCAAGGTATTGCAAACCGTACTATATACTGTATTATGTTTTGCTTGTAGGGTGCAGACAATAATAATCACAACAAGAACACTCATAATAACATTTATAGTAACTCAGTCATTTGGTCCAGAAGGTCAGACTCTAACCAAAACGGATGCAAACCGAATCACTTTTTCCCATAACAAACAAATGTTCATCCAATTAATCAGTTCCAGAAAGCCAAAAATGTCAACACAAAACATGCTTTTGAAGTTTTGCAATGATATTACAAAATCATATTAATGATGGTATGCTGGAGCCTATCCCACCTGACTTTGGGCGGGAGGCGGGGTACACCCTGGACTGGCGAATGGAATAAATGAAGAATTAATTTTTACCTTCTGAACACGTAATTCTTGACATGATTGTTCCCAAAGACACGATGCGGCAGCGAGACACCACATTCTTGTTTTGTCATGAGTTATTTCTGGAATTCAATAGTGTTTCTCACCTCATAACCCAAAATGGAGCCAAAGGAAGTTTTATGTGCCAGCATTTTGATAAAGAAGGTGAAAAACACGAGTGAATTTCATTAAATTCAAGAAATACCTTATGATAAAACAGGAAGGTGGTGTCTGTTTTGTGTCTCCCTGCTACATTGTGTCTTTGGGAGCAGTCACATCAAGAATCACGTCTTCAATTCAATATCAATTTATCTTTTTTATGCATTTACAATTCTTTTATGCATGTAAAACCATAAAATCGTGTTTTGTGATAGAAATTGCTGACTTTCAGTTCCGGTTGCCATCTTGTTGGCAAGTTAGCTTTTTTGTCAGAAGATAAGAATTTTTTGGTGATAAAAATACATTAGTACACAGTAACACTAAGAGATGTACGCTGTAAAATGTAAAAAAATTATGTAAAACCGGGCAAAATATTACTGAAAATGTCCAACATATGACATGGCGACCAGTCCAGGGTGTATCCTGCCTCACCTCTCGTCCTAAAACTGCTGGGATAGGCTCCAGCATACCCCTACAACCCTAGTAAGGATTAGCGGCACAGAAAATGGATGGGTTGATTTTTGACGTATACTGAAAAACATCCGGGGCGGACACTAACAAAATATTCCACTGTAATAATAACCTGCAATAGAGCATCTGGGGGTAAATCCATGGAGCGCCGAGTCTCTACTGACTCCATCCTCTGATGGCGGGGCCCTTTCTGAGACTGTGACATGGAGTCGGTCCTGGCCAAGGAAGCGTCATCCTCCTCCAGCCCACCTCCTCCGTCTTCACCTTCCGAGCTGGAACCTCCCTCTTCTGATAGCAGTGACTGCCGTTCGCTTAATTGGCGCTCCTGGCGTTTGAGGGACGGTGCACGACCTAAGCTGTTCCAGCTGGATCTGCGGCTGTTCCTACCACTTCCGGTGCTCCAAGGGCCATAATGGGGCGTCTTTTGGTAAATAAAAAATAATAAAACATGTTATCATCCCAAGATGAAACCGTGCAATTAAGATGTGTAAATCTGCCAACTAAAGCTGGTACTCGATTGAGATTTGTGGTTTGACTAACAGACAAGAGCGGCTGTGGACATTGAGGGTAGTTCTCTGAAGCCCGCGTTAATCCATCCGTCAACAAATCAGTCAATCCATCCGTTGTCAAACACAGAAGAAACTGCCAAGCTGAGGTGGCTTTCATCACCATCACAGTTCCTCTCATAGACCATGTATCCTTCCTCATGTGTTAGATTTCTCTTATGTTAAAGGTTAACCGGTTTGGAAAGACTTTTCCCTCAAGGTTTTGCCCAATAATCCACATGACTGTTTATGGGGTTGGGAGGCTGATGTTGGAAAAAAGGCCCTGACTTGCATGCTTGTAGTTCATGTTTAATGGTATTGAGATCAGGGTTCTATCCAACCTATTTATGCTTTAATCTTATGATGGAATAGAATAGGGCGTTACTTTAACAGTTACCACACTGTAATTTCCGGTGTATAAGAAGTTACTGTTTTCTTAAACTTTGAACCCTGCGACTTATACAGCGGTGAGGCTAATTTATGGCCATGTTCAAATCTCGTTTAAATACTGTGCTGCTTGCAAGTCGGCGAGGAAGTGGTAGCAAACTCACAAAAAATTGTCAACCCATTGGAAATCGCAGGAGGTCATTACTCAATATAACAGTCTAAATCACCGTGTCATCAAAGAAAGGGCGCTAAAATCATGGTGCGCAACAGGTAGGTGAGAAATATACAAGACAAGTACTAAAACGAGTGCAGAATAATAAACAACTATCTTAACTGCTTCCCATCATGCATTGCTTTACAGGCAGTTTACAGTCGTGCGTGGCGGCCATCCTGCTTCCCAGAAAAGCAAAACAATGCATGATGGGAAGCAGTTACGACAGTTATTTATTATTCTCCACTCGTATTGGTACTTGCCTTGCGTATTTTTAGCAACCTTTTGCATGTTAAGTTGCTGTGTGATGATTTCAGCATTCTTTATTCGATGACACCTTCAGACAATGTTATATTGGGTAATGCCTTTTTGCAATTTGCCATGGGTTGACAAGCCAGTTTTCGGACAACTCATAATTAGTTAATTAAATAAAAAGCTACCTGTTCCTCACCAATTTGTGTGTGCCATAATATCCCATTTCATGACGTGGACATGTGGACAATGGTCCTATTTCCAAACTGGGTCCAGCTTAAACACCAGTGCATCTTATACATCTGAAGTTAAGGTAGTTCTTTAATGTCATGCTGAACAAAAACGCAAAACTGAAGTTGAAAACAACTGACTCTAAGCGCAATGTTATTACAATGGCAGGGACGTTGTAGCAAATGTACTGTGTTGCCTAGCTCATCCTCTGTGGGAACTATCATTGAAACACCAATGCAGGAGGGTGCCAGTCCGAAACCCACCCTCCACTCACAACATTGCTATATGTCACCCCGGCTTTATCGAGACTGGTGATACCAATGTGAAGAGAGATACTCGCCATCGACTTGTCATAGGAGCTTGGGTCTATGGAGACACTGCTGCTTCGGCGAGACCCAGAGCCCAGGATGGGGTCACCGGCAACTGGCAACTTAGGTATTGGCATAGGGGTGGCTGCCGTATGGGTAATTAGTGGAGGAGTCAAGCTGGTCTTTAGATCCACATGTCCATTTACAGGCACTAAAAAAAAAAGGGATGAAAAAAATTAATGGAAATTGAGATGCCAAAATAGACAGGTTCAATTTGAGCAAGCCGAGATGCGTGAGGGTGGTTGTCCCGGAGGTAGACCCTCAGTTAAGTAATAGTTCATTTGAAAAGTGAAAGCTACTGATACTGAGCTCAATGAATATTTCAGTGGCCTATTAATCTTATGGGATGTGTGGGAGAGATTATTATGTTTGGCAGCCACGCAAATACGTGACATGTGGAGGTAATGCAACTTTAATAATGCAAAAGCCCAGAAGATGTGTACTCGGCTGCTCCGGCTAGGTTAGCAGTATTATCCAGACCGCGTGAAGGTTCCGACGGGAGATGATGCGGCACAAGTGGGAGTTGCACTCCACACTGTGCTATTCCTGCTGGGCTTTTCCGTCTGCAAAAGAAGTAATTAGAGGGAATGGGAGCCGGCGGTTGTGAAATTATGGATGAGGCTTCTGTTTGTTTGGTGTGCAAAACGGAAAGCCGTACACATGCCCAGTGAGTTGACTTGCAAACCGTGACTGATAACAGAAAAGGCAGGGGAAATTCCATAGTCTATTCTCTGCATTAATACCTTTGACTTGACATTCTGATCTAACAAAAGCACTGATGTTTATTGTTTAATTGACATATTGCAGGGATCTAAGGGGACATAACATGGGGACAATGCAGCTGATAAACACAGATGGCTCAAGACGGGTTCTAGATGTATGTTGTTGCACTCAAGATCCGGGTCAAGACAACTTTGGGGGCCCTTCTCTCAGAATTTAATTGTCTTGGGCTCAAAATAAAGGACTTGGGTTTTTTTCTTCACGCCAGTCAAGACTGTACGATCTGCTTGTGTATTACAATAGTTATTAATGGGATTACCATGCAAGCCTTAATTCTGACTTGGCTTCAACCTCCCACAATCTTCTTCTTGAATTGACTCTCACATTGACTCATGACTCAAGTCTCAACTCCTCAAAGCTTTTGACTTAATCTTGGTTTATGCCAGAGGTTGGACTCAATTCACACCACAATTTTGATGACTTTGGCCGCAACTTGACAATATCAACAAATACCTACAACTTGACTTGAACTTTGGCATGATTGACTTGACTTGAAATGACTTCAGATTTTCAGTGACAATAATACTCAAGTAATCAATTAACATGATCTTTCTAATGTCATTTCCAGCAAGGCAACATATTTTCCCTTTGAATCTGCCTCATTGAATGCAACTGTTAACACCCAATCGAGTTAAAGAACAAACAACAAATGAGTGGATTACGTTTATGAGCACTAACTAAATCCGAAATGATATATCAGTACTCATTTTCTGTAACAAAGGGGTCCTATTTTATTTTCAGCTTGTTAAAGTTGAAGCATTTTTATTTAGGAGACCCTAAAGTATGCTTATGACTTGTAAGGATTGGGAAATTTCAAGCCTATAATTTTTTGGGATTGACTTAACCTTTCTTATCATGACTTGAGACTTGACTTGGACTTGCACATCTTTACTTGAGATTAAAGAGTTGAGATTTACTTGCAAAACACTGAGGTCTGGTTTATGAGGTCTTGAGCGCAGGACAAGCAGCTATTGTCTTTGATTTACACCGTCACCGACTAGAACACAAAATAAGGATAACAATAACGCCAAGTGTCCTGTGTGCTCAATTGCATGGCTCACCTGCAGAGGCCGTTAAATCTCTGCTGTTAACATCCTCCATACTTCGTGGAAAGGAGTCGATCTCAGAACCTGATTTAGACGCATCGCCCTTCGCACAAAAATACACAGAAACAAAAACCATTTAAAATGTGAAATTGGTCAGAAAGTGCATGGCTGGACGTTGTCTCTTAGTGCAGATCTTTGCTGAGCATTGCCTCAGTCCGCAGTAATGTGATCTTGGAATGAGTCACTAGAGGCGACATGACTCTGCAAACAGGTGCAGTCTACCAGATCCCAAAATTCAAAGGTTCAAAAATAGAGCGAGGAAGAGGAAGCTTGTTCGTCTAAACAGTTTCGTCATGCAAAGATAATAAGGGGAGGTTGCTGAAAGAAAAAAAGAGCATAACAAACAAACACATGATACACAATGACAGTAACATGCACGGCGGGATCATCAGAATGTCGACTGCTGACAAAAAGTGTAATTGTGGTTTCAATGTACCTTTTGGAAAACGGCGGATAAATGATTCATTTTCCGAACTGTAAAAGACAATTCTGATGACAGTGATCTTTCTTCACAAGCTTTACAAGCTCTACCTCTGGGGTAGCGGAGTTGCAGTGTGTCGGTTCTTTGAAGTGAACGACAGGACCCGGCTCTTTTGGCCCGAATTTCCATCGCAGTAGACAAGCCATGGTACCTGTCCACGACTCATTTTTTAAAAATGACTTTAAAAATCTTGCAAAATGAAGCGCTCGTTTACATGCTCCTTTGCATTGAAATCCCCTTATGTGCTTACATCGATTCCCTGATTTCCCCAGACTGGTGGAGTGTGAGAAAATTAGCTAAGGGGTGCTAATAGACTTGGTACTTGGAACCCTCTCTGGTTGCAATGGTCCTCAAATGTCTGCATTCAGTTACCACAGTATGTTGAATCATAATTGAGCTGTTCTTTGTGGACGTAATCAGTTGCCGTTGGCATGGGTTTGGTTGTTGCAGCCACTTTATCATTCAGTTTTGTCCTACCCTAACGACAGACCATCTTAACAATGAGTGAACAAGTAGTGATGACAAACTGCTTTCAAACCTTGAAAGAAGGCAGCACTTACAAATAACCGCAGGCTACAGGAAGAATAAATGCCGACTGAGATCACAATTTTTAAAATCCCGACTGGAGACGGTTTTAGGTCCAATAAAGTGTATATCTCTGTCTGCACTACCTTAATGTCTGTTCGGATTTTATCTGAACACAGTGATGCTTTAAAAAGCCCGACAGCTGTCTTTTCATAGCCCCAGTGCGTCACTCCAATGACTAAAGTGGGCGCTCACTTACAAATAACCAGGCTGACTTTGAGCCTTTCAGACTAAAGTCAGCAAAGGCACAGTAATCTGACGGCTTCTAAGGATGACATATTTTGGGGTGTGAGGACTTCACTAAAAAACTAAGTAGCCAAGTTTCTTCTTCATGTTTTCCGGTTCTCCTGGTCAGTCCTGGTACTGCGTCTGGTAACGTACTTTACGACTTCACGATAGTATATATGGTGCCGATATTTGATCACACAAAAAACGTTATCCGCGTACAAAAAGATCGTTCTCTGCATGCTCATAGTCTGTTTCCGTCCATTCTATGCCTTTACCGTTGCTGGGTTTTGGCACTATGGGGGAAGGAGAAGCCTGAATGGCATTTGCATGGATGTGCATTTTTTTTTTTTTAGTACTGATGCATAATTGTTAGGAATGAGCAAAATTGTCATTAATAAATTAAAATTACACAACATGACATGTATATTGCATGCAGTGGCAGGAGGGGAAGCTCAATTTTTTTTCTGCCTACATCATACATGTGTTTATTTATTCATAAGTAAATTCTACCCTGGGCCGCATGGTGGTCGAGTGGGTAGCACATTGGCCTCACAGTCAGGAGATTCAGGGTTCGAATCTCTGTTGGGCATTTCTGTGTGGATTTTGCATGTTCTCCCCATGCGTGGGTGGGTTTTCTCCGGGTACTCCGGTTTCCTCCCACATTCCAAAAACATGCATGTTAGGTTAATTGGCGACTCTAAATTGCCCATTAGAGTGTGAATGTGAGTGTGAATGTTTGTTTGTCTACAGTATATGTGCTCTGCGATTGACTGGCGACCAGTCCAGGGTGTACCCCGCATCTCGCCCAAAGTCAGCTTGGATAGGCTCCAGCATACCTGCGACCCTAATGAGGATAAGTGCCATAGAAATTGATTGATTGATTGAAATTCTACCCTAGTAGCTGCAGATTGGTAAAGTCTCCGGATCAGTTCAAAACAATGGCAAGACAAACTTGGAAAATGCTCAGGTGGAGGTTTCTACTTCAAGATCGGCAATTTGCTCATTTAACTGTCAATCAAAAAGTGATTCCACCTGAGAGAGATCCTCCAATCATCATGCAGAATGCCGACCGTCCAGGCCAGCCCACTGCCCCATACAGTATACTGTACTCCCAGAGACGCTGAGCATCCGGTGGGCGGGACAAAGCCCAGCATTTATCCAATGACCATCGAGTTTCGTGCAGTGGACCAACCCACTCTGTGGCTTAATTAAAATGCAGTGACTCTGCAGGGATCAATGAGAAGGAAGTGGTGTCAGTTACCTGTGATAAGTAGCTGATTCTGAACAAAAGATGAAGGTATTCTAGTGCATATTTAGCCAATGAAATGTACACACAGCAGTACATATTTCACCACTTGTTTTAGGGGAAGTTGAGCTTCCCTTGCAGTCTTAGAGCATTCACCACTGATTGCACAGCACTGGGCATTTTGGGGATAAATGGTACAACTGGTTGGAGTGCAGGTGGACTTTGTTCCTTGGATAACTGTGACTTATTACTCAGGGAGTATCATCGCACAACTGAGGTTCAATAAGCCGGTGGCAAGCTGGACGTGATGTTGGTTTGGGGCAAATGGGGGGTGATGGTCTTGAGGGAACTCCATAGTGATGAAATAGCTGGGATGTTTAGACAGCTTGTTTACACTCTGCCGCCCCAATTTGGGCATGGTGACAAGAGCAGGAGATAGGCCAGACCGCAGATAGCTAGACATTAATAGACACTAACAACTCACAGGAGGATCTCAATTACCTGGCTTCAAAAAGGGTGTCTACATGGCAGAAGGATGTTGGTGGAAGGAAGTGAATTAATTGTTTGCCTGTTCTCCAAAATAGGTTTCCTCCGCAGTTCCATTTTCAAACTTAGCAGCAAGTGGTCGTAGGGGAACTTGCTGGCGTACAGCTGACATGAAATCAACTGACATCCTGCTTTGAAATGTTTTGTGCCATAAACATAGATTTTTTTCATTACATTTATGAATACATGTTTTAATACTTTACAAATGTACTTATTTACCTACTCTACCCAGACAGCCTGGGTTCTGTCCACGGTTCCTTCCCCAGAGGGAGTTTTTCCTTGCCTCATGTGGGGTTTCAGTTGGTTTGTGAACTTCATCTGTTAATTGTCATAAGATGTTGAGCTGTTGTGATTTGGCGCCGTAAAAATAAATTGAATTAAAAAGAGATGATGGGCAGATTCTGCCAACAGCATTCCAACAGCCTGGAAACAATGCATATCAAAAAGACACTTCAAGTTATTATTAATTTTTTATATTGTGTTTTTTATATTCATATATATATATTTTTACAACTTTTTTAATTATAGTTTTATTTATTTTCATTATTTTATTGTATTATTTGAGTTTTAAATAATAGTATTACATATACATAATTGTATTTATATTAAGTAAAATATTATTTAAGACATAAAATAATTATTACAAATACACCTCATTTTTGTTTAAGGTAATTGTGCTGTTATGACATTTTTTTTTAAATTAAAATTAAATGTCAATAGTTTCTGCTTGGTACCGTGACTTCTTTCAATGTAAGTTTGGTAGTAAACCAATATACAGTGAAAATAAAACAATTTAATACCAAGAAGAATAATCAATAATGTGTCATAGTAGCATGAGGTGATTATACATGTGTATGGTTTTACAGATGTGCTATAAGGCACTGGTGAAAATGAGTTTGACGCCCACGTGTCCCAGTACATGAATAGACAAGAACATCAAGCAATTTGTAATATTTTCCCACAAGATAAGTCTCATGTGGACATGGAAGAATTACTACTATTTGCCTTTTAACACACCTTACTAGGTTCTGCTAAAGGGCCTGAGTCATGCAAACAGTGATGATCTCGCCCACATCCCTTATTAGCTCTTATCCTTCAGACCTGCTGGATTTATCTAGCAGTGCTGGAGACTCCCAGTAATCTTGCAGCCCCTCTCCTCTTCAATATGTCCTAACCTCCAGCCTGATAAAACAAAGCACTAAGAGGGAGTTTGTTGGCAGCCATCGTCTATGCAGTGATTTTAGCCGGCGGCTGGAAAGAAAGGGATCAGTGTGGAGGTTTGGTTGGAGGTAAGCAATCAACCTAGGTGGTTTCATGCTGCTTTTAAAGAGGGCTGAAAAGGTATTCAAAATAACATGCACACAGTAAAGTATCGCAAATACTGCAGCCACTCAGAGCAATCGTTCACTACTGGTTAGTTTTAATAGCAGAGACAGCATGCAGGAAGCAGGGGGTGGAACACTTTGAGATGTGACATGTCTTTTGGCCAGCAGCCATATTAGAGGTCCTTGGCTACAATAAAGTACAGATTTTGCCCATGATTCTATCCAAAGTGTTGCAGTATTCAATGAAACACTTTGAGATACTCTAATCTGAGTAAGCCATTCTTTGAATATCCTTTTGTAAATAAACTTTTTGCAGAAAACTATCTATATCACCAATTCTGCAACACTGTCCTAATTCTCCATTATATAGGCTTGGTGGCAGTGAGTCTCCCAAGCATGTACAAACTTCCGCTAATAAAGCTTATATTGTTTGTGCAGCATTAGGTAAAATTACCTTAATTTCTATTGTGCGAGCCATATGTGTCTAGATCATAAAATAGGATATTGGGGCCTAAGAGGTAGCTCTTTATTTGGCAGGAACTAATCATGAGCTAAAGGGAACTCACAATGAGCTTTTTCAACCCATAGGAAATCACAGGATGTCGTTACTCAACAACAACAGTCTGAAATCATCACACGCAACATGTAGATAACAAATATACAAGACAAGTATCAACACTAGTGGAGAATAATAAACTATCTTAACTGCTTCCTAGCATGCACTGCTTTGCTTGGCTCGGCTTAGCTTGGCTTCCGACTTCCCAGCAAATAAAATATTTAAGCAATTAGTAGTTCTGAAGTATACACGGCGTCATGAGATTGTGACATGGCCATAAATTAGCCGCACCGCAATGGCTGTTTTTTCCTGTCGCTATTATTACCTCACATGATTTATTGTCGCCAAATAGCGTCGTCATCCGCTGTTCAAATCGCTTGATCGCTATCCGGCAGAGAGTTTATTTCTCCGCAGTACATGAGTATTTTTTGCAGTGGACCATCAGGCTGCGGTATTTGAAAGACATATGACATAGATCAAAAGTGTCCGTAAGGAAAAATGGGGGGAGAGGTGGAAAGGATGGGGAAGGGCTGTGAGAAGTGCAGGGAAAGAGGACGGAGCTGCCGTGCTTTACCGTACATACCCCTGCGTCTATAGGCAGCTGAATAAGACTCAGTTGGGCATGCAAATCCTCCCGCTTGGACACTTCCTACGGCGGAAGTGTTTGGTGCAGCCGGCAGGGGAAAAAGCACAGAAGTGAGAGGCACCACAGCAGTAGACAAGACCAGATGCAAAGTTCAAGGTTATTCGGGCTCTTAATAACATTTTGAGGTCACCATGCATCATGTCACAGCCAACTTCCTGTCCCAGTGCATGGTAGGCAGTATGAGCTGCACTCCTAGACATCAGCAGGTTCAGTAATAGCAAGAAGCATGTTTTGTTTTTGTTTTTGTGCAGAAACCAGTCATAGCATACAACCCATATAAAATATGACATGACTGACTTTGCAGCAGAGCATTGCATTGTTCAGCTCATGCTCAGTACACATGCAGCTCTTGTGCAGGTTTCAGGTATGCATGTGCATAATGTGTACATATACAGAAGATCTCTGCTATTTTTTTACATTCCAAGATCCCCAGCAAATGGCGAAACAAAACACAACTAATAAAGTCGCCCATAAAAAGTCCTAAACATGTCTATTTTTGATTTTCTAAACCCTACAATAGGTCTTTCAGTATTATTAAACAAACTGTCATTGTTTCCATATTAGGAAACAATTCACCATCATAAGTACATTTATGAAAAATGCATTCATTGTATGAATGATTTTATAAAAAGATTTGTTTTATTAATGCTTTATTAATACAATAATATGTTTGTCAGAGCTTAGAAAAGCTGTTCACGACCTTCTAGGTGTGGGTTTTGACATTATTAGAGCATTGTAGATATGAAATAACACATATGTTGTGTATTGCGTGTGTTGCAATAACGGTGTTCCGGATGTGTGGCGGACAGGAAGTGACATCAGCCCGTGTTATGATTCTGATGTTAGTATTGTCATTATGATTGTGCCTGTTGTGCGATAATTCAAATCTGCAACAAAAGCTCGTTATCTGTATGTATGTTTTACCAAACAAAGTAAAAAATGCCTTGCATTTCTATTTTAGTTCATTTAGCCATTTTTATGCTTAAAATTCTTTATTCAGGTGAAAATTACACTCATTGGCCATATTCAACCACATAATTGAAGGATGTATTAATTAATAGATTTTTTTAAAACCATAATGGAATGGAGCTGCCAAATTTTCACCACAATGTGGCGAGGGACGACTGTATGCAGTATTTACAAAACGTGCCACATCACGTCTTGTAAAACCATCTTCCTGCTGGAAAATGTTGAGTCAGTTGACTAGTGAGACAGCGCCCTCTACTGCAGGTAGTGCCATCAAACCACTTTCTATTGAACCATGCCATTTACAGCAGATAAAAGAAATCTATAAATATGCAGTAAAATGAATGCCGAACCTCAAATAGCTGGTGTATTCACATTTCACCATTGCACTCCATAGCAGATACTGGACTGTCAATTTCAGCTGATCATTTTAGGAAATGTGCAGATAGGGTGATAAGCAATAAAGGAATTAAGGGACCATCTCCAAAGCAAAATATGCAACTTTTAGACGGATCATGTCTGTGCTTCCGTGTGAGTCCGGCAGAGTTGTCTGACATCATTCAGCGGCCCGTTTCCTCGCAACCCCAACAAGAGGAAAGTTTGTCAGATTAAAAATAACCTTTCAAAGAGGGACACAAACTTGAAAAAAAGGGAACTGGAGAATACAGCAGCCAGCTCTGTGATGACAGAGGAGCAGCGGTTAAGAGCACAGAAGACAAGCTAATAGACGTACATTCTGCAGTCGGTGTGTGCATGTGGTATGTGCACACGTGCCTCCGCCCATTCATCGTTATCGTCATATTAATGGAAGTACAAGTTTTGCATAAGACAATATTTCAAAATATATTGTCATGTCAATAATAATAACCAGAAAATGCACTTATTATGACACAAGAAAGTGATTCACAAGTCTACGTCCTGGTTGATGCACAAAATATGGCCAAAGTGACCAATAATAAAACAAGAATAGACTATACATAAATGGTGAGCTGGGTTTAGAGCTGCACCCCATTAGTAATCTCTGTATGACAATAACATTTAACCGAGTATGACTCAAAACATCAACACATTAATTCTGTGGGGGTAAAAAAAGTATCTCCATTCTTGTTACTCTTGTGAAGAACCTAGGTTAAGGCATTAAAGAAAGCAAGAGAAGAATCAATACATTATTCCAAGTCTAAGATGAATACATGTGTGAAAAGCCGCACTTTACCTCAGTTTGGAAGCCTTCAACCAAAATGGCCACCAGCAGGTTGAATAGAACGTAGTTACCAAAGGTCATGAGGGCAATGAAGTAGAGAGCTGCGACCGGAGATGTGGACGCCATGCCATTGTATAATACCTTGTTCCAGTCTTCTTGCGTTAGTATCTAGAGGAGAGGACAGCGATCGTGCGCACAGGTTTACATCGTTTTTGTTTTATGCAGTCGGGTGCACTGCATTTTTTGCTCTTTTCCATTTGATGCCACGCTTTTTAAGCCTTTCACGTTCCAGAGGAACAAAATCCTGTTTCCCACTTGGATGTGTTTAATAAATCATATATTACTAGGCCCTGGTGGTGTAATGGTACATGCTGCCATTGACATAAAATGTTTTGGTTATGAATAGCCTATTTTGATCCAAAATACACCTAATTTTTTGAATAAAGAAGTAAAAATGATGTGTGTGTTTAATGTGAAACAGAAGACCTATACTACAATGGCCATGCGGACATTTATAGCCTGTGGCTGAAATATTATTATTTTTTTATTAAAATTGAATAAGAAAACTAAAAACCACCTGTATAAAAAAACAGCAATCATTTTACAAGAATAACGTTTAAATATTAAAAGAAAAAAGTTGGACTCCAACGAGAAAAAAGTGTAATTTTACAAGAATTAAGTTGTAATATTGTAAGTCAAAATAGCATCAATACATAAAATGAAACATTAAAGAAAGGAGAGCTTTTTTTTTGAAGTTGTAATGTTATGAGAAACAATCAAAAGACAAATAAAGTTGAATTTTGTTAACTTTTTACATTTTTAAAAATATTTTGAGAATTAAAAAAAACACACACACACACATCAGAAATGAAACAAACTGCTGTAATTTTATAGAATAAAGTCAAAAAATTAAGAGAAAGAAGTTATTTTCTAACAAGAAAAAAAGCCACACATTTCCGATTACAATTTTTTTCTTAGCACTCCACACTTGACAGTGACACTAGTATACTTACGCTTACGTCCTACCCTTTATTTACACCACCATTACTGCAGGCATGACAATACATTCAACAGAGAAACATGATGACATCATTTTATTGAATTATTAACCACGACTACATTAAAGTGGAAAATACTGTTCGTAGATTATGAGGAGATAATGAAATTATCAAATGATGCCTCTCTGTATTCTCAAGCCACTGAATCGATTGCAAATTGATGTTTCGCTTCTCATCCGAGCTGGCCTCATCAGTTCAGGCTGAAAGACTACGTGAGAGTACACCAGTCCGACTAGATACGACAGTTCTAGTCTGAGAACTTGGTGCAACATCCAAGCTATTCCTCCCTTAAAAAAGGAGGCAAGTCCAGACAGAAATGTTCTGACTCTTTATTGGTGTCAATAATATATATATACAATAGCGTGGGGCCTCTCTCCGCCAACGATGGTCGTTTGAGTGGTATCGCCTTTGTTAGCATCCCATTCAGATGTAATGATGGTCATGGACACAGCCGTAACCAAGGTGGCTGTGCTTTGTTTATTTGTTAAATATTAAATTAATATTTTAGGAAGGGATGAAAGGATCACATTCCATCTGCGAAAAAGGTGGTGTTGTAGACCGCCCCCAGTTCGGACATGGCTCTCAACCTCCGTTGCTCCTTTTTTGAAACCATCTGTATTCTCTATCCAGAATGTGCACATGTTTGGCCTCAAAATAGTGTTCTTTCTCTTTTAGGCGCGAGAAGCCCACAGAGTCTTGAGCTTGAGCCTAAATTCCGTAATTTAACCTCTACCAAAAGAAGGCACAGCCACCTGGGTTTCAGTTGGGTCCATGACCATCATTACATCTGAATAGGATGCTAACAAAGAGGATACCGCCCAAAAGACTATTGTTGGCAGGCATTGTATCCATTGTACCATAACGACATTTGACAGCACTGAAGAGCTTGCAACAAGTTCTCACAGTAGAGCTGTCCTATCTAGTCTGACTGGTGTGTGTCCTACCTAGTCTTCGTGTATGAACTGATGAAGCCTGCTCAGATGAGAAAAATGACCTGGATGAATGAGAGTATTAACAGGCATGGCTCTGTGTAGATAGTGTGCAGCCTGCTTGGGCTACATTGCATACTTGGAAATTTAATTTTGGTTGGATATAAACAATGAGGGCGATATATAGCAAATGAATTTTGCCAGGCCAGGATGTTGAAGGGGTTGCAGGGAAGAAGAAACCATGTTTATTCAGGAAGAAATTGTTTTACAAGCCCAAAACAGGTTTCAGTCAGAATAATTTATTCAAAATGACGTCATGTTACTTTCTCATAGGCACCAAAACAAATTTAAAACTTGGATGTATGAACTTACTAGGTGCCTTTTTATTCATCCTGACATCCTGATATGTATGGAAGGATTAATACTCACTTGGAAAACCGTCACAATGGCCCACAGAAGAGAGTCAAAGTTTTTCCTGTCTGGTAGAGTGTCTCCATCCCGCTCTGAACCAAACTTACAACCAAACAGATGCATCCCCAGGATACTGAGAAAAAGGATAGATGACAACAGTGAATATTTAACGTCAAACTCACCCACAGCCACTCACCACTTGTATTATTTAGCTAGTTTTCACTCAACATTCTCATTTTAGTACTCATTGGTTCAGAATCACTACGCTGTCAGTGCATAATTGAATGCAGAAATGTTCAGCACCATGGAGAGAGCCACAAACTATGTCCCACAGTTGTCAGTACAGAACAACCTCAACAAAGTCAAATTAAAACTCTCATACAGATCGTTATTTGATCACCATTTTCCAGAAAAAAAATGTAGCTGGGAGTTCCAACCGTCATCATGCCGATACGAAACATACTTCATTAGATGTCAATTCCGCAATCTTCATATGAATAACTCGTCATTCCCAGTTGAGGAAAGAGAAGAGGAACAATACACAGTAAAGTTGGCAGACTCAGTATTTAGGTTTGTTCATTCAGTACTTTTTTCACAATAGTAATAAAATACAAATCAAAGGAGCGATGTTGAAGATTCTACCTTAAAGGGGCTGTATACACCTGCCTGGAGGGCGCCAAAATGTAAACCTATTGCTTGCATTATATGCCACTACTTCCTGCATTGAGTAGGTAAGATAGGGATAGGTTAAGGATAAGTTGTTGGCTAAGGATAGCAGTTTGGTAAAGTTTAGCTAATAATGTTAGTGTGTGTAAAGTAAGTGACAGCCGTGAACACCAATTATTGGACCAAACAAAAACACTTTTATGCAGTTTAATTTGTAATTGCGAAAAATGTATACATGTTGTGCTTTTTTAAACCACTATTGGAAACATATGCTAGCTGGTGGTGGTGGTGGTTGGGCATGGGTGTTGGTATGTTGTTTGCTTTCAAAAAATGTATTATTGAGGTTGTAGTTCCCAGTGGTATCATTTACAGAAATAGTTCCAGGCTACAACTACAATCATAAAAATATTGTTGATTAAATACGTTCAACTGTAAGTTCTAACTGTATGGTGTACCTGATGTGTGCACCTACCTGAAGATGAAGATGAAGAGCATGAGCAACATGCAGAAAGTGGCTACATTGTCCATGGTCTTCATCAGCACCACCAGCTGCCTCTGCAGGGCCGGCATAAAACGGACCAGCTTCAGAACCCGCATGAGCCGGAAGGTCCTCAGCACAGAAAGACCACCACCCTGCTGGCCAACAATTTCCCACACGCTGTCGGAGGAGAAGATGGCATGAATGCGTAAGACTCAAGTCGTAGCCAACTTTGGATTCACTGTGTGATGTTTTAGCCTTTAGCTAAAACTATATTATATTCCTTACTATGGGATAGCTGGATCTAGGCCCACACTAACCACGCTGACTACAGTTCTAAACTAGAAAAGCCCTCGGAGAGCGCCATAGTTCCTCCAAAATTGTGATTCACACCAAAAAAAAGGTAAATAATATTGGTGGTGGTAAGTAGACATTTGCACTCATACTGTATTGCTGCTGTCCAAATAAATGATAACATAAGGAAAATGTGTACAGTATGATTGACACTGCCAAGGGGGTCAAGTTATGGTACAACTGCCGGACACGATTATATTTCATTTTGTATTTTAACGCTTGGTATGACGCAGTACATTTGTGTACTTCTGCAAACTGCTACCACAAGTATAGTCGGATTATATTCAAGTTAAGAATTAGAAGCACTTTCCTCTCTCCAAAATACGCAATTCTTTGTGTTATATATATATATATATATAAGCATAAATAAATAATTGAATGCAGTATATTATGTGGTTGAAAGTTCTAGGTTTAAATACTTGTAAAAATTTCTCACTATATGTTAAAGCACGTGGACAGCAGAATTCACATTTGCAAATTCTTACAAAAGTATAGTTTCATACATACTACATACTGTACACGGGTCTATTAGGACTTGACTCACCTGATGACCACAATGATGCCATCAAATATATTGTAGGGGTTCTTGATGTAGCCAAAAGGCCCGTAGACCAGAATCTTTAACAGCATCTCCAGGGAGAATAGGCTGGTGAACACAATGTTGCTGATCTCCAAGGCATTGGTCAGTTCCTCAGGCTGGAGGGATAAGAAGAGTGGAGTAAATAGAACTTTATAGACATACCTCATTGTTCTCGCTCTTGTATTTGAATGCACCAAATGGGAAATTTGGAAACTGATTGATGAACTTTTAATTGGCAAACTAAATATTTTAAGGCCACCTGTTGCCTGGTGGAGTTCGTAGGAATTTAGCCAAGTTAACACTGCAGGGTAGGATTCCCAATTCGGGTTTTTTGTTTAAAATCCGATTTCTCATGGGGTCGCTCACATTACCATGCAAATGCGACTTGTAATGTGAACGCAACAAGCCTGGAAAGTGGCGTGCATATGCAGAAGCACCACATCGCTCACATTTCATGTGTTTAAGTAAAGATTGCTGCTGTCTGTGCTCCAGTGATGTACGATATCATTGAATCAATTTCTGATTGGATACTGGCTAAAATTAAGGCTGGTATCAGCGATACCAATTCAGTACTATGTGCAAATTCATCTGTCTGGTAAATGTTATTATATATATATATTTTTTAATATTATCTGCATTTCAGTATCAATCCGTACATCACTAGAATTCTCAATTGTGACAACTTGAAAGATTTTGTGCAGCGGGAGTCAATATTTTCCCAACTAAAAGATTCCGTGTGGAAGATGAAGAAGACAGATGGCAAGAATTTTGGTATGGGAGCTTGTAGAAATCTTGTTGCCACCTCTGTTCCAAGGTGTGTGTGGGTGGAGTGGTGAGACGTTGCCGAGAGCTGCTTCACTAACACCTTGTAAAAATAATTTTCGGATGAGATGAACTTCTGCCTACATCGGTGAGTCCAAGTCTTGCATGATAAACTACGCCTTTCTATGACTGCCTACCTTTAAAGTCTCGCTAATACACACCTTTCCATTGCGTATATGTCAGATATACGCCACCTGAGCGTTCATACTGCAGTCGCATGGCATACATATCCCATTTATATCCACATACGAATGAGACCTGAGTCACATTTGAACAAATCGGAATTGTGTTGTTCACACTGACATGAATAAATCAGATACAGGTCACATATGAGCAAAACAATCGGAATTGACCTGCAGTGTGAACATAGTCTTAGAAAGTAGTAAAGACAAGCACAAAATCGGCAAAACAAAAGCAAATCGGTACACTCGGAAATGCTACAAAACAGAAATAGAGGGCAGTGTGACTGTAGCTGACATGGATCAACAACAAGCCGGGCTGAAAGATAACATCATTCATGTTCTTTTGTGACTTTTAATGTCTGTAAATCTTTGTGTGCATAAAGAAAACTATTTTTCCCCTCTAAAGTCTCTTTTTTATAATTTACTTTTATTATTAAATAATTTTTTTTATTGAAACATCCCATGAGGATAAGGGGTATAGAAAATGGATCGACAGAAAGTGAAACATGAATATTGAATGTTCTGGCAGGAAATTCTCCAATACTGTAAACACAATTTTCAAAAATTCATATATTCATTAGGTGCCAAAACCAGTTCAATGTAGGTCAGCATATTGTAAAATCTATATAATAGGCGTGTGACGATAAATCTCGTTTAGTGAACATTTATCTCGCAAGAACCAGGCAGCCAGAAGTCTCAGACTTAGAACGATGACATTATTACTGTGACACTGCACAGAATATGGATGTGGCCGTGTGCACACTATAAACCTTGCAGTCCAACCTACAACGGTGTTCCCAGTGCCACTTGCTCAGGATTAACAGGTGCCGCCACGTTAATGTCAAAGCCTGAGCTGTGGTAAGTCTATATTTGATCAAAGTTACTTAAGATTTGTCCGATCAAAACACAATCGCTGCATATGACTTCTATCATAACATGTTAAAGTAGTGTCTAATTCGGACGTACTTCCTGATAAGGCACTCTAGTCATCATGGGAATTGTAGTTCTTTTAGCATAAACATAATGCTAGTTTACTACAATCTGTATTTTACATGTGTCCTTACATAACTGCACACCAACACTCGGCTTCTGAATGATGATTGGATGATCTGTCTCAGGTGGAATCCCTGTGATTGACAGCGAAATGAGTCAGCAATGTTTTAGTCTGTTGTTCTGAACTGATCCGGAGACTTTACCAATCCCCAGAGACTCTGTCTTTGTTGACTAGGAACGGAGGGCAGAATTTACATATAAATAAACAAACACATTTATATAGTGTACACTTCTAAAGAACAAAGAACAACCTGTGGCCCAAAAATGGCCCCTGAGCCGCACTTTGAACACCATTGTTTTACAGGTTTTTTTTAAGAAGGCGCAAGTGCAGAGTTTGGAGTGATTATTCTTTTATTTTTGGTAACGTTTCTTAAGTGCAGCATTAATAGTACAGACGTTCTTATCTCTGCACTTTGCTTTGGAAGACAGAGTGTTCCAAAAAAAGAGCACCTGTTATTCAATAATTTCACTGCAATTCTACAAACCATTTTTAACTTTCATGATAATACAGGAAAAGTTCATTCCTTTTCAACCCAACACTGAATATGTACTTTTATTTCAAAATATGGGACTATTCGGTTTTTCAATGGGCCCTATTGTAATGCCACAACGTGTCAGCCGATTTGCGGTGGTGCCTTGGCTTATCAAATATATTTGTGTTCTTGCCTTTGCCTTACTTGGAGTTTTCTCAGCCACCGTATGTCGCATGGATGGTTGTTTGTCTATATGTGCAGTGCGATTGACTGGCGACTAGTCCAGGGTGTACCCCGCCTCCTCCCCAGTGTCAGCTGGGATAGGCTCCAGCATACCCCCCTGCGACCCCAATAAGGATAAGCGGCATAGAAAATGGATGGATGGATGAACATTTCTAAACCTGATGTGTCACAGCTGCAAAGGCAAAATATGCCAGGGCCGGAAATAAGATTTGAATAATACAAATGTGCCTTTTCATGCTGACGATAACACGCTGGCAACCTTTGTCTCACAGCAGGACACAGACATGAGGGCAAATCACAAAGCCGCTGCAGAAAGTGTCTGGGATGTCGGCTTGGAGCCCAACAGAGAATTGAGCTGCCGCTCACATCAAGATCAAACGACTGGCACATACTGTATGTGTGTTGTGTCTGCACTACAGAGGATTTGACAAAAAATTAAAAAATAAAACGGGCAGGAGCAGACAGATAAGAAGTAAAAGAGAATGCACATCCAAACATGACACGGTATGTAAATCAGACCTCTATTGCCACTTTTGCCTCTTATGGCAGAGGAGAAAAGTGCTGGATGCTGTTTTGCGTCTGTGGACTGTGTAACCCCCCCAGACGAGCTCCAAAGAGCCTTTCATCTCCATCCAATAAACAGTTTACTCAACCCAAACACGGTGCCATTTGCACACATTGCACAGACATGACAAACGATGGAAGGTGTTGGAGGGATGATCGACGTTTGCGGCGGGGTCCCCATCCAGCTACTTTTAAGCAAAGCTGTGCATAATGCGCTGCACAGTATGAGAGTAATATGCCCCTCCTGTGTATATTTCAGTTTTACTAATCCCCTCCCAGGCTGAACTGGGAGGTAATGTAATGTAAACACAACGTGTTGTCATTGAGTCTGTCTTGGTGGGCTGCCACTTATCACTGTACACCGCGACAGGGTAAGCATGGATACACAGAAAAGGGAATCTAGTTAAAAAGCACTCCCATCCATCCATTTCCCATGCCGCTTATCCTCATTAGGGTTGCAAGGGGTATGCTGGAGCCCATCCCAGCAGACTTTGGGTAAGGGGTAGGGTACACCCTGGACTGGTCGCCAGTTAACCGCTGGGAAGATAAACAAACATTCACACTCACATTCATACCGATGGACAATTTAGAGTCGCCAATTAACCTAACATGCATGTTTTTGGAATGTGGGAGGAAACCGGAGAAAACCCCACGCACGCACATGGAGAACATGCCAACTACACGCATTCAGTTTTAAGGTCACCCTGGCCTGAAATACGCTTGCACTACTACCTGCGGAACAGTTAAAACAGCCCAGCATCTCCACACAACTTTAGGGAGAGTAAAAGTTTGCAACGACGTGACATTGCACGGTATTAAGTCATCACTCCCATAAGAAATGAGTGCAACAATAGCGCCTGGGGCACCAAAACGGACTGGCAATACTAAGGCCTAACATTGCACCATCATTCAGAAAGAACCCCATTGCTTCCATTGCAGACTTCTCACACTTAAATAATAAATATATATATATATGCAACTATCAGTCATCACAGATGTTCCTAATTCCATTGATCATTGTGCCGCTCAACCTCCTTGATGAAGTGTGCTAAATGATGCAATTTCCCGTCGCCACCAGTTGGCGTTGTGACTAATGGGATCCCCACATGGGAGGCGACGTTGCCTCCACTCCATCCATTTTCAACGGGACCGGCGCAACAGGGAGATTATCGCGAGTCACCGCCCAAGCCAAGCGAGATTTCCGCAGCTACTTGACATTTATATTAAATCGTAGATATAAACAAAACGGCAGTGGCAAGCAGCTGGCGTTAGAATAAACATATCGGGTACATTTCCACGGACATTTATGTAAATTCATGCTTGATACGAGCAAGATCGGGTACTAGTAAGAGAACACGATCAACACCGGCGGCCCTTTGAAGCACCCCTGAACTTCCTCCAAATTGGAATTCTTGAAATGATTTGTATTTCGCACAGGATTAGTGTTGGAAATTTCAGCTCTTTTCTAAAGAGTTAGTTCTTTTGATACAGCTCACTAAAACTAGTCGGTTCTTTTGGTTCCCATTGTGGCTCCTCAGATTTTTTGGTTGTCTTAAATGAATGTATTAGCAAACTATGTGCATTGTGTACAATTGATTACTAATGTAAACAACACACAATATCAAATGTCTGTTATTTAAACTGATTTATTTAAACCTCAATGAGCAGCTAGAAAAATATATTATAAATACGGATGGCCAATATGAGGGTTCATGAAAAGACCAATTGGCCAGAGTGTTATTGGTCAGGGATGCAGTGTAAAGTGTGAAATTCCAATGTCCCTTGAGCCCAAAAAATAGGTAATTATTAATACAAATGTTAATAATTAATAAAGTGGTTGGGCAACATGATTTTTGTCATGGGACCCAGCAATATTGAAAAAAGAAATGATAAAATGACCTTATTATTTAGACAAAACATATCATATCACAATATCACTGCATGGTGAAACTTCCAGAGGATGACACGCCTTCTTTAAGGAGACTTCGGATGTGAGAGAACTTCCAGGTATGTGAAAAATTCACCATAGTCCGTCAACTGTCTTGTTTAACGTGCTGCCTGCGTGAGATTGGCAGTTCATAACAAAATATACCGATTGACACCGATTGCAGTTGTTGGCCGCCTCCTGTGTGTTGAGCCCATAAGACAGAAAAGCGGCATAGAAAGACATTAAAAAGTACAGAACACATGAATGGAGGAAGCTGAACGGTCATATTATGTGATGCAACAAAGTCAGCCTCCTTTACAATACTTTTAGGGTAGGACTCATCATTTGACATGGTCATAGATCAATTTGTGGTGTGATCTAGAACAACCAGCGGTTAGAGCTCCCGACACCATGACAGAGGAGTCCGGGCACAGCGAGGGAAGTCAACCGCTGTAGCTGCAAGCCGAATATTTAGCGTCCAACGTGAAACCAACTTAACCACGGTACCCCACAGACATGTCTGGAGTTGGGTGGCAACCAGCTTTGAGGCGCATTTACTGCACCGATCACATAGGAGTGTGTCCCAGTATCACGACAACCGGACAGGTCCAATCTCGTGGCGGAAGACGATATTTTCCAATCTTCAAAATACAGCTGATCGGCAGCCGACACCGATCCCGAAGATCAGATCAGACACGGAATCACGTTGCCAGGTCTCGCAACTGACAGCTCTCTGAAAGCAAGCCCAAAACAACGGGAAACTTGGGAATTTGCAAGTATTAATAGCAGTGCATCAATAACACGACGTGTATGCAAACTTTTGCCTAAACTAATCGGGGCGTGCACTAACCAGCGTTCCACTGTGTTTGAGGTTGATAGAAATTCATGACATCCCATAATTCAAAGGACTGATATGCTGGCGTGATCTACCGCTCCTGCCATTGAGCCGTACTTCCTGAAAACCAAACAACGTCTGTTTCATCTCACCTGTTTTTACTGTCTGTCTTTTGAATCCCTTTCCTTGCTTCACAGACACATTTATCTGATTTATCTGACTGCTTTATTTAATCCACTTGGATCAGGGCGGCAGCCATAGATACATACTTCATAAGGACACAAGTTCAAAGGGGAATCAAGTGCAGGCAGACTTAGATGTCTGCATTCTTTTATATTCATGTTCTGAACTGCTGCTATTATTCCGTGAACGTGTATGCCCCCCGCGCACATAAACCTACTAATACACGGAAACCTATACGCATGCATGCAAACGCAGGCCAGTAGATGCTCATGACACACCACGAGCACCATTTTTACGAGCTGAGACTTGGCCCAGAGAATGACCATTATTTTTTCTCCCCACTGTTTCTGCGTTGCTATTGTTCCATCTTGTAACAGTACGCATTCCTCCGACCTCATGCAAGAGAATTAAGCAATTAAACTCTCACATATTCCTGTGGTTGCGTGTTTCAGGTTGACGACGTTATATAACGATCATTTCTTCATCCAATCATGGCGACTGACGTGCGAGTGCTTGCAAAAGGAGATATTAAAGCCTACACGTGTTGCAAGTGTGCAAGCGGGAAACTGCTCTAATTGCCACAGCGAATGGCCGCTCCCTGCCTAAAGAGGCTGCGGGAGCATGAGAAGGTAAAGTGTGTTTGATGAGGCATGGTGTAATCTGGTTAGCGCTAATGTAATACCACCTAATCTGATGTGATATAATCCAAATGGAATGCCGCACTCGGGCTGTTAATGATGCGGCGCTTGGCGAGTGTGTGTCGTCTTAATCAAGTGGGTGTACTTGCTCAGGAGGAAGTAATTTACAGGCATACACTCACCCTGTTGATTATTGGCTGATTGGGCTTGTTGTGCGGACGTTTACATTTAGAGACAAAAGTGATACCCATGATCCTGTGGCCACTGTATAGACAAAGTCTATGGAATCCCAAGAGTGCCCAAATTAAAAGGCAATACAAGTGTATGTATAAAGACAATCAATAATACAAATATTCCATTATGCCATTGCTTTTTCTGTACTGTCTTTGTTTTTTTATTCCATTTTGTCGTTGCCTTTCCGGTTTTGTCTTTGGCTTTGGGCGGGTCATTGTGTGTGTGTGTGTGTAAATAACCATTTGTCAATAGTTAACTCATAATTAATCACATTTAATCACAGGTACTTTATTTGTAGTTTTTGGGGATTTTTTTACATATTTTTTTCAGATGTATAGACACTATTTGTAAATATGCAAATATTGTTTATCTCATATGCTTTCTAGGGCTTATATTATTTTTATTGTATTCTATTCTATTATACTATGTATAATATAATGTAATACAATATATATTATTTTAGTCATATTGGATTTAGTGTTTTGCTCTTCTACAACTGACTTACTGTAATCAAGTTAAAAAATATATATATACAGTAATTATATATACAGTATATACACACACACACATATATATATACTGTATATGTTATATATATATATACTTATTTCATTCTGCAATACATTCCAGCACTAATTTCTAACAACAATATAAGAGGGCAAGAAACTATCCATCCGGATCCGCAAAAAAAAACTTGCAAAGTGAAGGCAGACTGTGATTTAACATCTCACTGAATCAGGAAATAACTGCACCCACTTCGTTGATCCTATCATTCGGATTTAACAGCTTTCAGGCCCGGAAAAACCTACCACCAAAAACTCAGATTTATAAGAGCCATTGCGTCTCAGCAAAATGCAAATTATATGGCAGTGGTTCCCAAACTGTACCCCTTTAGTATCCCTTACTCCTATACACTAAAAAAAACAGAAACCACATCTTTGGTATATTATTAAATATAAGAGATGTCATGACATAATATAAAAAAAAATCACGTGTCTTATTTTTCAACTGCCCACACAGGTTACTAATTTAACACAGAGTAGGGTTTAGTGGGGTAAAACATGTCCTGGTGGGTTTGTCTTCTGTTTGGTGAATTTGTTCGCATTTGTATTGTATTGAGTATGGAAGTGGTGACAAGCTGTGGTAAGATGCGGTGAAATGTGATCTGTATGCTCTTTTGCGGAGCTTTGGTTGCCCACATGGAAATGATCCGTACAATGCAACTAATGTCACACGTAAACGTAATAATTATAAATAATTATAAAAACAAAGGCACATGACGCACAGGCGTCAACAAGAAAATTCATTCAATGTGAGGCTTGTTACTGAGCTAAATAGATGATGGACCAAATGCACAGCAAGACGGAGCTAACATTATAAACTAACATTAACATTTGTGAACAAGGACGAGAAAATGCAGTCTGTCTGCGCGACGTCAGAGAAACTCATACACATACGCCTCAATAAGCATCACACGTGGTGTGTTCAAGGACGGCCGAACAATGTGGCCGCAAAATCTTAAAAAGACACATTATTTGTGCAGCGACAATAGCTCGTGTTTTTATTAGGGATTATTTTGCCTGTAACCTGCAATAAGAGCCTGCCTATGGCAATCAAGTCTGGTTCGTGTGTCTCAGCGAACATTACAGGAACATTACTGACACCTAGTGACCAGTGTAGAATATTATATACCATTAAGTGCGTCTTCTGAATGCTTGATATTTGTATTTTAGTTCATAAAGCATGTTTACGCTTGAAAATGCCTAATTTAGGCAACAATTAAGTAACATTTGAGTCAATATGCATATTTTTGGGGAAAAAAACAGCATCACTTACAAATGAGAATTGTTTTTCAAAACAAGATAGACTGAAGTCGCACTGTATGTAATGTTCGAACAGTGTCAGATATAATCTATATTTGGGTTAATCTGAGACTAAATACGTGCAAATGTTAGTGTGAATGGTTTGTCAATATGTTCTCCGTGATCTCACCCTATCTCATCTGTCATCTACCAGGGTATACCAAAAATACATGAATGAATTTAATAATTTATAAAATAACAACAACATTACATTTCATTGCTTACAGTACTTTTTTCGATTGCTATTATATTTTGTAGCGTTACCCCACTATGTGGAGACATGGTGGCTGGCCTGGAGACGTTGTCTTCACTGACAATACGTCTGCTCACTAAGAGCAGCATTGTACAAAAAATGAACAGAGGGAGCGGTGCAAAAGGCTAATTAAGTAAGCCGGAGGGCAAAAATAATACATGTAGAGTGCTAAGGCAGTAATCTTATCTAGCGATAACAAATGGACAAAAAAACAAAATAGCCAACAAAGAAGACTGACCTGTGTATAAGATACAGTACATGCAATAACGGAGTACCAGCTTGCTGCGGGTGGAAATTCACCATCAGGTTTATAGCGTTACCTAGAAGTACCAAGAGTCCAAACATAGGAAACACTGGCGACTACCAAATGAATCAAATAGGAATGCTGATTACTCCTCAGACCAAGCTGCATTCATGGCACCCATGCTGAAAGTAAAGGCACTGTAGCCAAAACAAAAAAATGGACAAAACAGAATTGAAGCCCAACAAAGGAAAACCAAAGCCAAAGCTCCAACATCTCATGTGGAACATGAAAACTACTCCAAGGTTGTAATACCAAATTATTTATTTCCCTTCTTAATTTCCCATCACGCAGCGATTGTTTTTTAATCTGAAACATTTTAGGTAAGTTTGATCAAGTCTAGAATTACTACAGCTTTTGTTTGAAGTACTCGGCGTGGCAACCGCCCACTATTGCCAACGGGTTTCCAAAGGCAGTGATAAAAGGCGATAGCTCAGACTAAATGTTTAATTTGCCTGGAGATGAAAGCGGACCGACAACCGACGAGAGAGAGACTGACAAAGTGCATGACAAAGGAATTTTGGAGCTATTCAACTAAGATGATGAAGAAGACCACTTTAGTGGTTTTAGTTCCCAGGAGGAGGATAAGGACGGCGATGAATGACCTTTCTGGTAGCCGTTTACATGCGCTGTTCGGCCATTTTTAACTAGCCCTCTTACACACAATGTTCTGTACTGTCTGGAAAAAAAACCCAATGAAAAGTAAACATAATCTTTCTGTGTAAGATATTTTTTTGTACTAGGTATTGACGTGGACCCCTGTGGCTTATAGACTGGTGCGACCTATATGTTGCAATTTTTTTTCACTTTAAATTTAGTGGGTGTGGCGTACACACCGGTGCACTCTATCGTCCAAAAATGACGGTAAATTTTTATTCAACCCTAATAGGGATACTCACATTGATGCACAGTCAACCTCGTTTTTTATAAGTATTCGTTTTTGTATGACTCAGTTTTGTTTTCCTAAAATTGTCTCCATTTTTATACGCTGCTTTGGTTTTCATGCAATTTTGCACTTAACAAACTAGTCTATTTTCCCTGTACTGTATCGTTCTGTGAAGTCAACAGTACGTCTGCGTTAACAATAAGTCACCATCCATTCATCATGTTTTCTGCATGCAAAATTATAATTATGCTTTATAAAATGATTTTTTTTGTTAATAATTTTGAGCATCTAGAACAAATAATTGGATTCATATTATTTCCTCTGGGAAAAACTGCAGCAGTGTTCATACATTTTGGTTTTCGTCTGACCTTTTGGAACTAATTAAAGATGGAAACTGAGGTTCCACTGAACTGCACCAAACGCATATCTGAATGTGAATAATCCTAAACTAGTTGTAACAGAAACTTCCGATTAGCCATTTTTTTTCACTCATTATAATCTAGCATTCATTTTTTACCATATCACCTACTATGGTGCTAAGTACCTCAACATCAAGCGTCTTTACCTGAAAGGAGTGAGGAGATCAAAGGTACAGTAAGTGACGCGGATGATGAAAGAAAGTTGGCCTTTTGAGGAGGTTTCTCAGTGTAAGTGATAGAGAGAGTATGACCTTCCCAAATAAGTAGACCGCGGGGTTGTGTCACATAGTTGGCATACGCGCATCAGTCCATCATCTGCACCATAAATGGCAATGAGCTTCAACAATATGGAGATAAAGCAGACACCCTCTTCTAACTTGTCCGAGCCGCCCTCTTCCACTCTTCATCCCTTAATCCCTCCTCTATACATTCACCTCCAAGTCCTTACACTCTGTCATGCCTATCCAACACTCCATTTAATCATACTTCGCCGCCACCCCGACTACAGATACACTCCCCAGCGTGCATTTCAAATTCTCCGCACTCGCCTCGTCTGCTGCCCTCATGTGTGTGTTGCTTGTTTTCCTTCAAGTGTGTTTATAAAAAAGGCATCAGAAAAAGTGGGGCTCTGTTATGTGTCATCGCTGTTCTCGATCCATACACTGATGTTCCGCAGGGTAACAACACATCCGTGCTTGAAGGAGGTCTCCAGAATCTCCATCCGTTATGGTCCATACGATCAAGAAGCTGCTTTGCATTTCAGAAATCCGTTTGCAGCTGGACATAAGTCACTAGTGGGCGTGTCTATTCGTTTTATTGCGTGGGCATTAATTTGTTTGCAGACTCCCACCGTGGGGAACCATGTATTCATATGACAACTGATGGTTTGTTACAGGAATTAGAAAGACACATGACAATACTCTGTACATAATGGCTTGTATAATCCGTGTCAATGCCTTCTATAGTGTTTGCATGCCAGATGGTTTGTTTCCCAAATGGGTTTGCTTCATAAATCCATCTGGGGAAAGAACATACTGGAAAGGAGTCAGGGACTCAGAAAAAGGACAACTGAGGAACAAAAGTTGCACATACACTGCGACGGGGTGGCGGCATTGGCCAATAAAAACGGAATCTACTGTTAAATGCAACACTTTGCAGAAATTTGCATACAGTTTTGTAGAAAATCAGTTTGCAATCTTCTAAATACGTTTTTTTTAACATTATTAGAGCCCTCGAACAATAAACACCACCCATGTAGTCACCTTTACATTTGTATTAGCCAACATAGTTGACCTCATCAGAGAAAATTCCATGTTCTATGCAGTTCCATGTTTTTTTTTGTTTTTTGACAGCATACTTCCTACAGTGGCTGTTGTCTCGTCTATGTATTGTAATGGCAGCTTTAAATGGCTTCATACTTGTATTACCCAATACAGTAGCATACGAGTAAATAAGCAATTGAAGTTGTAAATACAAGTTTTGTTCATGTGTGTCACAGTGGTGGTGAGTGGACAAATGGGTATTTTAGTTCACTCAGTTACTTCATTTTTATGCCTGAAAAGCTTAATGTAGGCAATAAGTACAATTTGCTTGCTTAAATGTGCATTGTTTTCAAATAATTGGCCGTATTCAACACCAAACAACAATCATTTAATAATTATTTTGTGAAAAAACCTGGCAGAGTGATGTTGCGATCGTTTGAACCGCAATGTAGCGAGGGGACGCCTGTGATGTGTATGAAACTTTCTCGTAATTGAAGGAACGTTTGTGTCGGGAAGTATTTCCCCGGTTGACTGCTCAATCATGGCAGAATCTCATCACCAACACTAACGCGCGCAGTGGAAAATATTGCATGATTTGAATTAAAAAGAACAGCATTTTCAGTCTGCATTGTGTATAATTTTGTCATTTTTGTTCAATATTGGCTGACTCAGTACACTTGCACCTTTCTGGTACTGGTGTGACATCATGCTCTGCTGTCAGGCTACACGAGGATTAATAGGGGGTTTATGTACAACCCCTACAGCACATACCATGACACCCGCATCATTATAAGCCACTACAAAAAGTAGCTGCTATTTACCTTCATAAAGCCATGCATATTTCAAAATAAACCTTGTATTAAAATTACACTGCAGAATCACATGCAACAACCCCAAAATAAACTTATAATACAATACAGTATAATCTCAATGCATTGTCATATTGTGATACACTTCTGTTTAAAATGTGCTCGGTAATTGTGGATATATTATTATTTCAAATAATCTATATTTGTTATTTACCAGCACTTTTGTCAATGTCAAAACTGAATATCGAGCAGTTTTTAGAAAGCCAGCTGCCAAGCCAATCTGCACAGTCCTAACAGACCCATCTGGAACAGGACCTGCTCAGCCAAAACGAGCATTTTATCCCTGGCATGCAGTAATGATGGATTATTTTCTGAGTGAAAGGATACAACGCCCTGCAGACACACATATGAGAGCTCTCTACCTTTGCAATCAATTAGCAGGTATTTTCAGACAGGTATGTGTGAGACATGAACACACATCCGTCCAAAAAACGTCAAACATGTTCAATTTACATTACTGAGCTACAGTGACATTTTTAGTGTAGGAACCAACGCGAAATAAGTACTTTTCTGGTGTAGTGACACAGCGTCTCCGTCAACAAGCTAGGAAACAGGAACAATAGACTACCAAATTATCTGATAAGTATTAGCCCATATTCTATTTTTTGTACACTATTTTGTTTGTACACTCAATGGACAGTTGTCCGTCTGGTCCATCAACATCTTTTTAAGTTTATTTTGGGTAACGACCAAATCTCTGGGCGCAATGGACTGCTTGCCATGCACACGAAGCCTCTCCATTGTTGGTTGGATTGTTTGCAACTCAGTGCTTATCTGTGGACATGGCTTGGCAAACTCGACAGTTATACCACCAAATCATGCCGGTCCTGACTCTTTTGGCCCCTGTCTGGTCCATCGTTTCATTCTCTCTTCTTGTCCACTCAGCTTGTCAAACCTGCAGCTCATCCTCCGTATATTCATGCTCAAAAAGATAAAGTTCTGGATCCTCATTTGTCCAACATCAGTCGGCAGCGGCAGTAAACGGACATCCTTCTTATGCTGCTGTTGTTGATCTAAGTAGTGTTAGTTGTCATGGGCTCTGTGAAAACGATGCGAAGTTCTGGTAATGCTTGAAATTACCAGAGATGTTCATAGTAATGGGAGTGATGCTGTTCTTACTATACGAGTCAATGTACCAAATGTGTTTTAAGGCACTACTTTGACAAATAATTACTTCACACTGTTGTTGTTGACTGTGGTTCATTAATCATGATCAGTGGCGATTGCTTTAAGACACTGACTAACACCGACACCACTTCCTTCTCATTCATCCCCAAGTCGGACGCTGAGTGTCTACTGACTTGGATGGAGAAGTGTAGAGTGGGTTGTTCCATTGTGTGAAACTGGATGGTCATTGGATAAATGCTGGGCTTTGTCCCGCCCATTGGCTGCTCAGCATCTCCGGGGTTCTATGGGGCAGTGGGGTGGCCCGGACACTGGTATTCTGCATGATGATTGGATGATCTGTCTAGGGCGGAATCCTTCTGGTTGACAGTGAAATGAGCAAATCAGCGAAGTATAAACCCCCCCCCACCGAGCATTTTCCACGTTTTTCATTCCATTGTTCTTAACTGATCCCGAGACTCTACTGAATACCTGCAACTTTGTCTTTGTCCAAAGTGTCTAGTGTTGTGATTGGCAACTCTTTTTTGTCACTCTGTGGTTTATTTTCCCAACGAGCAGCGGAGAAGACAGTGTCAAAGATCATTGAAAAGGAACGTAGGGTAGAATTTACCTTCAAACATGCAAACACATTTATGATGTAGGCTGGAAAAAAAACCAGTTTCCCCTCCCTGAATGACCAGCAGCCGCCACTGATCATGACACAGCAACGTTTTCAACGTCTTGTCTTCACCAGGCAGTAATTCCATAAGAACACACTAAAATAAAACCCCAATAGTAAAGTTGGCTGGATGGTACTTGGATAGAAAACAAAGCCCTTTTTCCATGTGGAGTAAAAAAAAAAAAAACACCACTAGATATGCGATCCCTTCTTCTACTGAATGTCAGTTGACTCACAATCAATTATCTGTCTCCTGTTAAAGTCTGGAAACCAAAGATATCCACTTCAACACAACTGAAAAAAACACTTAGGAAGGTGAGGGGGTAAAAAAAAAAAACAAAGCATGGTAGACGGAATAACAACAAGTCTAACAACAGTGCAGAAAATTAGAAATGAAAAGGGTGGAAAAGCAAAAGAAGAAAGCAGAAACGATAAAGTCGAGAAAGAAAAAAAAACAAACTAGAAGGTGAAACAGAGAACCTTTAAAACTTCCTGTGGTTGTGCTAAAGATGATGCCATCTGGATTTATTTATAAGCACTGGGTCAGGGACCCAAAGTAACCCCCCTGATGCAACAGAACACATTGGAATCTTATTCTCCCACAAATAATACTTGGGTTGTTGAACTTCCTATAAACCATTTGCATCAAAGAAAGTCAGACAATGAATTTGGCAAGCTTCGACCTCAGTTGAGCATCAGTGACTGCTATTGTCAATCGGACCATCCCACGTCTGGTTCTTAGGGCAGACCTAAACTGCTCTTAGATTTATTGTACAAGGCGTCGCTTACCATTAATAACTGGCCACATGGATTCCTGTCTTTTCTGGACTATAAGCCACTCCTGAGTATAAGTCACATCAGTCAAAAATGTGTCATGAGTGGAAAACATAAAATTTGCTATGAATTATAAGTCCCATATATTTAGAAATGTATTTCACACAATTCAAGCCCAAGAACAGACATTTAATCCGGAAAGGCGAGTCATTCCACTACACATTAGCACACAAAACAACAGGCTGAATGTGTGTGTGGTATGTAAACACATTAAAAGTTATTCAGCGTACAAAATATACCTGGGAGGATGAGTAGTCTAAATAAACATAACAAGTCAGAGAGTCCAACAAGCAAGTCAGCAAGTTCACCAAACTCCCGATCTCAAACAGCAGCTGTCACAAGCCTTGAGCACCCTCTAGTGGCTGTCAATAGCAATGTTCACTCAGCGTTCATACTGTTCACTACTTCGATTAGGCATGGATCGGTTACTGGTTTACTGGTTAAATGTAAAGCTTCAGAACGAGACAGGAGTCGAGGAGAAGTGGTATAAACCGCTTACTCTCCACTGAACAACCATCAACAACTACTTAACAACGTCTCCGTTGAAAAGTGTGACCTGCACATCCACCATCATGAAATAACTTATTATTACTTGCATTTTTTTTTTACTAAGAAAATATGTATTGTGTTGTGACGTGAGTAGTCACAGAAGACTGCTCTGAGACCTGCATTTTCAGTTGACGTCTTCTTTGGCAAATTGTAGCCTCTTCTGCACGTGCCTTTTTTTTTTTTTTAAAGATGGACTTCACGGGGGATTCTTCTTAATAGATTAGCTTCACACAGACGTTTTCTAACTGTCACAGTACTTGCAGGTAACTCCAGACTGCCTTTGATCATCCTGGAACTGATCATTGGCATTCTGGTTGTTCTTCGATCCATTTTGCTTCGTGTTTTTGGTTTTGCTTTCCATTTTAAGGCACTGGAGATCATTTTAGCTGAACAGCCCACATTTTTTGCACCCCTTCATAAATTTTCCCCTATCCAATCAACTTTTTCATCAAAGTACGCTGTTCTTCTGAACAATGTCTTGAATAACCCCTTTTCCTAAGGCTTTCAAAGAGAAATGCATCTTTAACAAGTGCTGGCTTCATCCTTAAGTAGGGGACACCTGATTCACACCTGTTTTTACTCCGCAAAATTCATCACTGATTGAATGCCACACTGCTATTTCCTTTAACACCCCCTATCAACTAATTTCCCAATTGCAAAGCCTCAAGAGTGTGCATTTTACGAATGCTGGGTCTTGTTTGCTTTCTGAGAATCTACTGCACCTACTAACTTGTTTGCCATTTAGCCATACAATTGTACTAATAAGAGTGATGAATCTGGTTAGTCACATTGGACTGTTCACATTTTGAACACTAGGGTATGTTCCACTTCCATCGTGTTCCATCACTGTGGCCATATCGTTTCACGATTCGGGGGAACATCAAGACAAGATACAGAATGAAATATTTACAGTATGTCGATTGCCGGGCCTTCCCCCACTTCTCATGATACAGACTCATTCCCCCATTTTCTATCCCACATGGCTGCAATTATGCTGGTGTAAATAAACAAGTCCAGAGAGAGACATCACAAATTCCAGTTGGGCTCGTGGGAGAAGCGCAGCTTACACAATCACATAGAGAGACACAAACATACACAGCAAATCTGTAACCTCAACTCATCCGTCACCACCCCAGGAAGGAGCAACAACGGAATGCAAAAGCCGCATTTAATAAATCATTACGTGGTCACACTCACCTGCTCATGATACTCGATCCCCATGCTTAGCGTATTGATGAGGATGGCGATCATGATCCCTCGTCCGAAGTACTTGCTATCGACGATCTTGCGGAAGGTGTCGCACACCAGCCTCCAGAAGTGCACGACCCTTCCGGCTGTTTTACCCAGCCTGAAGGGCTTCTTCCGAGGCTGCCGGCTGTCTCGCCTGTCCCTGCGGCGGATGTCCTGGCTGAACTCATAAACGCCATCGCTGTCGGAGTCTCCGGGTGTCTCGTTGCCCTCCGTGCCGCCCTCGGACTCGTCGGCGAGGGCCTTCGCGCAGTAAGGGCAACTCTCCGGGTCCAATGTCAACACGGCCGTGTCCATGGCGCTGCTCATGGTGCTGAGGTCACGGGCCGACAGCTGGCAGGAAGGCTGGGCCGCAGCTGAGCGGGAGAGCCGAGAAAATGACTGTGATTGTGATAAATAGCAAGCATGAAGTGTTTAATAAAAAATGTCAAAACAAATAAAGGGATCTATTGTGAAGAACATTATTTTTGGACGCTTGCGTGTGGATTAGAGCTAGTTTGTTCGACAGTGACGGGCGATGCGTGAGCATCGTCTCCGCTGTGGCCTGGGTGGCTGGCAGCCAGTGTTTCCACCGTCTGTATAACCTGAGCAGATCTGGCTTGACTTTTGCTGAGCACACTGCCTTTTAGAACTTGGCCAGAAGCAGAAGAACTTGGCTGGCAGCTAGAACGTCAAGCATTAACATTTGACTGTAATTACAATGTTTTCTCTCTCACACAAAAGTACAAAGTACAAATCTGGATGGCATTCTCGTTTGAGACCTCATTCTAATAGGTGATCGCATGAAAAGGGCCGTCATTTGTTTTGCTTCAACTGACAAAAACGCTGAAAGAACAACTCACCCTTGTAATTCTCAGACTTCATTATATTGTCCAAGCTGGAAAACATGCATGCGAGAGAGGTATTGTTTTGATTGTTGTTGGTTTGCTAGTTTGTTTGCGGTATTACACAAAAAGCCATTTCTATGAAACTTTGTGGAGTGATGGCTCATGCTGAACAAGAAAATTAAATTTTGGTGCACAGACTCATCTCTTTTTGCCTTTTGAGTTGCGACAGAACCGTTACGCTGACACTAAAATGCATGTCTAATTTTCTCATCTTGGTTGATCTCGATGAACCAGAAGCTTGCAAACAAACAATGACAGAAAAAGAAAAATATATCTTGTTTTCTTGAGTTCAGGGGTCTTAAACTTGCGGCCCCCACCTTAATATGAAAGTTTAATGTTAGTGCGGCCCTAAAGTTTTATATGAATGGCACTTTTTACCGTAATGTGTGCAGAGCTGACGAACCTACCAATCACGGTGGGGTATATGGCTCTCAGGGGTGTGACATCGACCGGGCTTGATGCAAGCAGAGAAACATTTTTCAATGAGTGAAAAACTGATAATAGTTTTGTACACCACTTCTTGACACCAGTGTCCTTGTTTATCTTATTTTGTGTAATTAAAAAAAAAGACGTTTGAGAGGTTTGGATTCAAAAAAATATGCGCAAAAAATGCGCATGTGCGCCGAGACTGCAGCCCAGACTCTGCCTCCCGCAGCCCCATGGTAATTTGAGTTTGAGACCCCTGCTTTAGTTATAGCAACGTTTTGTGTATTTATTATTTGCTTTATGATAAAAGTGTTCCCTTGAAACTTAAAAAAATGTATGATCCAGTCATTTTACATCATTTTAGTTTAGGATAGAGCTCACTGTCTTTTGTACTTCAGAGTAATTACACTCCTGACTAAATTAAAACACCAGTTGAAAAAATGCAAAAAAATTACATTTTGCACTGTTGGATCTTAAGGAGGTTCTGGGTGCAACTTCCAAATGCAAAAAGGAGAAATGGGAGTGAGACAAAAGAAATCTGAGTAAACAATTTATTGCAAACAACCATTCAAGTGAAAATCAATAGTTTAAGACCATAGTTGAAGAAAAAGAAAAATAAAATTTCAAAAAAGGACTAAGTAATGAGTAGCTGTGTCTTCTTGTTCATCACCTCAAAAATTGGTTTGGGCATGCTTGATACCAGTATTTCCAGGATGCTAGTGGGAATGTTGCTCCAGGTGGTGAAGGTGGCTTTACAGAGGGCATTCATTGTCTGCAACAGATGTCCATTTTTGTAAACTTCCCTTGCCATCCATCCCTAAATGTTCTCAATTAGATTTACACCAGGTGGAGACGCGAGATGGTCCAAAAGAGCGAGCTAGTTGTTTCTCAGACAAGCATTGTAAACAGAAGCGTTGTCCCGTTGAAAAAGCCAGTCATTACCACACACAGACAAGGCCCCCTGCAACATCTCCACATAGCCAGCTGCCGTTTGACACCCCTGCACAACCTGAAGCTCCATTGTTTTATTGAAGAAAAAAAGCAGCCCAGATCATGATGGCGCCCCCAAAACACCTCAGGTTGGGATCTCCTTGTCATGCCAGTAACGTTGGAAGCCATCAGGACTGTCAGGAAGGTTACATTACAAATTTCAATGTTCAATGTTTGGTGCACCTCTGCAAATTCCAAATGCACAATTGTGTGGCGTTGAAGGAAACGAGACCTTTGAAGACGTTTTTTAAAACCTTTCTCTCACAGATGCTGTCTGATGGTTATTGAACTTCTCCTTCAACTGGGCCGAGGATCGTCCCGCGTCCTAAAGCTGAGGGCCGGTGAGCACAGAAAATGACTTTTGACTCTACATTTTTACCAAGATTTTGGCGTTTTTAAAGGCTGTGGTCTTAAACTTTTGATCAAAAATATTTTTGTCTCACTCGCAATTAATTTGATTCTGCATTTTTAAGCTCTACTTAGAAACTCCTTTTGATCCAACAGTGCAAAATATCAATTCTTGCAAACTGGTCACACAACTTTTATCTGCCATTTTGGTTTGCCATCTAATGTCTTGTTCGTGTCGGAGTCCACGCTGACAAAATGCAGGCAAACCAACAAGGTGTAACCCGTTTAAGTAGACAATCCCTCGGATGGGGCGACTCACCGAAAATTGCATACTTACAGAGAATGAACGATAATAATGAATGTTTGTTTTCCTCCATTTGTGCAGGATTTCCATGGATGCATTTTAGTAGTTGCGGAAAAGGGCGATGAAAGAGCAATTGGACAATGTCTAAAAGATTCAAAGGTAAGTGGCAGTTCCTCTCCTGTTCCCCCTCCCGCCCTTCTTCGTTTGCTTGTATTGGTTTTGACATATGCACACAAATTCAAATCTCAAAAATTCAAATCTCAAATTTCATGTCAACAAAAGTGTCAACCATGTACTAGTTATGCCAACATCGGCATAAGGGGACACTTTTTATGGATCATAAACAGGGTTCCACTGCATTTATTTCCTAATAGTGGCAAGCGATGATCTACCTGATGGGTTGAGGGTGTCCACCAAGCTCTGCCGCCTTCTCCCATGGTTTATTGGTGGGATGTGGAGGCTGATGTTTGTCAGAGTGCTGGTTGCAACACTTCCTCGTCTGGACTCTGCAAGAGCTCTTGCCTGCAGGGTGGGGTAATTCTTCGGTCCGGGAGCGGCAAAGGGCACAGAGTTCCGCTTCATTGCCCTTGATGTGGAAGCTGGTGTCAGAGAAAACTGGCCTGGGGTTTGCCGTAGGTTGGTAGTTGAGGGTGCGCAGCAAAGAGTTTCTAGGTGGTAAACTCCAAGAGTTGAATCGCTAAATCCTGCCAGATTTGCATCAGCTGATGACGATGGCAGTGGGACAGCTAAAGCGACAGCACCGCCGTTATTGTTATGAGAAGAAGACTCCGCATCTCTACCTTCCAGACATCGGATGTTAGCCCCTCCTGGCACACTGCCATTGCCAAGATGGTAATGGTAGTGAGGGTGCACCATGTGGTGAACCGACAATGACCCCTGCTTGGAAGACTTCCTCCTTCTCCTCTGGTTTTGCCTTTGCTGGGGTTCTACCGGAGGCGGCGAGGCGGCGATGTTGAGCCCTGCGCGACGAGCTAAGAACCTGCAGATGTGGGCCACCTGTCTTGCCCCCTTGTGGATGACGTGAACAAGGTACTTGAGCAGCTCGTCATAGCAGGATCCCGGCTCGGACAGGGAGGCTAAGGTGCTGGCATTAGACATGAAGCGTACTCTCTGCTCCTTCATCAGCTGACTCTCCCGCTGCTTTGTTTCGGAGAACTGAGTGGCGATGACTACCAGGCAAAGATTGATCATGAAGAATGAGCCGATCTAAGAACAGGGAAAGGTTGTTATCCGAGCAGTCGTGACAAATAGATGAAAAGAGGTACTTGTGTAGCACTTACGATAATGAGTAGGATGAAGTAGATGAAGTTGTAGAAGGAGTGAGCGTCCATCACAAAGTACATGATATCCACCCAGCCCTCCAGAGTAATCACCTTGAGCAAAATTATTAAAAAAAAACATTGAACGATGCAAGAAAATAATGCAATGTGAAATTTGACATATGGATCTACAGTAAAAAAAAATCCACTCCTTCATTTCTAGTCTGGGGCTGACAGTGAAGCCTTGATCTTGGTTATGTGGAACCACGGGAGGAAAAGGAAATACATGTGGAAATATAAAGAGAATCAATAATACAAAAATATACACATGTACACATTTTGCCTTTGCTTTTTGTGTATTGTCTTTGTTTTTTTTCCATTTTATTTATGATTTCCCAAATTTATCTTTGTCTTTTCCATTTGCTTTTCCTCTTTGCATTTGCGGGGAATACTGTGGGGAGTGCTCCGGGTATACGGGGTATCGGACCACCTAATCCAGGCGCTTCGTTCCCTGTATGACAGGTGTTTGGTTTGGTTCGCATTGCCGGCAATAAGTCGGACCCGTTTCCAGTGAGGGTTGGACTCCGCCAGGGCTGCCCTTTGTCACCGATTCTGTTCACTACTTTCATGGACAGAATTTCTAGGCGCAGCCAGGGCTTTAGAGGTTTCGGTTTGGTGGCCAAAGGATTCGATCTTTGCTTTTTGCAGATGATGTGGTCCTGTTGGCTTCATCGAGCCGTGAACTCTCACTGGATTGCTTCGCAGCTGAGTGTGAAGCGGCTGGGATGAGAATCAGCACCTCCAAGTCCGAGTCAATGGTTCCCGCCCGGGAAAGGGTGGAGTGCCATATCCAGGTCGGGGATGAGGTCCTGCCCCAAGTGGAGGAGTTTAAGTACCTTGGGGTTTTGTTCACGAGTGATGGAAGGATGGAGCGCGAGATGGACAGGTGGATTGGTGCAGCGTTTGCAGTGATGCGGACTCTGCACCGGTCTGTCGTGGTGAAAAGAGAGCTGAGCCAAAAGGCAAAGCTCTGGATTTACCGGTCGATCTACGTTCCTACCCTCACCTATGGTCATGAGCTTTGGGTAGTAACCGAAAGGACAAGCGGCCAAAATGAGTTTTCTCTGCAGGGTGGCTGGGCTCTCCCTTAGAGATAGGGTGAGAAGCACTGTCATCCGGGAGAGACTTGGAGTAGAACCGCTGCTCCTCCGCATTGAGAGGAGTCAGATGAGGTGGCTCGGGCATCTGGTTAGGATGCCTCTCGAACGCCTCCCGGGGGGAGGTGTTCAGGCCACGTCTAACAAGTAGGAGGCCTCCAGGAAGACCCAGGACACGTTGGAGAGACTATGTCTCTCAGCTGGCCGGGAAACGCCTCGGCATCCGCTGGGAAGAGCTGGACAAAGTGGCCGGGGAGAGGGACCTCTGGGCTTCCCTGGTTAGGCTGCTGCCCCCGTGACCCGACCTCGGATAAGCGGAAGAAAATGAATGGATGGCAATATACCCTGGCAGACCCGCCCACAGCCTTTTGTCAGGGTGACTAGTCAATACCCGATCACACGATTCCTGCTTGCAGTGACAATGGAGTAGCAAGCAGGTTTAACTGTAGGTCTTGAATGACGGACAGGAAGTAACACCACTAGAACGCCACCATGCACATACTATTTCCACGTGTATTTCCTTTTCATTTTGACTTGCGTCGAGCACAACCGTCACTGTCCCAAAACACCGACAGGAATAGCAACACTGATCCATGTTATACGGCACAACACGTTTTCCTAGCAATGATATCACCCTTTACATTCAGTCAACCTAACAGGAACATAAACCAGGGCAGCCCAAACACCGCCTGGATTAAAGGTTTCAAACCCACAATTTCCTTGCTGTGAGGCAACATCGCTAATCACCCAACCACCGTGACGGCCCTCCAAAAACTAATCCCACAGTGTTCTCTTGCATGTTTCACCGCACACAGACAAACTCCAGTAAGTGTCACACCAGCGGGAGAACTAATCCCCCAATCTGGCTTTTGTCCTCCATGACACTCGCGGCCTGACGGAAATATATGACAACAGACAAAAGCTTTGCGGATGATGTGGAGATAGCTAACAAATGGCGTGGAAAATTGGGGCCGCATGTGATGTCCTGTTAATCGTGCAAAGCCATATTTCTACGACACGCCAGCTGCTGCAGGGCAATTTGCATCCCTTTTGTCGCCTCTTTGTGTCAATCGGATTCGCCTGTTCCGTTTGCCTTTCAGTGTATTTTCCGGCTAGCCTTACCTGGAAAATGGCAATCCAGGCATAGCAGATGTTGTCAAAGTTGATGGCCCCCTTGAAGGGGTTCACCAAACCGGCGGAGCAGTTGGTGTAGTACTGGTTCCAGTTGACACAGGTGGTGTTATCGGTGCTGTTGTACGAGTACATGTCGAGATTGCATTGCAGGCCTGCCTCGTCATAGAGCTTGGGCACGGAGCCGCAGTCCCTCATGCCGTTCTCTCGGGGCTGAGAGCAGATAAAAGGGTTCTCGTCGTCGTTTTCGGTGTGGTAGTATTTCTCAAGCTCCACCGATAGAGGACTGGGGAGAAATTACATTGCATTTATTAATGGTGGTGTAGATGTTTCCTCACAGTGAACATCTTATATTTTTGCATTTGTAATCTTGCTTGGATGTCTTGGATGATTATTAATAAGGACAAAATGATTGGAAACCGTCCAATACTGAGGTGGAACAGAAGAACCAGGAAAATCAGCAAATTCAGCATCAAAGTAACACCCGAGGTCATCTGTCTGCCTGCAAAGTTTCAAAAGTGTGTGTGGTCTTGCAAAATACTGCCTGGTAGATTGGAAAAGCACAATTGTGCTTTGGTTGATTATCATTATTAGGTTGTTCTATTAGTCTCTTAATAGAACAGTTGCTATAAATGCTTAGTATAAATGCTGTTCAGTATAATGGAGAACCATTTTAAACCAAACATTTCTTGGACAGTATCAATCAAAACTGGGAATTATTTTTGAAAAGCATTAATACTCATATCAAAGTTACTAATAATGATACAAATATTTCTGATTTTTCTGATACGGGTATGTACTGTAGTACTGTAGTATCCAAATTTGTGTTTGTTCCATCAAAAATAGTAGCAGATATAAATAAGTGCAAATATGAGTCAGTAAACAATATCACCCAGGCAAAAACAAAAAAAATGTCTGCATACATGTATATTGAAGCATAATGTTATTTTGTATATCTGCAGTGGTATTTAAAAAGTATTTGTTTTAGCCTAGAATAAGTACTTACGGTTGTAGCATGAAAATGGATATTGGTAATGCATTGATTACTTTCCAAGCCCAAGTTTTCCAAAGCTCTGTTTTTACGTGATACCATAACAGTAAGAACATCTGGGGCCTCACTCTCCAGTAATGATTTTTGGGAAGGCAACATTTTATGTTATAATTGTTCAAAATGCTCAAATGCCGTGCTCAGCAATGACCTACAGACATATTAGATATGAAATTTTTCATCTAGTCTATCTAGAACAAGGAATATTTTGCATTGTTCTCTTGTTATAATGTAAACTACACACGTAGAGATTATTGTGTGGTTTTGAGCTGCTGATTTTAGCATCCGTCGCCAAGGGCTTGCCCATGTGGTGTTTTAGTTGGTTCTCTGTTTTTATTCATAAGTGTTACCCTTCATGTGTCCTCATATAGCCATGAGATTGTGATACGCGCTATATAAATACATTGAGTTGAACTGAATATTGAATACTACTGAATGGATACTCACAAAAAAAGTTGTCGGTGAAGAGATGAGAGCACTGGTCTTTAACTCCTACTTAAAAAAATAACATATATACAGTATATATTTATTTAAGGATGAAAGCAGCACTTCTTGAACATGCATTTCTCTTTGAAAGCGGGAGGAATATGGGTCGTTCAAGACATTGTTCCGAAAAACAGCATACTTTGATTTAAAAGTGATTGGATAGAGAGGAAAACTTATGAAGAGGTGCAAAACATATTTGGCTGTTCAGCTAAAGTGAGCTGCAATTCCTTAAAATGGAGAGCAAAACCAGAGACACATGGCAGAAAACTGAAGACAACTATCAAAATGGATCGAAGAATAATCAGAATGGCAAACGCTCAGCCAATGATCAGTATGATCAAAGACAGTCTGGAGTTACCTCAAAGTACTGTGACAGTTAGATGACGTCTGTGTGAAGCTAATCTTTTTACAATAATCCTTCACAAAGTCCCTCCGTTAAAAAAAAGGCATGTGCAGAAAAGGTTACTGTGTGTGTGTGTGTGTATATATATATATATATATATATGTATATATATATATAGTGCTGCCCTATTGTGGTTTAGAAACGCACTATAACTCTTATACCTAAAAAAAAACATTCTCTTTTAACAAAAGGTGACAAATCTTTCAGGGTGGTGGTCACATTGGGCAACCAGCAATTTGCAATACATGTACCTCCAAACTTAAAACACACCAACCTGATAATATGACACTTTTACATCAAGTAGAAAGAGAGTACTATTTTGAACACGTACAGAAGTCAGATAAGTTGCAAATGTACATGAATGTTGAACTGAAAGATGCCAAACATCCTATAGGCCAAACCCCAAAATATATCATGCCTTGCCAACATCGACATACACATGCAGGAGACATTCATTTATTGCAAAATCCGTGCATTAAAAACACTTTGACAAGACAATGCCGGCCTGCCTGTCAATCAATAAAATACCTCATAGCTTCCTGCACTCAAACAATCAGTAACCCAATAAAAACTAAGGTCAGGACCCATTTTAGATATGCAATGCAATTAACTAAAACTAGGATATCCCAGAGAGTACTACTGGGCCACTATAACATGGGCTGTCGTTATTGTTTACTCCTCTCTGGACTATTCATCACTGTGATGAGACTCAATCAATGCTATCCTTATTGACTACAGGTCATGACCTGGTTGGGCTGGTGGGGTCAAGGATCCCCTCAACACATCTGAGTTCATCTCAACCCTTTGAAGAAAATAATCATGAACAAATAAATCCTGTAACCTTGTGCACTTGTCCCCACATGGAATGGTGGCAACCGGATCAATATGGTGAATATCAGTGGAGCTCTAAATGGGTCACACAAGCGATGGATCGTTGAGGTTTATTGCTTTTGTGATGACCTGTTTTGTCAATTACAAATATCTGTCTGGTTTACTATAAAAGTGACACCGGAGTAAAACTACCTTGCTGTCTGCATGCAAAACTATAATTGTAAGACTTAAAAAAAACTAAAGTGGGTAGACATTTTTGGCTTTCTGGAATGGATTAATTGGATTTGCAATATTTTTTACCAGAAAATTCTATTTGGTTAGGGTCGGACTTTCTGGAAAAGGATTTCTAACGCTAGTAACAGTTTCATTGTCATTGCGTATTTATTTATTTTGCAGTGCCGTGGATGCTGAATCACAAATATGCGGGGGAACAAATTAAATAATAGAACCTGAAAGGTTATGAAAATACTCACAAAGAGAAGTTATCTTCTACGAAGCAGCGATTTCGGAGCAGGCCGGCCCACAGCTGGACTCCTACGATGCCAAATATGAAGAAGACAAAGAAGCAAAGCAGCAGCACATTGCCCAGCATGGGCAGCGTGTCGAGCAGCAGGGTTACCAGGATGCGCATACCTGAGAGGGGACACAGAGACCATCAGCTTTTTCATTTGACAGATTTGAAGTACAAAACATGTTTCTGTAAAAGTGACATCACAAATGCGCACAAAGGGCTTTGTTTTAATACAGAATCTTATACAGACAGGCTGTGACATAAAGAATATAGCAATAAAAAGCTATTATTTGTGTGTTGAAGATGGGCATACATGAAAATATTTGCTTTAAAAAAAAAAAAAAAAAAAAACAACAAAAAAAAAAAAAAACCAAAAATTACAAAAACATAAAAAAAACATTTAAAAAAAAAAAAAAAAAAAAAAAAAAAAAGAAATTATTTTTACAGTAAGAATAAATCGTGGGTATTGAATAAAAAGCATTTTGAAAATATACAGTCGATACAGAAGAGGCCGCAACGAAAAATAGAAAAGAAGAAGAGATCCAAAAGTACTAAAGATGCAAGGAGGACCTCATATCATAGCATCCCCAACGGGCAATGCTGCTGAGCTGTTTAAAAGCCGCTTTGCTACGCCTGACTTAGGGAGCTCCCACACTAAGCCAATCGATTGACGAGTGTGAGTGCACTGATCCATACCCAAGCACATCACCCTCCCCCGATGGGTCATGTATTCATGCATACGACGTAGCCAAGTCATAAAATTACTCATTTGATCGCTCCTCTAAGTTCTTAATGTTAACAAACACAATTATGTTCGGTCCAGTCCTATTAGCAGAGCAGGAACCACCTGGGTGAACTGAACCTGTGACTACCGAAATTTCCGGACGTACACAGATGTTACACCATTTTTTTTTTTTACTTTTAATGAAATAAGTGCTTTTTCCAAACAGTGCGTGTAATGTGGCTAGATAAACAGTAGCCTACTAGAAAAGTCATTTGTAGCTGTCCTCTCCCTTCTGGGAACTAAAACCACTAAAATCGTCTTCTTCAGTTTCAGAACAAACAGCCCCACAATTCCATCGCCACAAATGCCGCCAGTCTCTCTTCCTTTTGTGTTGTCACTCCCAGTGCCAGCCCCGCCCCGAAGCAAATCAGCCCCTGAGCTCGTTCTGTCTCCCCCAGCACGCAGCAGTCCAGTCCGCTGGAACCCGCCGGTGACAGTGGACCTCCTGACACAGCTCCATGCTCCACTCTAGGTAAACGTGGCCAGATCAATCAGCTTCAACCTGAAAGCTGCAGCACATGCACCTCTCCACACGTTCTCTATTATGAGGGCACGCACAAAGCGTAAAATGACTGATGCAAAAAACACAAGATGTTTAAGACCGCTACGCAATTACAGATAGTTTCAGTGTATAAGCCACAGCGTTCAAAGCATAAACCAAGAAGCAGTGGTTTATACACGAGAAATTACGGTATCTAAATCAGTAAGTCAGTTTTACAATGTATTATATTTGATAAGTCCTAATATTAACAGTGTGAAAAATAAAAAGTGAATACAAGCAATTGCAATGCCAGCACTGGAGAGATTAGTCAGCCACCAAAGCCAAGCCATTTAAATAAAACCGTGTTCCTCATAAGCCTTCTGTGGGGGCGCAGTTATCAGGAAACTTCACATTAACTGCTTGTTGGTGTATTGTTCTGATCTGGTTTCAACCGGTATTGGTCAGGTGCTGAAGCATTTCAGCAACTCATACTGTAACTCCGTGTGTGTGAGATAATTAATAAGAACAGGGTGTATGTGTGAAAGTGAAATATATTCAAAATACTGTAGAAATAAGTTGCAAAATAGTAAAGAGTTGCAAAATAATATTTCAATTTGAGGGAAGGAGCTCATCAATTAAAGCTTTAGTGACCGGCTGGAAAGAAAACCTGCGGCGTCTCGGCGCTCCATGGCACAAGTTTGAGACCCCTGGTCTAAATGATTGTACCGACAGAAGACCGGCGAGACCACTGGTTATTAACAGGTCAAGTTCTTTTGGACAAAAGCCAACCCACACTTGAAAAGGCTGAGATCGTCAATGACTCAACTACAGTAGATGTTCTTGAGTTTTATTTCACACTTGATAACCAGAAGTCTCTCCGGTCTTTCCTTTGTACAACCTCCTAGCATCATATAATGCATGTCATAGGTATGTCACATACGTATAAAACAAGTATCAAGAGATTTGCACTTTTAGCATCTTACTCAGCATAATAATTGTCACACTCTTTGATAAACATAAGTGATGCTTATTTTTTTACAATATTTTCTCAAATATTTTGGGAAACACTGAATACACCATTAGTGACTCGGGTTTGGGTTAAATATTACACTGGGACAGACCGTTAAGATGGTTCTTGCTGCGGATCAAATAAATACATGTCCATATGTGATAAAAACAATGTGCTAAAAATGTGGTCAAATCATTATTGAGGGACTTTTTTGTTACACCATAACTGGGATTCTAATTTAAATTAGAACACGTGGAAACTACATTTCACACAGATGGAAGGAATGTGCTTGTTTTTTAAATTTTTTTTGATGAACAGTGCCTCTCTAGTTGGTTATGTTCTTGAAATCCAATTAGTTGATATTAATTTTGACAAGATGGGCTTTTTGGGCCTCGAATTTTCATCATTGCGGTTTGGAATTATTTCAACCAAACGGGCTGAGATCATCAAACATTTGCATGCATTGGGAAGCTCATCTGTTTTTAAAAAAATGTGAGACAATGAAGTAGATTATGCGAATAATATGTTAATTTTGCCCGGGAATTTAGGTGTACATGCAGCTTGCAGTGTGGCGTGGAAATGAATACAATGCGCTGGTGCACTGCTGGTGCAAGGCCTACATAAAAATTATGACACTTGATCTTCTTCTCTGGACTTGATGATCAAACACATTTAAATGCCTACTCTAGTGACTTTTAAAACAAATGTCCGGCCTAGTTACTGTATTATGTTGTACTTGCCAAGGTCCACGGGTCAATCACAGCTTTTGTCTTGTCTTTCCCACCTCAGGTTATGCAGCATTTGTGCAGCAAAGTAATGAGAAGAAGCAACATTTATTTAGTATTTATTGTATATTTATTTATTATCCGCTTTTTATTTATCATTTCATTTTATTATGTTTATTTATTTTAAAACAATTTATTACAAGGAGAGGGCAACAGTTCAGTAATGTGAGGGGAGGCTCAGGACATTGTGTGCAGGACAGTAACAGTAGCTCGGCTTTATATCGATGAGATAGGACATGCACAGTGCATAGTATACAAAAGGCCAATCTATATTTTCACATACGGGGACATTTTCAATTAAGGTTGCTTTACATGCTGTTGAGGTAAAGTTGGGGAAATTTATAATTTAGCCCAGTTTGAAGTTTGCCACTGGGCTACTGTGTACTTTTATAAACATAAGAAATGCCATACATGACCTATGTGTGCTTTGTTTCTTTTTGTTTATTTTATTTGTTGATATTTGGTACATTGTATGACTCACTCATTGATCGACACAAACGCGAATATGGTAGGTATGGTATGGTATGGTATGGCAAATCTGCGACATCCATCCGGTGAGGCGCTTCTCTCAGCAGCTTCGATATGGACTCCATCGTGCAAGACGTTCGTGCAAAGTATGTGCATGACGGCGCGATAGCGACGTTACTTTCTGTCCGTGACATTTGTTCCGGTTACATGCATCTAAACATGGCTTCTACGTAGTTATTGCAAGCAGGAATTGCCCGATCAGACCTATTGCCTTTACTTTTTGTTGCCAGCTGGAGCCACCCGATAAACGCAATGAGAAAAAGCAAATGGAAAAGACAAAGACAATACAGCAGAGCAACGACGAAATGGAAAAGGAATATGACTACATTTGTATATTTTTGTATTATTGAGTCTCATGAAATTTCCACATGTATTGCCGCACTCTTGAGATGCCATACCATAATCCCTACTAAGAAGACGTGCTGTTTGTAGGGATCCTTTCCAAACAGAGTGGCATGCACATTCCAAGTGATCCACATCTCATATTTGATAACAGTCATTTCCTCCTCCACCTGTGCGCCTCCGACCTCGCTACGGGTGGCCGTTGCGCTGAAACGTGACGAGCAGGCGGGTGGCTGTGTGTGATCAGGGAACCATCTGCTGGCAAGGAAATGAGGTTTGCTTACTCGGCTCTCCTCGCTGCCCGGGTTCAGCTCGAGTTGGGTTTGTAATCTTTGCATTTAGAAGCTAATGGCCTGTCTGGGTCCAGAGCCGGTGTACACCTGCGCCTCTTCTCATTTGAGACAAATCAAAGATAACTAGCTCCATATCAGCAGTCCGGGAAAATGGTATCGTGCTTTTGCTCAGGTCTCCATTGTGAACTAAAAACAAAACCTGAAAAAAGTAAGCTGACGGAGTAACTAGCTGGACTAGGCTTTTCCTGGAAACACCATTTAAACACCCCACGGGGGCAGCAGTCTCAGCAGGGAAGTCCAGACTTCCCAGTTTCCAGCTACCTCTTCCACTTCCACCAGGAGGCTGGAAAGAAAACATACAGGGTCCCGGCCCTCCATGGCACTAGTTTGACACCCCTGCTCTAGGTCCTAGGTCTGCCCCAGGGCCTCCTCAAGCTGGGCATGCCTAGTAGGAATTAGATACCCGGGCCACCTCAACTGGCTCCTCTTGATGTGAAGAAGAAGCGGCTCCACTTCGAGCTCTGCCTGGAGGACCAAGCTCCTCATCAGAACTCTTAGGGAAGGGGTCTGCAACGCGTGGTTTTCTTATCCTTCTGCCGTGGCTCCAGCTGATTTATGTTTCTGTGTAGTCACCACGTCATGAGCCTTTCAGAGTTCTGCATTGGAGTTGAGCGTGTGCTGTGCAATTCTCCACCAAAGTGCAACAGGTAGTGTCACCTTGGTAGGAAACCATGACGCAACTATTTGGCCATTGGTCATTGCGTTACTTTAATGGCGATCCAGAGAGGGGTTCTAGAACCGGAGTTATTTGATGTGCAATGATGCTTTTATTGCAAATGTTCAGAATCAGCATTAGGGGCCAAGTATGCTTACACAAACAAGGAATTTGACTCCAAAATTGGTAGAACAGAAACTGGAAGACAGAAAAGGAACGTGACAAAACATAAGGGCACTATCTAATAGCGTTACCTTCAATTTAGTGGTCAAACAGGTTTGTGGCTCCAAGTGGGTTTTCCTTTGGTGGCCAAATGGCTCTTTTGAGGGTAAAGGTTCCAGACCCTATCTCTTAGAGTGAGTCCAGCCATCCTTTGAAGGAAACCCATTTAGGCCGTAATCTTGTACTTTCGGTCACAACCCAAAGTTCATGACCACAGGTGAGGGTCTTTAATCTAATTAACCTGTTTCTCTATTTGCAATTCAAGGACTCAGACAAACATCCACTAATTTGCCACATTCTGTAAATATGATGCTCCACAAAAACAGAAAAGTCAGCAGCACTCTTTTGACAACTCACATGTGGGCAGAGCGAACCAGCAATCCCCAGGATATTTGGAAAAGAAAACATGCATTGTATGTATCAGGAATGAAAGTGTAACTGCTTAACCTTTCCTTCAGCAACAGACAACCACTCGCATGCTAACAGCATTGGGGAGCGAGATACTTTGAAGTGTGCAGATTGGAAGTCCTTCAGCAGCTTAGAAAAGGAAAGGATTGCACTGAAGTTATTTGCTTTCATCCGACGGCAAACAGTCTCATCTGTACCCCTCAAATGCAAAGTCCTTGTCTTTACAGCGGACCTTCTGGTCAGCAACAAAACTAAAGTCAAGAGGTGCATGAGACCCACCATGAAAACCCTGTTTGTGCAACATCTTTCATTGTGGCTATAGGCGGAAGGCAAGAACACAGTAAGAGCTGGAAGCTGGGAGGTCGATGATGATGTTGTCTTCGGGGATTACATGGAAGCAATTCAATGTGAATGTAGCAATTCTACACAGGTTCTGTCCAAAAAGATGGATAACTGTATTGCTGGAGAGCCATAACAGGTTGATGCATGCGGGGAAATACCGTATATGCATGTTCCTGATTGATGAGGCTTTAGGCCAAGGGCAGACTTTGTATCCAAACAATGAAGAAAGGCTATTCTGGGCTCAGGATTATAAACACAAAGGAGTGTGATCGTGTCCAGTCATTATCATATCTTCTCGATGGACACCAGATCATTAGTCAGTACCGCTAAGGTCACCATTAACTTCCCCTCTGAGATTAGTGTGCTCCCCTTCATCAGTTGGCCAGCCATTATTCCGTTCCTCGTGGAAGTGATCTTTAAGTCTCCTTCCCAATCCGATAGCAGATCGGGTTAAGGTACATTTACAGTTGACTGCATTGTTTAAAAATCTAAATGAGGAGTCTTTGTATTTCGGAACAAGAACTTGGAAGTGGATGGAGCATTAACTATATCGCTTCGGGAAGTGGCATACAATTATTCAGTGCAGTAAATCCCAAATTCAGGTACTGTGCAACACTTCTTCTACAAACCGTGATCTATAGAATACAGTTGAAGCTCTAAAAACATGGGAACATTGGAAAACATGCCCCAAAAGCCAAATTCATTCATTTATCTCCATGGACGAGATCAACAAAATAAGATGGTGAGCTGTCGGTAGGGATGGTAACGACCAACCTATTCGACCAATATCAGAAGAGTGCAACACTTCACCCGTTCCAAGGGTTCCAAACTTGACCGTGGTAAGTCAAATAAATACGCACACTAGCACTCAACACAAACGCCGTGAAACGTCACATTCATGCAGTCGGACATTTACCAACATTTGGGAACAACAATGAGATGGAAGAAGAACAGGAGATATATAAGTCTATATGTGGCAGCATCGGAGAAACTGTCACTTTGTCTCAGAGCACGCGACTATGCCGCGTTCAATGACCCGGGAACAAAGTGGGAAATGACATAATGAAAGAACTTGAACATGCAAAACCTATGAGCTTTCTAAAAGTATATTATTTTTCCAAGAAATAATAACTCTTATGCATAAAATATACTTTTGATGCAATTATTTACAACATTTTGTCAAACATGTTTTTTTTTTGCTTCAAATTTTCCATTGCCACAGAATGGTGGTTGGAAACCCTTGATCTAAATGACACGCATCCCTACGACTGGTGATAAGTCAAGGGTGTACAGTCTTTCCTTGTTTATTGCTGTTAAGTGGTTCCAGAAGCTACTGCAAAAAGTGGATTTCTGCAAAATTGGTTTCAATATTAATAAATGGAATATTTGTGTAATTCGGGCATAGAAAACCCGTTTATGGTTTTCTATTTTTTTCCACTTTTAAAGCCTTGTAGACATTAAAGATTATCCCTATAGTCACCTTCACACTAGTATTATTCTTTGTTTACACCACATTGCAGGCCTTATGTGCAGACAACAGGGTCACTGCAGGGACACAGATGGTCGCTGCTTTAAGCATAGCATGCTACCAAGCTATCTAGTGCTAACGGAGTGCGGAAGAAGGACAAAGTAATGTAAGAAGTCAAAAACTTACCACTTCCACACATAATGGGAGGAGAACTTTTTTTTTAAACTTTTTTTGTGTAATTGTAATGTAATTATAAGGTCATGTCTCACCAACGTAACATTATTGACACATAGTGACCAGAATACTACATATGCTTTGACTTTCAATACTTTTTGATTAGTAATAGGCCATACACAACCACTCAAAAGTAATCATTTATTATTAGGTATTTTTTAATAACCACAATAAGAGTATGGGAGTGATGTTGAAACGCAATATTTTGAGGGACGGCTGTGCTGTATTCCAGTTCAAGCGAGGACTGGGATAAACAACTGCTGACCTCCAAATGCACACTAATAGCTTTTTACATTATACATCGTCAGGGGTGCATTTTTTTGTGTATCTGTATACATATGGTACGGCATTAGATTTAATGGGCTACACCTGCGCTTGTAATGGAGATGCAGCATTGGTGGTGTACATTGTGCTTGTCTAACATTGACTAATACACGTGCCATTTACTTTTACAGCATTTACCAGGCCTGTTTGCCTATTGATGGGTGCTGTGTAGGGGTTTGCTCTTATATTGCACACAAACGTTGCAGTTCATGTGCGAGTGTAGAGTGGAACCTGTTTAAGTCAACATCCATCGAATAGGCTGACTCACGCCGACAACCAAGATAACCAAAAATAACTTCTTTCGTACATGCCCAAATCTACCAAAAAATGGGTGCATTATGTTAGTTATGGTGTTAGAATCCAGGTAAATACTATCATGTCTTTTTTCTGAAGCTTACTTTGCACGTTTGTCCGCTTGTCTTTCAGGTGAGGAACTAATGGCATCTCCAAGTTGCAAGCTCTATTCTTGTGAACGCACCTACAGTACACATGCACAGCTAACTCAACAGGATATTTTAGTGAGGGCAGGACTTTTTTGGCGCTTTACCTGGGAGTCAGAGATAAGGTAACCTGAGCCCGACAGACTGGACTGGCATCGCATTTACTACTGTCACCAGTTTGGATTTACTGCACCTGCCCTAACGTGAGTGTATATTGTTGCTCGCCTCTCTATGAGACTGCTTTTGTGTGTATGTGTGTGTGTAGGCACCACCGACATGTATGCATCTACCAACAGCCGTGAATGACAGTCACGAATGCCAGTTGTTTTATTTGGGCGGGACGAAATTTTAACCAGAATAACCAGAATGACAAAGGCTCAGCCAGTGCTCCAAGATGATCAAAGACAGTCTGGAGTTACCTCAAAGTACTGTGACAGTTAGAAGATGTCTGTGTGAAGCTATTTTATTTGCAAAAATCCCCCGCAAAGTCCCTCTTTTAGAAAAAGGCATGAGCAGAAGAGGTTTGAGAACTTGTGGGGTGACGTTGAAAATGCTCTTTCTGAAGGAAAACCAAGGAATGAATTGTGGAATGATGTTAAAGAATCTTGGAGTGGAATAACAGCTGGGAGGTGGTTGACTGCATGCCACGCAGATGTGAAGCAGTTATAAACTAAATATTAGGTTAGTGATTCACAGGACTGCGAAATCTTCGAACCAAAAAAGTTTGTACAAAATAGTTTTGAGTTTGTAAAATCACCGGCAGACACTGCTATTTTTTAAACACCCCCTTTCAACTAATTGCCCAATTGCACAGCCTCAAGAGCGTGCATATCATGAATGCTGGGTCTTGTTTGTTTTCTGAGAATCTACTGCACCTACTGGTAACTTGTTTTCCATGTAGCAATAAAAATATACTAATAACACTGATTCATCTGGTTAGCTTATGAGAATATGCACGCTGTGGTTGGACAAAAGTACTCTAGTGCTGAACACTGAAAAGGGCAACCTCAGGTTTTGTCCTTTTTAGTGTTTTTCATAAGCGAGGAAAGAGCTGAGTGAAAAACTGCCTGCATGAATGCAATAAATCCCCTCTTACACTTGAGGAAATGAACTCATTCAGCATCCAGAGTGCCCGTGTATTTAAATTGGGTAAGTGCCCCTTAAAATAGCTCGAGCTCAACAAACATCTCCTCTCAGATTTATGATGGAAGCTTCTTCAGGGTCCTTGATTGGACTGCTGAAGGTTTGAAAGCAGGACAGAGGACAAATATCAGCCTCTGCAAACACACGGATGCCATTTTCCTCACAGGGCTAGACCACTAATTCACACATTAATCATATTACTGGTCCTGTGATGAGGATGAGTAATGGTTGAATGTGTCACGACAACTTATCAGTGTGTGCGTGTGTGTGTGTGTGTGTTGCAGGTAGGACTGTATTGTCCTGTCATAAAAACAGCCCATTTTGGAATAAAAATGTACAATATGAATGAGTGGAGCTTTATGGCATCACAGGATTGCAAACATTTAAAGGAAATACATGTGGAAATATAAAGACAATAATACAAAAATATACAAATGTAGTCATATTCTTTTTCCATTTTGTTTTTGACTGCCGTGTTATCAGGTATTGACTAGTCAGCGCGGCAGATGAGTTGACATTGCTTTTATCAGCATTCGGTAAAAGCAAAGAGGAAAAGCAAATGGAAAAGTCAAAGACAAAAGAGGAAAATCAACAATAAAATGCAAAAAACAGACAAAATGGAAAAAGAATATGACTACATTTGTGTATTTTTTTGTATTATTGATTGTTTTTTTTATTTCCTTTTCATTTTGGCACTCCTGTGATTCCATAGACCTCCGGCTCAGTGCAAAACGTTGATTATTATTTTAAACGTTGGTGTGCAAAGATATAATACATATAAAGTATAACGAAGGGCTGAGAATTGTGGACTTTTAACATGATAGGAATGTCTGCATGGGAGTGAATAAAGGTTGGTTGAGGCAGGGACTGCACCGTTTGGAACAAGCGTAATAGTTTGTGTCTGTGACTGCAGCTGCGACTTCTGTGTCTTCATAAAAGGCAGTGAGTTAGAAAATTGCAAATAAATCTGTCTAAAGCCAAAGCGGCAAGCCTAAAAGCAGAAGCAAAGCAGCATTACCACCTAATGCCATCTTCAATACAACATTTTTTTTTTTTTTTTGTTACTGACTTTTAAGTGCGAATGCAGTTTTAAGGTCTAATGCCATCTGGACATTAGATATATACAATATAACATCGCTCCCTCTCGCTATTGTGTTTTTTCAAAGATTAATTAGCTCAATCCTAATCCGAGCCATTTTTAAAACAACCCCCTTCAGCCATTTGAGACTATTTTGACTGATATTTCAAGGCACACAGAATGTTGAGTTCTATGGCTATATAAACATAAAACCTTCCAAAGGACACAGTAGACCCATGTCTTTCTTCAAAAACAAAAGTTTTCTACATTTGATCAGATCCCAACTAAAAAAAAAAAGGAAGAAAACCAGCTTTTTGTGAAAATTTACATTTCAAGCATGACTTTCACTGACACAAATATATATTTATTTTGCTTTTGTGACGGTATCTAAACAGCTATAACATTTACTGGGGTCACTGTCTTGTTAAAACACCCGCTTCAAGGGCATGACCTCTTCAAGTATTTTGACATATGCAGCCTGATCCATGATCCCTGCTATGTGATCAATAGACACAACTCCAGAGTAGGAGAAACATGCCCATGTAATGTTTGCACCACCATGCTTCACAGTCTTCACTGTGTACTGTGGCTTGAAATCAATGTTTGGGGGTCGTCTCAGCTGTCTTGGACCTAAAAAGAACAATTTTACTCCACAAAATTGTCCCCCCTCTCTCTTTAGGCCAGTTAATACGTTTTTTGGCAACTTGTAACCTTTTATGTACATGCCTTTTTTTTAACAGATGGACTTTGCAGGAGATTCTTGTGAATAGATTAGCTTCACACAGGCATCATCTAACTGTCACAGTACTTACAGGTAACTCCAGACTGTTTGATCATCCATGGAGCTGATCATTAGCTGAGCCTTTGCCATTCTGGTTATGCTTTGATCTATTTTATGTTGTCTTCGGTTTTCTGCCACGTGTCTCTGGTTTTGCTCTCCATTTTAAGGCACTGGAGATCATTTTAGCTGAACAGCCAAATATTTTTTGCACCTCTTCATAAGTTTTCCCATCTCCAATCAACTTTTGAATCAGTATATGCAGTTCTTCTGAACAATGTCTTGAACGACGCATTTTCCTTAAGCTTTCAAAGAGAAATGCATGTTCAACAAGTGCTGGTTTCATCCTTAAATAGGGGCCACCTGATTCACACCTGTTTTTTCACCAAATTGATCACTGATCACTGATTGAACGTCATACTGCAATTTTTAGGAACACACCCTTTTCAACTAATTGCCCAATTGCGCAGCCTTAGGAGCATGCATATCATGAATGCAGGTTTTTTTTTGTTTTCTGAGAATCTACTGCCCCTGCTGCCTCTCACACACAAAACAAAGAGCAAATGACGTCTTTGGGATCGAGCGTTTTGGTTCATAAAAATGTATAACTACAGTACATCTTTGGTATTGAATGAGTCAATAAATGACCCTTTTTCTGATTGACTGCAATATTTTTAAATGAATATTTTAAATTTTGAAGTTAAATGTAGTATTCTGGTCTATAGGCATCAGTAATGTTATATTGCATGTTACATGTTACATGGCATTGGACATCAGTAATGTTATATTGCATGTTACATGACATTAGGCATCAGTATTGTTATATCGCATGTTACATGTCATTAGTAATGTTATATTGCATGTTACATGTTACATGGCATAAGAAATGTTATATTGCATGTTACATGTTACATGGCATTAGTAATGTTATATTGCATGTTACATGTTACATGACATTAGGCATCAGTAATCTTATATTGATTGTTACATGTTACATCAGTAATGAGACATGGCATTAGACATTACATTAGATTAGATTACCTTCACACTCCACAAACTCAGCAATGGCAAGTCTGACATGACATAGTGAAAACAAGTTCTTCTCACATCCATATGGAAGTGGTAAGTTTTTGGCTTCTTGCTTCGGCCTTCTTCCCAACTCTGTTTGAAACCCTTTAAGTTTGGAATAAATAAATTAGAGGCTACCTAATTAGCTCTCTAACATGCAATGTTCAGAGCAGCAGACTTCTCTTGTGTCCCTGCAGTAATCCCGTAGTCTGCACATTACAGTTGAGCAATGTGTTGTGAACAATGAAGAAAAGGAGCTTAAAGTTGACTATAGGGGTGTTATTTCATGTCTACGGGGCTCTAATAATGGTAAAAATTGCATTTAGTAAGTCATAAACAGTATTTCTATGCGCTAACAAGAACAATATTCCATTAATTGATACTGCTTATCGTGGTCAGATAATATATATGTATGCATGTATGTATGTATATATATTAATATATATATATATATATATATTAATATATATATATTTATCTATTTATACACTTATATACTTATATATATATTAATATATACACTGCTCAAAAAATTAGAGGAACACTTTGAAAACACATATCTAAATGAGGGGGGGGGGATTATCTTGAATATCTTTCCTGATAACAAGTAGGTGATGTATTAGTAACAAAATGACGCCACATAATTTGATAAAAATGAAAATGATCACCCTATAGAGGGGGTAAAACAAAGACACCCCTAAAATGAAAGTGAAAAAATGATACAGCGGACTGGTCCTTTTTGCCAAAATGTCCTTGTAACAACACAAAATTATTATCAGTAGTTTGTGTAGCCCCCACGTGCTTGTACGCATGCCTGACAACGTCGGGGCATGCTCCTAATGAGACCACGGATGGTGTCCTGTGGGATCTCTTACCAGATCTGGACCAGGGCATCACTGAGCTCCTGAAAAGTCTGAGGACCAACCTGGCGGTGCCGGATGGACCTAAACATAATGTCCCAGATGTGTTCTATTGTGTTTAAGTCAGGTGAATGTGGGGGTCAGTCAATGGTATCAATTCCTTCATCCTCCAGGAACTGCCTGCATACTCTAGCCACATGAGGTCGGGCATTGTCGTGGACCAGTTCCCACTGCACCAGCGTAGGTTCTGACAGTGGGTCCAAGGATTTCATCCCGACACCTAATAGCAGTCAGGGTGCCATTATCTAACCTGTAGAGGTCTGTGCGTCCTTCCAGGGATATGCCTCCCCAGACCATCACTGACCCACCACCAAACTGGTCATGCTGTATGATGTTGCAGGCAGCATAACGTTCTCCACGGCATCTCCAGACCCTTTCACGTCTGTCGCATGTGCTCAGGTTGAACCTGATCTCATTAGTCAAGAGCACAGGGCACCAGTGGTGTAGTGCCAAATGCCAATCAAGCTCTACGGTTCTGGGCTGTGAGCACAGATCCCACTACAGGACGTCGGACCATCAGGCCCTGTTTCTGATTGTTTGGTCAGAAACATTCACACCAGTGGCCTGCTGGCGGTCATTTTGTAGGGTTCTGGCAGTGCTCATCCTGTTTTTTCTTGCACAAAGGAGCAGATACCGATCCTGCTGAGGGTTTAAGGACCTTCTACGGCCCTGTCCAGCTCTCCTGGAGTAACTACCTGTCTCCTGTAATCCCATCCATGCTCTTGAGACAATGCTGGGAAACACAGCAAACCTTCTTGCAGCGGTACGTATTGATGTGCCATCCTGGAGGAGTTGGACTACTTGTGCAACCTCTGTAGCGTCCAGGTACCGCACCATGCTATCAACAGAGATGCTGATCCAAGCCAAATGAAAAACTAAGCAGTAGAAAGTCAGTCAGTAAAAAATCAGCCAAAAGAGATGAGGAGTCAGTGGCCTCGACCTGGAAAAGCATTCCTGTTTTGGGGTCTGTCTCATTGTTGCCCCTCTGATGCACCTGTTGTTGATTTCATTAACAACAAAGCAGCAGAAACTGATTAACAACCCCCTCTGCTACTTGACTCAACGGATCAATATCCCAGACGTTTGACTGACAGGTTACTATACTCTAATTTTTTTGAGCAGTGTACATATGTATATACTTTTTTTTGTTTGTTTAATCTGATTGGTCAAGCACTTACTTGGCACTCTGTTAATGGCTCTTAGTGGCCTCAACACACGAACTGTCCTCACTGCTGAGAAGCTGACATTCTGCAAGTTGAGGGAATACTCCAACATCCTGCAAAACACGCAAAGAAAGAATCCAGCCAAGTCAATTGTGTATATGTCACACCCATTCACAACAAAAGTCATCTGTAGGCATTTTGCGCATGGAGCGGATCATTCGGTACATTAAGGAAAACCAAATCATCCCCTCGTGAGCAATCACCTATTAAACATTTTATAACTGAGCGGGACAAAGCTCCGCATTTATCCGACCGTCCAGTTTTGCACAGCGGAACAACCCACTCTATGCTTCCCTATTGCTACTTTCCCTACTGCAGGCACGGATGACAAGGAAGTCGGGTCAGTTACCCGTGATAAGTAGCTGATTCTGAACAAAAGCTGAGCTTCTCCTGCAGTCTTAGAGCAATCGCCACGGGTGTGGCATCACCTAGCCACTGTAGAGTGCCAGTGTTAACATGGTTAGCAGTGTGGAGAGTGCCAGGGACTGGTGTGAGTTGTGGCTGACAGCAGCTCCTTTGTGAATGCTCACTGTATTCTTTTTTTTTTTTTTCCCGCCGTTAGCACAGTGTTACCATCGCTTAACGCTCAACATCCATCCATCCCTTTTCTATGCCACTTATCCCCATCAGGGCAAAATAATAACACTTGCATGGATTTTTAAGTGGATGCAAATTACCATCATGGCGGCCAAACCCACACAGGGCATACTATGAACGTGGATGCCGAGTTGGGAGTCCTGTTTAAGGCTAGTGTACTTGATGTCAACTACATTGGCCGATAGGAGTGTAAACGTGACTGTAGGAGTGTAAATAAAAAAAAAAAAAAACAGAAAAAAAAATAATAAAAAAAAAATAAATATTAATAAAAAAAAAAAAAAATAAAAAAAAAAAAAAAAATATAAAAAAAAATAAAAATTATTAAAAAAAAAAAAAAATTAAATGAGGTCAAACATGCTGGAAAAGTTTATGAAGCCATTTCTAAAGCGTTGGGACTCCAGCAAACTACAATGAGAGCCATTGTCTACAAATGGCAAAAACATGAAACTTTGGTGAACCTTCCCAGGAGTGGCCGGCCAAGCAAAATTACTCCCAGAGGGCAGCACTGACTCATCCAAGAGGTCACAAAAGACCTCACAACATTATCCAAAGATGCCACAGTTAAGACGTAAGAAAGACACTGGTTAAAACTGCTGAGCCAAAATAACATTAAGGCATGTCTCAATTTTGCCAGGAAACATCTTGATGATCCGCAATACCTTTGGGAAAATAATTGTACCTTTACTGTTGGGAAAATTGGGAAATAAAAAAAACGTTTTGGTAGGTTGGTAGGTGAGTGTCCCATAACCCATCCATCCATTTTCTATACTGCTTATCACGGTCGCAGGTATGCTGGAGCCTATCCCAGCCAACTTTGGGCGGGAGGCGGGGTACACCCTGGACTGGCCGCCAGTTAATTACAGGGCAGAAAAACAAACATTCAAACTCTAATGGACAATTTAGAGTCGCCAATTAACCTAACATGCATGTTTTTAGAATGTGGAAGGAAATCAGAGAACCCGGAGAATACCCACGCACCCACGGGGAGAACACGCAAACTCCACACAGAGATGCCCAACGGAGATTCGAACCCTGAACCTCCAGACTGTGAGGCCAACATTCTACCCACTCACCCACCGTGCGGCCAGTGTCCCATAACAGCTGGCGTCATACCAACATCATACCAACAGTAAAATTTGGTGGTGGCAGTGTGACGGCCTGGGGTTGTTTTGCTGCTTGAGGCTTGACTTGACTTGCTGCGATAAATTGAACCATGACTCTTGCTGTTAAGGAGTTGCCTTGTCGAGTCCTGACCCGAATCCTATTGAGATGCTGTGACGGCAATGCGGCTGAATGACAACAATTTTGCAAAGATGAGTGGGCCAAAATTCCTCCACAGCGCTCCAAGAGACTCATTGCAAGTTATGGCAAACGCTTGATTGCAGTCGTTGTTGCTAAGGGTGACCCAAGCACTTATTAGATTTAGGCTAAAATCACTTTTTCACACAAGTTCGTGTAGGATGGGATTTTTTTCCTTTATTAATAAATTGTTTCATTTAAAAACAGCATTTTGCCTTCATTTGAGTTGTCATTGATTCATATTTACACTTTTTTGATCCCATCATCATATACAAATGTTGCATTAAGAAAAGGCTCTCTCACCGTTTCAGGGCAAGTAGTAATTGATGCTCTAATGAGCCACATCGCATCTAAATTCTTGCCGTCAGAGACAAATGTAATGCATGTGTTCTGGCAAACAATATGCTTTGATTCCTCAGCCCAATGGAGCGCGACCACAGTGCATGTGTTTGCGCTTGTATATGGAGCGCGGCACACACGCAATGTTTGTGGGCCTGATAAACACGCATGTATCCACACGCATGCTTGCAAAATCAGCCTTCGAAAGCAGAGGGAGGGAGCGCGTGCATCCCCAACGGAGTCGTCAATAGAGGGGGGAAGGGAGGAGAAACGTGGCGTCAGCAGCACACAAAAACAGCAACAGGAGAAGAGTCTGGCTCGTAACGCTGAGACTCCTAACAGTCTTTGTAGCAGCTCCTTGGAGGCTCCAAGGTGGGTGATGTGAGGTTAGAAGGACAAAGCTGAAGATCATTGAGGAATGTTTTTCTTCTGTCCCGATCAGACTTTGTCATTGTCTTTTCTCGCACTCTGGAGCATGTGTTGAGCACATGTGCAGCGGATGAAGGAATTCCCTCCTTACACACACACGCACACCCCAAGTCTGTCTGTCTCACAAATCCAGAACACATGCAAGCGGCGTGCATACACATGTGCAAACACCAGAATCCCCCGTGTTAAAGGTATGAACGTGTGTGTCCTGCCGTGACACTGTCGGTAAATATGTATCGTCGGGTGGATTTCAACATGTGTAAAAATGTGTTGCAGGTGTCATTTTGGACCACATGCTGTAGATCCAGTGGCACATCTGGAAAACACTAAAAACCTGGAAACAACTGACCATTCAACATCCTCCCATTTTCTACATGGCTTGTCAAGTAAGAGGTCACATATGCCCAAACACCGAAACCTCTGGACACTTCAATTCCCAAAAATATGACCACTCATCAAAGGTCGCTACACCTTTTTTACTATTACAGTATCAGTCAGTAGTACATTGAAAACATCCAACAACCCCGATGCTGAACTGCACACCTCTGCAAGGGCTTATTTCCTGTTGGCAAATACAATACAAAATCCAAACAAATGTAAAGTCGACCGGGTCAAAACATCATCTGCTCACCTCCGCCAGCTTCACTGAGATTATACAAAGACCTTCCCTGAGACAATTGTGAGACACCCACCGTCTAACCAGAGTGTCCGAGGTCTACCGGGGGGTCTCCTTCTGCTTGGACATGCCTGGATTCAAGGGCCCAATTAAACTGGATCTAACCAACCAGCAGCTCTTCCAGATGACCAAGATCCTCACCACGTCCCTAAGGAAGTGCCCATCCACCTTGTAGAGGAAACTGATGAACTGGATCTTTCGCCACTTGTAATGACCACAGGTCAGTGCTTCTCAATTATTTTCCTTCTTGCACATGTAGAGGACTAAATATTTTTCATGCCCCTCCTGAAAGGAAATGCTATTGAGAAGATGATAATATTTCTTTATCTGTACAAACCACTGCATGAGTTGCTAGTACCAGCATTCTGCATACAATCACTTGGCAAACCAAGAGACAGCCACCGCTTTGACCAGACCTATCTATTTTATTGATTCCAAACTAAAGAAAGGATTTCAAACAGAGAAGGGAATAAAGACAAAAGTAAGAATCCGACTTACCACTTTCACACAAAATGGGAGGAGGAATGTAATGTCATGCCTGATCAATGCAACCGGGATCAGTGACCGAGAAAGAACCATTCACGCTCGCATTCACATCTATGGACAATTTGGAGTCGCAAATTAATTTAAGATGCATATACAGAAATATCATTTAATATTTTTGACCAACAATAGTTCATAGGTAACCACAAAACAGCGGCCTGACTGTAGATATAACACTAATGCATTTCCGGTACAATATACTTAAATTATCTACAAAAAACAGTACGTCTGTAAAAAAATTGAAAAAAGTATTTTTTCTTCTAAAAGGTAGATTTAAAGACACTTATTGCCCCTTTAATGATAGCCAGATGATGTTTGTCAGCTAAAATTGACCATCTCCCCTCATCTGCGTGTTGCACAAATAATGGGGTTGACAGAAAGTTGTGTGCAAGCTTGTGTTGATTATGCTCAAGGAGGGGAGCGCAACAAGGGGGCCAGGCGGGCAAGCCCGACATTGAAAGAGTTTGCGTGCAGAGAATTCCCAAGTTCAGCCCAAGAAGCAGTTCCACACAGAGAGTTGAGGTTGAGGATAAAAGGCGAGGTTTTGCATCTTGTCATTCACGCTAATTGGATACTTATGCACGAGTCTCAATGTAGCGAGATCCTTGCAAGGACAAACTCAGCACATTGTAATGAGATGCAAATAAATCATGCAATGAAAGACGCTGGCAGACGCGCGGCATGCACTAAACAGACACTCACTTACTCTCTCATTGCAGATGGTGAACACGTGCCGTTATGGCACAGCACATGATGCCCTTCATAAAAAAACAAACGCAAATGTGCATGCACTCATGCTGACGTAGAATTAGAAGAAACCTGGCGATGCAGATCATAAACAACACATATCATGTCTCCTTTCTCGTCCTTAGTTGTGTTTTTATTTTCATTCTGTCAAACTCACAGTTGTAATTCCTTCTTGCATTGTCCTACAATGGTGCGTTTTTCAAATTGCAACAGGAACAAGTCCATTGAAAAACAAATCACGCGTGTCAAACATTCCCAAGCGAAAAGCAACAGCTAATTAAAAAAATAAATAAATAAAATAAACTTTTTCCATGATTGTGTTCATTAAAATACCAGTAAACCACTTTGGTTGATTGGCTGATATCGAAAATGCAAAATAAACGGCTGCCAAATCGCGAGCTTGATACAATGATGACAAAACAAAAGCTGGTCTTTCCGTGTGACGGATACAGATTACCAGATGAGATGTTTTTTTTGTTTTTTTTTGACGAGTGTGGCTGCACGCTAAAATCGCTCAATGTTTATTTCAAGGCATGATGTAATAACTTGTTTGTTCGTGTTTAGCATTGGTTTCTATTGCTTCAGAGCATGCCTTTGTTGGCTTCAAAAAAAAGGAATTTGAGTCCACTTCATTTCTCTGTCAGAAATATGAATGGGACTGCAGAAGTCAGGTTAGAGAATTTTGAGACATAATCACACATATACGTGTTTAAAGATACAAAAACAGATATAAAGAGACAGCTCATTACTGCACGTATGAGACATACTTATTCTGCCTGTAAGGTCGTCTGAAGAAGTCTCCAAAAAGCACAAACAACGCTATATCTGCATATAATGTGACATGCGTATTAACCTTCGTGCTAGGCCCAGTCGCGCCACAGAGCTGGAGGCACTTAGCCGGGGAGCTATTAATAAGACCGCAACAGTTCGTCGCCTCTTCCCTGAGAGGATTATTTCCCTACGTCTTCAGATTGGGCAAAAGGTCCTGACTGTCGTTTGTGCGCCAAATGGCAGTTCAAAGTACCCGGCTGATGACTACGTAGTTCTACTTGGAGACTTCATCGCCCATGTTGGCAATGACAGTGTGAAACCTGAGTGAAGTTGGCGCCTCAACCTGCGCAAAACTCAAATAGTCTCACTTGTTTGTGCTGCGTTTGTGCTGTTTTGGGCAATTAAAATGAGCATCTATGCTACTTTTATTTTTTAGTTATTACAGTTTCTTTCATAGGTCAACCAAAGGTCATGCTGCGCCCCCATTTTCTCCAAATGAAACCAAAATAATCTCATTAGTTTGTTCTGCGTTTGTGCTGTTGTGTGCAATTAAAATGAACATTTGTGCTGCTTTCGTTTTTGAGATATTAACAAATAAAGTTTTGAGCTATTAAATAATCGGCCCATCCACAAGCTCTGAATGAAACCAAAATAGTCTCATTTTGACCGTCCTTGTTTGTGCTGTTGGGTTCAGTTGAAATCAAATTTCGCTCTGCTTTCGTTTTGGAGATATTACGCGTTTCTTAAAGGTCACCCAAAGGTCACGTAGCCCCCCGAAATGCTCAGAATGAAACCAAATTAGTCTCATTTTTTCGTCTCGTTGAGTGGAGTTTTGTGCTGTTAAAATAAAGATTTGTGCATTTAATAGTCCAGTGATTACATTATCAGGTGATGTCATCATTCCAGACATGCTCAGAATGAAACCCAAATCGTCTCAGGCAATATACAATCTTGAAGCCTGGCACTCAGGTCAGTGTGATTTGGAGGAACGGCCTCTTCGATCTGAACCCATGAGGTGTGATTGTGATTGGACATCTGTACGAACCACATGTTTGAACATAAGAAGGTCCACAAGTGCACTTGGCACCCCAGCCCGCAGGTCTATGATCAACTTTGTAGTCATATCATGAGACCTGCGCTCGCATTTTCTGTACACGCGGGTGGAAAGAAGGGCTGAGCTCTCAAGGAGTTGGATTAGACGACGGGGGAGACTGCCGGACAGACCCGGGGGACCCAAACATGTAGTGAGGGCGAGCTGGGAACGTCTGGTACAGTCTCCCGTTTGTTGAGTCTTCAACTCTCAGCTCTAGCAGGGCTTCACCTGCATCCCGAGGGAGGATGGAGATATTGAGTCCAAATGGGCCGTATTCTGTGCCTCTATTGCTGCAGCAGTTAATTGGAAATGCGGCCGAAAGGTGGTCACCCATGGAGCACGACTTTCGGTTCGTCTCATAGAGGTTCTGGCAAAATATCTGACTTCTCAAAAAGGAGAAGCAGTGCCGGGTCAACACTGTTTACAGCGGGACTGAGGCCTGATGACCTCTTTGAGGTCCTTCTCAATCCTACTGACATACCTTACGTAGAGGAAGCAGAACCCGAGCACACAAACGTGGACGGTTGCAGAGAATTGAGAAGGGTCGACACCATAGTCCCTCCAGCCCTCGACACAATCTGCTACGCCCAAAACATGTTCTCAACCTTTTCCGGGCAATGAAGCAGGCGTCGTCTCCGTAGCACATCCCTTTCTAGAGTATCCCCTTACGAAAGACCTTGCCGAAGCCATAACTGGCGACGACCAGGCGGTAGTCCCGACCGTCCGTCTCACTGTGGCTGAGGTATTCTAAGGTATCTGGGTTAGTCAAAACATTCCACACTGGCGAAGCTCCGAGGGATTTGCCAGCCTTGAGTTCCTCAAGGCTGTGGATGTTGAGGGACTGTGGAAGTCGGAAACAGTGCCTCAGTATTGCCAACCAGGGTGATGGAGGGTGTGTTGGAGGGATTATGTCTTACAGCTGGCCTGGGAACGCCTTGGGGGTGGCCTGAAACAGGGAAGTATGGACTTCTTTACTGAGACTGCTGCTCCTGCTACCCGGACCCAGATAAGTGGAGAAAAATGGAATGGAATGGAAAAAGGAAACCCTGTCCGGTACTGCCGGGTGTCGTGGCAAACATCGCCGTGATGCCACCTTGACAGGACGTTTGTCTTATTTGTTTTAGACACAACACATGAATTAGTAGCATTACACCACTTGGACCACGCCACTGCAGGTGACGTGGGGGTGGACAGACCCAGAAGAATGATATAGACAGAACCATTCATACCCACATTCACACCATGGACAATTTACAAGCACATTTTGGACCTTGGGAGGAAACCGGCATAAACCCAAGCAAGCAAAAAGAGAACACAAAACAGGAGGTCTGTACCAAGTACCAAACCCAGAACTGTTTAGTTTGCTATAGGATTGATTCAACAGCATTTCCATCGTGGCTGTGCATCCCTCCTTCATCATCCTGTCATTTTTACACCAATTAGGGAACTCACCAGCCGTCCGTCCTTCTGTATAACAGCTCCTTAACCACGTGAGTTCACTCCATTCCCATCCACTTCACCGACAGGCAAGCTGCAACCCTGGATGCGACTCAGCAAAATTAATTATGATGAACGGTTACTCCTTTGTTTGCGTTTCATAACTACTGTAGCCTACGACACTATTATGAGACATTAATAAATGCAGAATATTGGATACCGGTCTAGTATTGGATCATTGCATTGGTGAGTATGTGCTACACAAACACACAAGTACATACAGGTCAGGTCAATGCATGCAGAACATTTTTTGGAAGTGTGAAAGCGCACGTAGAGTCATTTAGCACAAGTGGAATGGTGAACAACCACGAGGACAAGACAGATGGAGTGCGTTCATGCTGAATCTGATTGAAAGCCTCTCATCGGCAACACTTTCCACTAGCAACCCACTCTCATGCTTATCTGCATGTAGTACCCACCATTATGTGGAAAGACTCTACACCAGTGCGGTTTTGTTTCGTATTTACCGACTTGACCCAGCGCAATGAGGTATGAGGTCAGAACAGGAAGTCAAAGTGAGCGAACAGGAAAACACTTTTGTCATTCCGCTTTTCACATGTTTTTACTCATCACAATCAAAGCAGAGCTATTTCTCCAGTCCGGTAAAGTGTAAACGTAACAATGTACAATAAACGTAACAATTTCCTGGCCAAAATTAACCACATGCAATACATACAGTAGAAACAAATGTTATGCATCGCTTCTCCACTCATAAATACAAAAATGAGCGCATTTACCTTGAGTGGATATTCTACAAGGAATCCTTTTTGACTGCACGGTTGATAGACCACCATTGTTGTATTGTTTATTGTGGTTAATTGTTTCCAGACTTGTCTGTGATAAGGCAATTTAATAGTAGGTTAGTTTAAAAACAGTATTCCATATCAACAAATTCAATATTTTCTTAGTTATGGCATCGAAAAGTTATTCACAATCTAAATATGTTTGTAAACATTGTCAGAGCCCTCTAGACATGATATGACACCCCAATAGTCATCTTTACATTTGTATTACCCAGTATAGTAGCTATAATCAAACATAAATAAGATAACGTAGACGTTGGCAGTTCTTTGTTTTTTTTGTCTGGACCGCATACTTCCTGCAGTGGCTATTGTCTCGTCAATGTATTGTAATGGCGGCTTTAAATGGCTTTACACTCATATTACCCAATATAGTAGACATAGTCGTGGCAGGCGGATTTGTAAAAGACAGGATGTACAATAAATCCCTTTTTCTGGTGATCATGTCTGGTCCTTGTCTCGCCAATCCCCAATATGGCCAATGTAGAATACAGTACTACATTCACAATTAGAATGCTTCTTTTCCCTTGTATTTGTAGTACTATACCAGTACTAAGAACAACTTGCTTAAATATCTATTTTTAAAACTAATAATAGGCTGTATTCAACCACAAGCATGTATTAATGAATAAATGATATACTGTATATGTATAATACCGCCGCTCTCCCTTTGTCTACTGTGTCCCTATCACTGATAATCTACAGCCAAGCTGATGAGCCATTGTACTTGCAAAACAATCTGACTAATGGAGGGGAACCTGGAGCGGAACAAAGCAGCAGTCCTGACCTGACGTTGTCTTTGTGTAGCTCGCATAGTGACGGAGGGGGTGGGTGGCTGGCAGTGGACACTTTGTTTGACGGCCATCATTGTTCATCAATGCTATATCCTTGCCTGTGTCCTTTCTCTGCCACTCTCCGCCAAACCCCGACATCAGTCGTTCACACATCCTCCGTATCTCTCATGGAGAAACCAACTACCAGTAGAGGGGACAGCAACATGTCAAAACCTGCAATGACTCATTTCAGATGCAAATTTCTCATTTGTGTTCTTCTTCTCTGCTTGTTAGTAATGCCTGGAAACAATCCCATCAAACTTGTGACAATCCAGCACTGTGTGCAGACCTATCTGCACGGTTAACGATGCGGGTGCGAGAACATAGGCGTGACACGGAATACCAGTGGATACACGGCGAAGGAACCCTTCAGCCACTGAACCCTAGATCCATACCAGACAGAGCCTTCGTGTTACAACAGATGGAAAGGCTGCCCCCCACCCAGCCAACACACCCACCACCAACCCCCCCAAAAAATATGGTAATAATGAAACGTGTTTGTGGTAGCCCAGCTGGGTGCCCCCCCTGTCATAACACCGGGCCCCTACTAGGTTTGGTCTAGATCGGGGTGGGCAATTATTATTTTTTAATGTTTTTTTCAAAATTGGCCGGGGAGCCTGACAATATATTGTTCGTATGTTAAAAGTTAAAATGGAAACATCTGGCGGGCCGCATTCAAATGCCTGGCGGGCCGGATGTGCCCCCCGCGCCGGAGTTTGCCCACCCCTGGTCTAGATGGTCTCCCAATGTTGCTTACTTCTCCCTACACAGTATGTATACACGCCCGTTCATTAGGTGATGGATGGATCAAAGTTGTGTTCTCCATCGTTTCCTTACACCCACAAGTTCCTAGCCTTTGTCGTAAGCTCTTTCCCGCCCTCCTATCGACTTTCTCAGTCTCCTACAGCTTTTATACTCTACCTCACACTCCATACCCCTCAAAGTAGGCTGGAAGTGCCCCACACAGCATCAATAAATCAGTGAGAGGAAGAAAGAATGAGAGGAGAAGACACTCAGGATTCAGGTTCAATGCATCTCACTGGCCTCCTACAGTGAGACCACATCCCAGGTTGGGAATAGAAGAGGATGTGTTCGATATTTCCAGTCATTTGAAAGGTGCTAAACTTGCATTTTAAAAGTCAATACACCACCACTTCAGACTAATTCAATATTACTCCGGTGGTGGTCAGAAGTTCCTTTTCACAGTGGCTGGCTAACTTGTTGCTTTACTTGTGAATTCATGAATAAATCACCCCCCAAACAAAGAGCTGAGCTGATAAAAATGGAGAGCTTGCTGATTGAAGCCTGAAAAGTTGCCTTCTTATTCCCCACCTTGGGGAGAACATGCAAACTCCACACAGAGATGCCCAACAGACGCTCAAACCCATGTCTTCCAAATCTCCTAACTTTGTGGCCAACATGCTACACACTCGACCACTCATTATTATTATAATTATGCATGAAAATACATGCATAAATATGCACTGTTTTACTAATAGGCCGTGTTCAACCCTAAAACAGCATGACTTATTCATTAATATATGTACCTGTGTGAAAAAACACGATAGAGTGAAGCTGCCGAATTCGAACCGCAACGTGGCGAGGGCTGACTGTGTAAGGCATTCAGAAGACGCATTCAAAAGTGCAGTGAATGATATAATGGTATTCTAAACTGGTCACTAGGTGTCAGTAATTGCAGGTTTGAATTATCTCACAATAATATTTTGCTGCAGTAATCCACGCCAAGATGAAAATCAACTCTGAAGCCCTTCCTGTCCCCCTTAGTTCGCCGTGTTTCCCATATCACCAGCAACACACACTAACACAAGTAGTCTTAGTATGTTGAATATATTGAGGAATATGAGTGTATATGTGACTATACGGGTGTTATTTGGTGTCTAATGTTAAGAACCGTATTTAGAAGGTCGTAAAAAGGTTTTTCTACGCTTTAACTACCAAATCATTTGATTTATTAACAGGGATTCCTGCTATTACTATTTTCTGGCCGACAGATAACTGTGTGTGTAAACAATAAAAAACAAAAAACAAAAGAGCACCTCTGACCAGTCCAGGGTATACCCCACTACTCGCCCGAAGTCAGCTGGGATAACCTCCCCGCGACCCTAATGAGGATGAGCGGCATAGAAAATGATGGATGGATGACAATGCGCTGTTCCCTCGAAACAATTACTGAAGGATTGCTGACATAAATATGTCACAATGTCAGCTTTGAACCCAGATTTAGAACCAACATCAAGGTTCATGCAAAAATAAACCTATAATTAAAACTCTGACTAGTACATACAAGACAGGCTTGACATTTGACCCGAAGTGCCTCGGCTGTAATGTGTCAGATTCCAATTCCAATTTCTTCCGCTTATTCGGGTCCGGGTCGCAGGGGCAGCGGTTTCAGTAGGGATGTCCAGACTTCCCGGTCTCCGGCGACCTCTTCCAGCTCCACTGGAAGGACACCAAGGCGTTCCCAGGCCAGCTGTGAGACATAGTCCCTCCAGCATGTCCTAGGTCTTGCCCGGGGCCTTCTCCCGGCTGGGCATGCCCGAAACACCTCACCAGGGAGGCGCCCGGGAGGCATCCGGACTAGATGCCCGAGCCACCTCAACTGGCTCCTCTCGATGTGAAGGAGCAGCGGCTCTACTCTGAGCTCCTCCCGGATGGCCGAGCTCCTCACCCTATCTCTTAGGGTGAGTCCAGCCACCCTACGAAGGAAACTCATTTCCGCCGCTTGTATCCGCGATCTCATTCTTTCGGTCATGACCCATAACTCATGACCATAGGTGAGGGTGGGAACGTAGATCGATCGGTAAACAGAGAGCTTTGCCTTCCGGCTCAGCTCTCTCTTCACCACGACGGTCCGGTACAGCGACCGCATTACTGCAGACGCTGCACCGATCCGTCTGTCGATCTCACGCTCCAACCTTCCCTCACTCGTGAACAAGAACCCGAGATACTTGAACTCCTCCACCTGAGGCAAGACCTCACTCCCAACCCGGAGGGTACAGTCCACCCGTTTCCGACTGAGAACCATGGCCTCGGATTTGGAGGTGCTGAGTCTCATCCCAGAAGCTTCACACTCAGCTGCAAACCGCTCCAGTAAACGCTGAAGCTCACAGCCTGATGAGGACCACATTGTCTGCAAATAGCAGAGACGAGATCCTAAGGTCCCCAAGCTAGACTCGCTTGACTGCGCCTAGAAATTCTGTCCATGAAGATTATAAACAGAATCGGTGACAAAGGGCAGCCTTGGCGGAGGACACCATTCACCGGAAACAAGCTCGACTTACTGCTGGCAATGCGAACCAGGCTCCTGCTTCGATTGTACAAGGACCGAATGGCACGTAGTAACGGGCCACCAATCCTGTACTCCCGGCGCACCGCCCACAGGACTTTAAAAGGGACACGTTCGAATGCCTTTTCCAAGTCTACAAAGCACATGTAGACCGGTTGGGCAAACTCCCACATACCCTCCAGTACCCTTGCAAGGGTGTAGAGCTGGTCCAGTGTTCCGAGACCAGGACGAAAACCACATTGCAGCTCCATTAACCGAGGTTGGACTAACGGTCGTACCCTTCTCTCCAGCACCCTGGAGTAGACTTTCCCAGGGAGGCTGAGGAGTGTGATCCCCCTATAGTTGGAACCCCACCTTCCGGTCACCCTTTTTAAAAATGGGGACCACCACCCGGTCTGCCAGTCCAGAGGTATTGTTCCCGACTTCCATGCAATGTTGTAGAGGCGTGTCAACCAACACAGTCCCCCAACACGCAGAGCCTTGAGGAATTCAGGGCGGAACTTGTCTACCCCCGAAGCCTTGCCACTGGGGAGTAATTAAACTACCCCAATTATCTCAGCCACGGTGATAGAACTGTCAGATACCTTTTAAAATCAATCAAGTTCTTGCCAAGCTTTCATCAAATCATCAAATGATGCAGACTCATTACTAGTCTAGGACTAGCCTCGTTGTCACACTTTAAGCATGCCTAAATAAAAACATTGATCTTCACTATATGTAATTTTTACCTATTCATCTGGGAATAGATTTGCGATACGTCTGTCCCAAATGATCAGTTTTAGTTCATCCTAAATGTGTTTGATGGGGTTGTAGGACGCACTCTCGGGTTCTTTCACACAAAACTCATTCAAGTATGTGTTTCTTGACCTTGAAAGGGATTCATGCAAAGTTAAAATGTCTAAAAGCAGTTGACCTCTAGAAAAATGGTTACCAAGCCATTTCTAAAGCTATAGAACTCCAGCGAACCACAGTGAGAACCATATTCCACAAATGGCAAAAGCACTGAACAGTCGTGAACCTTCCCAGGAGTTGCCAGTCAACCACAATTACCCCCCAGAGCAAGGCGACAACTCATCCAAGAGGTCACAAAAGACCCCACAACAACATCCAAAGAAGAGCAGGCCTCACTTGCCTCAGTTGAGGTCAGTGTTCATGACTCCACCATAAAATGATACTTTGCAAAAATGGCCTGAATGGCAGAATTCTAAGATGAAAACAACTGCTAAACTAACAAGAAGATTAAGGCTCGTCTCAATTTTGCCAGAAGACAAGACAAACATTTGTAGAAGGTGTGTGGCCCATTACATAAATGTAATGCCGCATCACAGAAAAGGATCATCATACCAAGAGTAAAATATGGTGGTGGTAGTGTGATGGTCTAGAGCTGTTGGCTGCTTCAGGACCTGAAAAACCCTGAAGGAGAATGTCCGGCCATCTGTTGGTGACTAACTAACTTGGGTTCTGCAGCAGGACAATGATCCAAAACACACCAGCAAGTTTGCTTTTGAATGGCTGAAGAAAAACCAAATGAAAACTTTAAAGTGGCTCAGTCAAAGTCATGACCTTAAAAAGGCGCTTCATGATGAAAAAGCCTCCAATGTGGCTGAATGATAACAATGCTGCAAAGATGAGTGGGCCAAAATTCCTCCACCGCGCTTGTAGGTTATCGACTGCAAGTTATGGCAAACTTTTGATTGCAGTTGTTGCTGCTAAGGGTGGCCCAACCACTTATTAGGTTTAGGTTCAAATCACTTTTTCACACGGGGCCTTGTAGGTTTAGATTTGTTTTCTCCCGTAATAATAAAAAGTCTCATTTAAAAACAGCATTTTGTGTTCATTCGTATTGCCATTGACTAATATTTACATTTGTTTGATCATCTGAAGCATTTAAGTGTAACAAACATGCAAAAAAATAAGAAATCACACCACTGTATAAGAACGTGCATCCTGACTTTCATTAGCAACACGTTTAAGTACTTGCGGCACGTTGTTTACTGTATTGCTTACGCCCAAGTAGAGTATAGAATATGATTATCTGCTTTCAAGCTGCTGTAATGAAATATTCATGGCCATAGGGCGAGTCTAAGCAAGCACAGAAAAACCAAGAAGACCAAAGTGACTATTTTCGGCAGCGGTGTCTCTCCTCACACATCAGACCAGATTAAAAATTGAAGGAGTCAAATGAAGCTGATACTTGGGCTTCTGTTTCTTTCTCTGCCAATCCATCGCCCTTCGTCCTGGTGCTACCCGTCCGCCCCCACCCAGCTCAGTCTTTCTTTGGCTCCCCAAGCAAAGTCTCATCAAGTCGGACTGATAGGATAGACTGTCTGCTAAACTCGGCTCCTCGGCCTTTCTCACTTATGGATTGGAACTCGGCAACAACAATTGTAGCTGTAAAACAATTTAACTTCCTTGAGCAAATCTCCTTTTGAAGTCAATCAGCCATTATCCTTCAATGCTGCAGAAAGAAATCTTGCATTATTTTACAAACGTAAAACAAATATCTGTCTGTGCAGCGGGGGAAAAGGGACTCATTTCCTGCTGCATGTTTTCTGTCAGGCCCTGATAAACACTCTATCGCTTGCCAGCCATGTCATACAACGTGAGTGGGACATTTTCCCACAGTTGCTGCAGAATGGAGCACAGCAGGAAGTATGTTGCAGGAAGAAAGGATGACGTGTGAACATGTCTGCAGAGACCGAGCCAGTAAATAGCAGTCCACATTTTTTAATACACGTCTATGTCTGCGTGGCAAGTTAAGCGTTTGTAAAGACACTCTCATGTGAATGCAAGTCATTTCTAGCTCAGCGATCAAACCAATAACAGGCGGTCGTCTCAATGTTTGCTGGTTTCGTTTGCGCTCTCGTAAACCCATTAAAAACGTAATTTTTGGTCAGAAGCACAAACTCTCAACACTGAGTCAACACTGGACTGTCGCAAGCGTCAGCAAGGATAAAGATAGAATTGTAACAGCCACCTGGGCGTTGTTAGGATGACCGTCTTTTTTTGGCAAAAACAAAACAGGTTAATGTCAAACCAACCACGCCAAAACAATATCAGCAAACTCAACTGTCCGTGCCCACAAACACGCAATCAGAGCTCGTCACAAAAACTCTACAAATAACTGCCAGGTCACTACAGTATCCTTGAGCATGTTAAAGGATCTGCTTCTTATGAAAACGACAGTAATAACTAAGCAGCGCAGTTGTTATACTTAAACTTTTACTTATTGATTACATTTTATTACTGTTTCATTTAGTTCTTGTATTACTTGTTTTATTATTGTACTTTATGTCTTAGGAGAAAGATCCAGCTTACACCAAAACCCCACATTACAGTCTCAAAATTCAGTATACAAGGTAAGTATAGGATACAAAACGTATGTGGGAAGATAAACAAATCATTTTTGTTTGACTCTTGTTTGGAAAGAAGGCTAAAATATTACATTTCTAAATTGTTACGCAACCACAAGGTCTAAAAATCTACTTAAGTAATTCTATATTTATTTTCAAAATGCTTTAAAATGCACAGGGTAAGAGTTACTAGCTACGATAACTAGAGAGATACTTTATTAATCTCCAAGAGAAATTCACATTTCCAGCAGCTTTGCAAAAAAGCCATAATAAACTTAATACTACTTAATCACAAATTAGTAAATAAATAAATGCAATGATACATAATGACTTAATAAGTCCTGTCTTGTGTTTTTATCGCTCCCCTCTGGTGTGTTGCAAATCCACATAGCAGGACGGAGGAATGACGTGCTCAGTCTTTCGGTGTAGCACGACAGTGACAGTAATTCGCCACTGAAACTGCCACTAGGGCAGTGGTCACCAATTTTTTACCATCAAAAGAGCCTCCTCCTGGAGTGAGGACAAATAGTCTGCAGACACAAAACATTATACAGCTTACACTTTTAAAAGGTCTTTTAAAACGTTTACTTGTAAACTTACCGCGAGGGTAGCACATTCACACGATGTCTTTTACATGTCTCACTGCACACTTTTGCCACTTACCCAGCCACCACTATGAAGAAATCCAAGCGGTTCCATGTGTCTCCCAGGTAACATTTCTTGCCAAAAATCCCCAGAGCCACCATCTTGATCACCATCTCAATAGCAAAGAATGCAAAGATAAAGTCATCAAAATCCTGCAGACACAAACAAACACATAACGCACAGTTAGCCTTTTACGGATAGATACATACATACAGTAGATACTTTGGTACTTCATTAATCTCCAAGAGAAATTCCCATCATTTATATCAAGAAAAAAAAATAGACCAAAAAGTTGAAATGCATGGTCAAAGACAACCATAATGCACCCCACCAAACATTGGATGATTTTTCTCATGCACTAAAAGAGGCAGGGGCATAAAACCCCAGTGTCTATTGGATAATAAGATAAAATAACATGCTAAAATGTTTTGCACACGGTATCCCAGCCAGATGCAACCATAACATGAATAAATAGTTATTGGTTACCAACGTTATTTGGAAAATCTCAATTCTGGTTATTAAACTACAGGTCAGATTTCACCACAAATTGTGCAACGGAGAAACTCACCATTTCATCAGTCCACATGTAAATAAGAGATACATTTTATTTCATACAAACAAGCCTGTTCTTGAAGTTCTATAGGTTATCATTTAGGTATTATATATAATTATATAGTTACCCTCGCTTTATTTAAGCCAACTCAAAACCCACCTCTTTGCTAAAGCATACAGTTAGAATTGACCCTTGGTGTGCTAATATGCAATTCTCTATGTTCCTTGGTCTTCTGGCTTCATCTAACATGTACGCAAGTCAGAAAAAGAACACCATACCAGCAGTAAAACATGGTGGTGGTAGTGCGATGGTCGGTTATGTTTATATTTTCATATCTCAGCCCAACCGGTCGAGACAGACTGCCGCCCCACAGAGACTGGGTTCTGTCCAATGTTTCTTCCCCAGAAGGAGTTTTTAATTGCCTCTATCGCCAAGTGACTGCTCATGCAGGGTTTCAGTTGGCTGTTGTGAATTGGCGCTAAACAAATACGTTTGAATTTTGAAATTTTGAATCATTATTATTTTTATTTTTTTTCCCCAGAAGATAACCGTGTGGAAACAACTCATTATTAAAAAAAAACAAAAAACAAAGAGCGAAAGAGACTCTGGCAAGAAGAAAACTGTTGCAGATGAGAATGTGTTGTCCCCTTGAAACAATTACTGATAGCATGCTCACATACATATTTCCCAATATGAACTTTGAACCCAGCTTTAGAACCAAAATAATCAAGGTTCATGTCCCGACATAGAAATAAACACGACATGAAAATTCTGACTGGCACATACAAGATTGCATCGACCACTGACTTTAACTGCCTCGGCCGTAAGGTGTCGGATTCTTCTTCAAATCAGTAACGTTCTTGCTGCGCGTTCATTACCAAACCTGATGCAGACTTATTACGTTGTGTCAAGAGCCTCAGTAACTCTTTGCTGCTTCTTGCACCAGGACTTGTCACTTTATTATGTATACCTATTTGTAATAAAGGGTAAGTAAAAAGATTATCCTAATATAAAGATCATAGTAGATGGGAAAAACAAGAATGAAGACAAAATGAAAAAAAAATATTTTAATGAATAAAACCAATACATTAATAAGAGAGAGGAACCAGATGAGGAATTCGAGATGAGAGGGGAAAAGAATGCAGACCAAAGTAAAAAAAAAAAAAAATAGGAGAAACATTCTGGAAGCGTTTCAAAGCACAGGACACCCACAGATAGATGAGTCATCCAAACATGAAGAGACAAATGTCTAAATATATACAAATCTGTTAAGTTTAGAACAAAGCCAGCCTCTTGTTCCTTGTAAGTTGGCTGTCAAGTAGAATCACAGGGATGTGCATATTTCCCATCGTTGGAGTCAAAGTCATAACTTCTAGTGGTGACCCATGTTTTAGGGGGAGTAAGAGTAAGGGTGGAGAAAGTGAAAACCAAAGGGAAACACAAGCCAATAGATGTTTCCATTATGCATTGATTATATGACATGTCTAAGATGTTCACCAATGCATGTGCTTGGGCAATGATACCGTGCTCAAGCCCGTGCGCTCGCCCAAGCACAGCACAGATTGCAGAGTGTGGGTGCACCTTTAGTTCCTTACCAGGATTACACAAAAACTGCACATACGCAAACATGCCTCCCTGGCTGCCTTCAGGGAACAGGATGGAGATAAATCAATTTTGTACATTTTTTGAATATCGACAAAGCAGAAATGGGAGGTTTGCATTATGTTCTAAAATAATTCGACTATACCATTCAGCCATTTCCTAGTGTAGACAAGTCTTGCAAAATTGGATGTCATTAGGCGTGGCATGGAAAGGCAGGAGGCAGAGCTGAAGGTAGAAAAGATGAAGATGCTGATGTTCTCTCTGGGTGTGACCAGGATGGACAGGATCAGGAATGAGGACATCAGAGGGACAGCACATGTTAGAGGTTTCAAAGATAAAGTCAGAGAGGCCAGACTGAGATGGTTCGGACATGTCCAGAGGAGAGATAGTGAATATATTGGTAAAAGGATGCTGAGCTTTGAATTGCCAGGCAGGAGGCCTAGAGGAAGACCAAAGAGGAGGTTTATGGATGTAGTGAAAGAGGACATGAAGGTAGTTGGCCCAAGAGAAGGGGATACAGAAGACAGAGTTAGATGGAGGCAATTGATTCGCTGTGGCGACCCCTGAAGGGATAAGGGAAAAGAAGAAGATTAGGCGTGGCGCTGAAGTGTAAAACAGACCAACGAATGAAGGCACAGAACTAAATCCATTATGGAACATGCAAAAGCATGACGAGAGCAAAGTGTGTTACTATGCAATAGTGGACAACAAACTGCTCACCCCGTCCATGTCTGTCATTGTCAAGGAACATGTTGGCAATGTTTTAAAGTCTTTTATTGTGTTTGAGCAAGCATCACAGGCCCATCCTTCTACATTAGTTCCAAACAAACCTTTGTTAGCGCTGCCAAAAATGGAACCCCCACCACCCTATCTTACTGCGTACCACATCAACCCTGTAAAATCTCACCAGACACTTGCAGTTAATAACAACAGAGAAAGCTTCATAGCCTCAACTTTGGCAGCGGGACAAACTATTAAGTGAAGTGTCAAAATGAAAAGTGTCCTGGGAAGGTGTTGGGTCACCATGAACTACCAGAACAGTTTCAGTGCACCTTGGCATTGGCTCACCGAGTCGTTCCGACAGGGATCGACACAATCCATCCACAAGCCATCTGCTTTAGTTTTGGAATTTTATGTTGTGAAACCATGATTTATTTTTTTTAAACACAAAACACATTTGTAACTATATTTTATGAAATATGATCCAGCAATTAGAAGAGTTATACAAACCAAAGACAGGGGAAACAACCCAACAGATACCAGTATACAATGATAAACATCTTTTGAGACTGGTTCTTATGGTGGCTGGGAAACATATTAGTAGTGTGGCAATGTTATTTTCACGGTATCTCACAAAAGTGAGCACGCATCACACATTTTTGCAACATACAGTGGTGTGAAAAACTATTTGCCCCCTTCCTTTTGCATGTTTGTCACACTTAAATGTTTCTGCTCATAAAAAATAGTTAACTATAGGTCGAAGATAACATAATTGAACACAAAACGCAGTTTTTAAATCAAGGTTTACGTTATATAAGGAGGGGAAAAAACTCCAAATCTACATGGCCTTGTGTGATGTCCGGCCATCTGTTGGTCAACTCAAGCTAAAGCCATTTTGGGTGCTGCAGCAGGACAATGACCCAAAACACACCAGCAAATCCACCTCTGAATGGCTGAAGAAAAAAGCGGCCTAGTCAAAGTCCTGACCTGAATCCCATGGAGATGCTGTGGCATGACCGTAAGAAGGCGGTTCATGCTAGAAAAACCTCAAATAAAGCTGAATAACAACAATTCTGCAAAGATGAGTGGGCCAAAATTCCTCCAGAGCGTGTAAAAGACTTGTTGCAAGTTATCGCAAACGTTTGATTGCAGTTATTGCTGCTAAGGGCGGCCCAACCAGTTATTAGGTGCAGGGGCAATTACTTTTTCACACAGGGCTATGTGGGTTTGGATTTTTTTCTCCCTAAATAATAAAAACATTCATTTAAAAACTGCATTTTGTGTTTACTTGTGTTATCTTTGACTAATATTAAAATGTGTTTGATGATCAGAAACATTTAAGTGTGACAAACATGCAAAAAGTCAGGAAGGGGGCAAATAGTTTTTCACACCACTGTATATACAAGCATATACTGCATATCCTCAACCAAAATACAACAAAACGCAAAATCCCATTTTTAAAGAGAAAAGAAGAAAGAAAAAGATCTCACACAATATCACAATCGTGTTATACCAAGATGCCGATTAGGTGTTATGTTGGCCACAATAAAAGGCCACACACCAAAATGTGCTGTTTGCGATGCTCTGGATGGATGGATGCAGTATCTGAGGTATGCATAAGTATACAGTACTAGGCATGTCCGATATTGGCTTTTTAGCCCGATACTGCTCAACTCTCAATTTCCGATATCAATCGATACCCATACGTGTAACTTCACATATCTCATGTCGTAGAATTACCAAGTCTGTTGTAAAGGTAACTGATACAACATCAGCAGTTAGCTTCCGGATGTGGCTGTAAACAACATTGCACAACATTGGGCATGGCAAAGCGTGGCTCCAAGAACTCCACAAGTACGGTGAATCTGGCGACGCCTCGCATGATAGAAGACGGCTGGTTATCCATCCACTTTCCAATTTTCTGACTGATGGCTTTGGCTCTGGTAATTCAAAATATTGAAGTATATTGTTTTTTGGGGGGCATCTGAACAGTATCTCCTTCAAACCTGAGTCCTCTACCAGAGGCCTGGTATCTTGTGGGTTCTGCACAGGATCTTCGCTGTTCCCAGCATTGAGCTCTTCTGGACAGAGATGTTAGCTGTTCCTGGTATCTGCTGAAGCCGTCCACACAGCTTGGGAGTGCCTGCTCCCAGTGCCCCGATGACTACTTACTGGCAACACTGCTGCCTTCATGCCCTGCATTTTCTCTAGTTTTTCCAACAGCCTTTGGTATTTCTGCATCTTTTCAATGTTCCTTCTTCAGGCTACATGTATCTCCACCGCTGACTTCTGATGTTTATCCACCACCAAATCAGGCTGGTTGGCCATCACCAGTTTCTCAGTCTGGATCAGGAAGTCCCACAGGATTTTGGCCTTGTTGTTCACAACTACATTTGGCGACGTCTGCTATATTGACTCTGGGGCCACCAGTCAATATTCGGTACAAATGATCTGGTACACTATTCCCACTACCTGGGAATGTGTGCTCTTCCTGCCAGCATCTTACACCCTCCTTTAATGTGCTGCACCGTCTTTGGGGCGTCTTTGCCCCGCCTGCAAATGGGGTCCTGTCGGATGTGGTAGACCCCGGCCTCGTGTTCCTGTGCTGCCACGATTAGTGCCTTTTCCAGCCACTGTGCGTGTTTTCCCATCGTCCGCCACAATTTGTTGGTGGTACATGCCATGCAGGGGCTTGTCTTCTTGATGCATTCTTGGAGTCACTAGAATGTGAGCAGCGTACCCACTTTTATGAGATATTGTACGTGATTTGACTGTACCCTCCGGGTTGGGAGTGAGGTCTTGCCTCAGGTGGAGGAGTTCAAGCATCTCGGGGTCTTGTTCACGAGTGAGGGAAGGTTGGAGCGTGAGATAGACAGACGGATCGGTGCAGCATCTGCAGTAATGCGGTAGATGTACCGGACCGTCGTGGTGAAGAGAGAGCTGAGCCGGAAGGCAAAGCTCTCTGTTTACCAATCGATCTACGTTCCCACCCTCACCTATGGTCATGAGTTATGGATCATGACCGAAAGAAAGAGATCGCGGATACAAGCGGCGGAAATGAGTTTCCTTCGTAGGGTGGCTGGAATCACCCTAAGAGATAGGGTGAGGAGCTCGGGCATCCGGGAGGAGCTCAGAGTAGAGCCACTGCTCCTTCACATAGAGAGGAGCCAGTTGAGGTGGCTCGGGCATCTAGTCCGGATGCATCCCGGGCGCCTCCCTGGTGAGGTGTTTCGGGCATGCCCGGCCGGGAGAAGGACCCCGGGAAGACCTAGGACACGCTGGAGGGACTATGTCTCACAGCTGGCCTGGGAACGCCTTGGTGTCCTCCAGGTGGAGCTGGAAGAGGTCGCCGGAGACCGGGAAGTCTGGACTTCCCTACTGAAACTGCTGCCCCCCCGACCCGGACCCGGATAAGCGGAGGAAAATGGAATGAAACGGAATGTATGTGATTTAATTATACTAGTAAATGAAGTAAAGCCCTTGGTGGTTGTTGATGAGGACGTCGAGCTATGTAATTAGCCACAATAAATGTTGTTAGAACATAACTCTGTGAATGACGAGACTATTATCCTAAGATTTTTTTTTTCCAGGATTTCACGCGAAAAATGAACACAGCCAATTTGATGTGCGCTTTGTTGTTCTTTTGAACGCTTGACAAATTCACACAACAAAATGTGTTGAAAGTAGCTTTGCAGTCTTTGTCCATTCCTTTTGTCCTATCGCGATCACAAAAGTGCCAGTGACAAAAAATTGGATTGTTTTGTGAATTGCGTCACGCTTCATCTGCTCCCTTTTGCCTTTGTGTGATTCATTTGGGTACAAACGGCATTCTTCCTCCTTAAACTTTATCATCGCTGCCATTTTTTTTTCCATCTTATCCTTTTCTCTCACAGCACTCCCCCAGTTTGATTTCCGAAACCAAGTATTGTGTGTGTTCGCTGCGCGTACTGATGGGCCATTTTCTTTTCATATCATCATATTATAATTCCCGGAGCACATTTACAGTACGCCGGTGTAATTCTTTCCCCTCACCTCGACAGTGACAGCCCATGTGTGTGTATGCGGATTGCCAGAGTGCGAGTGCAAACACACGTGTGCACCAGGCAGCGGGCTGCACTGTGTTATCAACATGTCAAGCCGGTGCCAGCATTAGGCGCCCTCTCGTCACCTCTTGAATGCAGCCTTTAAGTCGAAAGTGTGCTGAGTCGCTAATGCTGAGAGCACTTAATGCACACTCGGTGTGCGCGCGCGTGTGTGTGTGTGTGTGTCTGAGAGGCTATTAAACACAGTGTGGCAGCCGAGATTGGAGTGCCACAGCAACATCTGTGGATCTGAAACACTCTTCGCACACAATTTAAATATCACTGCATGACTCTGGACGTGAACATGTGCAGCTTCAAGGGCAAAAATAAGTCACAGCAAGCAAGCTTTGCACAGGAAGGGAAGAAAGTGCACACAACAGCAAGAAACCACACACAAAAACCTGGCCTACGGCGAGACAGGAACAACGAAAACCAGCTACCGTTCGCTGACCCTACTACCGACCGCTCCTGGGAGAAGCAGGAATTCACTTCCTAAAATTATGTCCCCGTGCTCTTTTCATCTTGCATAGTAGGATCATCATGTCAATTGCCATCATCAAACAAAAAAAAGTTTTAGTCAAAATTGTGGCGACTGGGGGAAAACTATCTTTCCCAAAGAGTTGTACAGTGGAACCCGCTTAAGCCGGTTCCACAGGTCATTCAAGGTGGGGAAGCTCATTTATTTGGCCTACATCAAAAATGTGTTTATTTTTTTTTTATATGTAAAGTCTACCCTCCTGGTCGTTTTTAACAAAGACAGTCAGATAAAGTCTCCGGATCAGTTCAGAACAATGTCATGAAAAAACTTAGAAAATGCTCCGGGTGGAGGTTTATACTTCAAGATTGCTGATTTTACTGTCAATCAAAAAGGGGCTGTGCCACAGACAGATCATCCAATCATCATGCAGAAGCCGAGCGTCCCACTGCCCCATTGACCCCCAGAGACGCTCAGCCTCCAAATGCCAGGACAAATCCCAGCATTTATCCAATGACCGTCCAGTTTCACATGGTGAAACAACATGTCTAAAAACCGCCGTAGTACCGTGGGGATGAAAGAGGAGGAAGTCGAGTCAGTCACCTGGGACAAGTAGCTGATTCTGAACAAAGGATGAAGGTATTCTAGCGCGTATTTAGTCGATGGAGTGTTGCCACGAAATCTACGAGGATAAAGCTATGAACATAGCAATGTTATCTACTGTATAAATATATTTATGGTGCGTTCAATACTTTGCGCCTTTGACGTAGCACAGTTAGCAAAGTTTGCAACGTATACTGAGAAAGTCTAGGGAAGTTGTTGAGCAGTGCTTCTGTCAGTGGAGACCTGCCAACGTGTACTCATTTATGGTACTCAACATGCAATTTGACGTGAATATGCCTGTATGCGTCACAGCTCTCCATTGTGTTGCTTTTTCCCGGTTTCAGTTTTGAGTTCAGTCTGTACAGTATGGATAAACATATCCTTTTATATAAATATATTATTAAAATATTTGCATTTTCTCTGTAGTATTGGAGCCCCCTAGGGGGGCTTGAACTGCTGGAGTAAAAGAAGATAAGAAGATGGTCGGGTCATTCTATAACAAAGAGAATGTTGCTACTGTTACGGTGAAGTTGCAGCCATACTTTTACGTCCAAAAGGATCCTAATAAACAAATAACTTTTCTTCTGGGCTTGTTTTGCTTTTTTTGTCCTGCCCTCTGTTTGGGAAATGTTTTTAAGGAGTAAAATAACCACCATTAGAAGGCAAATCAAACAACATGATTGAAGGAGATTGCAAGAACATTATGAAACAGTAATCGGCCACCTGATAACATCAGCAGAGCAGTACTGTACAAATAAAAACAATAGAATTAGAGAAAATTGTTTAAAAATATCATTAAGGCAAATGGAAATAGTGCATGAATAGTAATACTAATTTAGAAATAGTAAATCATAATTAATACAGCACAGCATACAATATCAAGAGCGGTATTTGTTAACACACAATATTTGTTCTAAAAAAAATACACATTTTTTGAGGCAAATTATTACCAGGAAGTGGTTGTGGTCATGTCTGGTGTGCACCGACAGTAACCACTATCAAAATTGACCCCCTCAGGACCTAAATATGCCATGCACATATTGAAATATAATAATATAATAATAATTATATAATAATAATAATAATAATATAATCATCACAGGGGTCAGGGACGCTCATCACAGACACACACATACGATCAGACGAGCGCAAAATTACAGCAGAGGTGAGCTGAGGACTAAAGGGGAATCTAACATCATCTACCATTCAATCCGGCCCTTCTCCTCTACACAGATATTGTACGTTTTGGCACAATTAGGACCCTTATAAAGACCATCGTTTTTTTATCTCGCCCCTCAAATACTTTTGTTTTGTAATTGTCAAGCTCTTAATGTTTATACATGCAAAACAACCGGTCGCCAGTGTGCAGGTCTGTGAATCACCCTGATAGTACGTGGGAAAAAAGCAGAGACGAGCCTTTTGACTCATTTTCGCTCGCGTTTGTCATTTTTGCATGCTCTTTTCTGTCATTTCAATGCTGTTCCATGTCTTTGGTCTATATAGTGTTCTTGGCTTCGTGGAGGCGCGCAATGGCGCAAGGCATGAGACCAAACAAGCATTTCACACTCACATTCACGCCTATGGACAATTTAGAGTCGCCAATTAACTTAACATGCATGTTTTTGGAATGCGGGAGGAAACCGGAGTAACGGAGATTCGAATCCAGATCTTCTGACTGTGTGGCCAACATGCTAACCACACGGCCAGTTCAGACCAATGGAAAGAAAAAGTTGGGAAAATGGTGATTTGGTCATTTTGTTGTCAATCAAAAAGACATTCCGCCTCAAATGTCTGGGCCCAGCCACTGCCCCATAGACCCCCAGAGATACGGAGCTCCCGATGGGCGGGACAAAGCCCAGCATTATTCCAGTGACCGTCCGTTTTGAACAGTGGAACAACCAACTCTACGCTTCCCCAACAAAGTCAGTAGATGCTCATTGTCCGACTGTGTACAGAAAAGGGATGAAGCAATAAAGGAGAAGGAAGTCATTTTACTTAACCGTGATAAGTAGCTTATTCTGAACGAATACGGGCAATCTGTCCAACGTGTACACCGTCTCTTGCCTACAGTCAGCTGGGATAGGCTCCAGCCCATCATCGGCTCTGAATAAGCAGTAGAAAATAAAGGAATACAATTTTCTTGAATCCCCATAGGGGAAGTTGAATTAGCAAAACAAATGCATGCTCACTATTTGTAAATAAATGCATTTATCCAACAAAAAACTCAAACTTATATCAACCAAAAGAACAACTGCCGTAGTCAGCTGAGAAAAACACCAGAGGACCATTGTGATTGAATATATTTGAAACCACTTTGCAAACACATTATCAGCTCACTGCACAAGATGAACAGTGCCAGATAACAAGTTGATCTATTCCACCGCATGCATGCTTGGCTCTCTCATCCAATGCGCAAAATGATTCGGCAGGAAAAACAGGACGGAAAAAACAAACAATGCCTTTCCATTAGCATTGGCTTGGTGTTATGGACAGGACACAACTTAATGGAAACGCCTCCACACAAAGCTTTTGTTTATTTCCATTTGCAGTAAGGCAAATGGGGGTACCTACAAAGGCCAGATATGCTGGACCATTTTGGTTTTAGAAAGCACATTAAATGCATTTAAAACAAGGATAGTCACATCTTGTTGCTTGTGTTAATAAATATTCAAAAAAACAAGGCAAATAATCAGAGCCGGCTGGCCCATTAGGCGGTGTAGGCGAATGCCAATGCTGTAATGGCCTCCGGGGGCGCCAAAAATGTAACGTCAATATAATGATCCTATTATTATCTAAAAATATTGTGAACTTGTCCAAATCATAAAATGGTCAGTGAGGAACAGACTTTATGTGACAGGAGCCAATCGTGATCTACAAAAAAACCCGACATTGATCTTGTCAACCCATCGGAAATCGCAGAAGGTCATTACTCAAGATAAGTCTGGTGTCATCTAAGAAAACACGCTAGAATCATCACACAGCAACTTACACACACAGTAAAGCTATGATGTAGAATAATAAAGGCCATCATTGCAGCTGAACAGGTCGGTCATAGTCCCAGCAAAGCAAAGCAATGCATGATGGGAAGCAGTGACCATAACTGTTTATTACTCTACATTAGTATTGGTACTTGTCGTCGTGATGATTTTAGTGTTCTTTGCAAGATGGCATCACAATTTAGACTGTTGAATAATGATCGCCTGCAGCGTTAGATGGGTAACGAGTTTTTTGTTGTGAGTTCCGTCGTAGCTCGGTATTGACTCTCGACAAAGTAAAAGCTACTGCTTTCTCACTGATTCATGAGCGGTTGCAGTAATTCTACAATTAGTAGATGTATAAATGTATAGGAGATGTCAGAAGATTAGAACATGGCCATAAATTAGCCGCACCGCTGCACACGCTGAAAATGATGGTAATCAATTACACCAAAAAAAACAACAACAAAAAAATCTACAAGGCACCGCTTAATGTTAAAAGTTAATTTCAATGGTTAGATTAATGGGAGATTAGTGTGGACTTGACCCGCATAGGTCTCAGTTAAGCCAATGTTACTTATAAAAAACAAGCATAAGCCTCCACTGAACAGTAAGTTTGTCATATAGAAAAATGAAAAGGGGGTAACGGGGGTATGCTGGAGCCTATCCCAGCTGACTTCGGGTGGAAGGCGGGGTACACCCAGGACTGGTCACCAGCCAATCGCAGGGCAGACAAACAACCAGTCACACTCACATTCATACCTATGGACAGTTTACAGTTGGCAGGTAATCTAACATGCATGTTTTTGGAATGTGGGAGGAAACCGGAGTACCCGGGGAAAACCCACGCACGCACGCCAACTCCACACAGAGATGCCCAATGGAGATTTGAACCCAGGTCTTCCAAGACCGTGCGGGAAATTCATACCATACTAAATATTTATTTTTGATATGCTTCTACTTATTAGAGTTGATCTACTTGATTGAAGTACAACAGTCCAATTTTTTGGGGACTCTTGCTGCTTGTATTGTATACGGGTAGGCGGTCACGGGTAAGCTGGGGCCTATTCCACCTAAATGCAGAAAAATAAAAACTATGAAATGTATTTTTCGGTTCACCCTATCACGAAATCAGGATACAGTAGTATTGTTATCGTGAGCCACGCATTGTGTATTGTACCGTATAGTGAGGTACATTGAGATTCCCAGTCCTATTCCCAATACTTCACTAGGCTCAGCTTCACCAGCTTTAATCCATACCGTCACAAACCAAACTCGTCCCCAAAGATGCCGAAAATGTATTAAGGTGTTATAAGACTCATAAGCTCATAAAAAGTCAAAAATGGCCTTACCTGTAGTATTTTGCATCTCTCAGACTTGCAGTCGATGTCCTCACAGGGGTGAAACATTCCCAAGGTTACACAGTTCAGCAGGATCACCAGCATGGACGCTCGCTCAAACCATGTATAGGAAAAGGCAGTCAAGGAGCACAACTGACAGATAACAGCACACCACATTCAAAGCACTGACACCTTAAAAATGAGTCCTGCCCTCAGCTTTCTCCACTGACCTCAAAACATTGGACGCTCACCTGTGGTAGTCTCCGCTTTTCACATTATTAACTGAGAAGCTTTTCGCAAGGCCTGATAGAAAACATTCAGGTGCTGGGCAAGCACTTAAAACACACGCACACACACAATGGCTGGGTAAGGCAAAAACAAAAACAAGCAATGCTGACAAGCGCGGTAAGGTCATGATGAAGCATCTGGCATTGGAGTTGGAGAGAATCTGCAGACATCTTGATGCAGAGCACATTACTTTAATTGATTCTACGTCGGCACTTCTATTGGAGGCTTGTTTGCACTAACGCCAGTCTAGCTACAGTATGTGAAACCAATCAGGATAGCAACAAAACAAAAACAACAAAAGAGTGGGATTATGCAGACGTGCATTCTGCACCACTGTTTCCTCAAGATATGCAAAATGCTCAATCCGTGTTACTATGTCTGTTCCAACACGGGATATAGTACGGATACAGTCACACATATTGGAGGATTTATATTTACGGGATATAACAGTCAACGTCAGCACTCCAGTTTAGGATTGTGTGTTTACGCGTGCCACTTGCGTGATCGAAAAAGAGAACTGTCCCACAAAAGACGGATGAGCTGCCTCTGTTATATTGCATTAGTCCCAACGTACCCATTTATCCCACCAGCCTATAACGTGGTTAGGTCAGCATGGGCCTGACAAAAGGGGCAAAAGTGCCAACAATACCATTCGTCATGTCTTGGACAACCTGAACCATGCTTAAGGGAGTCTCGAAAATATCTTATTATCAGTGCCCCCCATAATTTTACAGGTCTTTCTTGAGATTGTCGGAGGCCTAAATGCTTGATTTTCTTTTGTTTTTTTACATTATGATGTTTGTTGCAATAAAAGTGCGAAAGAAACCGAATGTTGTTGTTCATCTGGCAAATTTTAGCAAACAAATGTGTTGAAGAATAAGCAATTAGTGGACAAACACAAACAAAATTGTAATCCAGCAGTACAAATGTGACTGACAAAAATGGAATTAGCTGGTCAAAATTTTAGAGTTAGAGTTACGAGGTGGTAATGATCGGCAGGGATTGGTTGAATTTGAAGGATTCCAACATTGCGAAATCCTGGGGGTCTGTTCTTCTGATGTCTTTCCCATTGACCAACAATACCGCAAAACTAATCAGTTTCCAAGGTCCCCTATTATGCAAAATTGATTGGCTAGCATCATTGATTCGTTCCAGAAGGCCTGACTCGGATGCTAACCATATCCATTTTTCCTATAAGAAATAATGTAAAACTAATAAATACTTTCCAGAAAGCAAAACATCTTTAACCACAGGCATGCATGTGATCGTTTTTTGAGGATTTTTTTGTAGCAGTGCAAAATTAGCAAAGCTACATTTGTTTTTGAAATACTGGGCAAAATTGTCCAATGGCATATTGGATCAATAAATGTAAAAACAATAGAAAAAATCAAATTGAATTTGAGAATCCCTAATTTGATGACCAGACAATGCAGTCTTCTTTCTTTGTGGTTCTTTTTTATTTTCTTATCTTTTTGTGTGTATACAGTCTTCTACCACAACAACAGGAACAGAAAAGAATGTTACTTGTAGAGTTGCAGTTACTTGTAGAATTTATAATTTAACCATTAACTGTTAAAATGTTACTTAAAACATTATCTTTATTTAAAATCATCGAAAATAGGGCTGTCAGATTATTTTTTTAAGACATAAGAATTTAAGAATAAGATTAATCACAGTTTTCAAATTAATTAATCATGATTACTGTTCCATGTCACACTAACTGTTCCATGTCATATATCTAGCCGAAGACCAGGTCGCCCGGACACCGCCCCTCTACCACTGCCCAAATCACATTGCACCGGACTCTCATGCTTGCCCCTGCAGGTGGTAGGTCTGCGGAGGAAAGTTACCGTGTTCCTGATTCGGGCTTGGCCCGGCCAGGCTCCACATGTGAATGCCTGGCCACCAGGCGCTCGCCTGCCAGCCCCTCCCCCAGACTGAACCCTTTACAGATTATTAAATTCCCATTAATTGTCTTGGAGATAGTGCATGTAAAATATCAATAAATCAATCAATAAATAAAGATTTCCAGATAGTAAGTTAGTGAAATACAGCTACTCGGCATGTAGGAGTCCATGTGTTGCATTAGGAACTCCAAGATTAGTGTCTGTCACGTCCTCATTTTTGCTTATGTTTCTTTGACTTTGACGCTGACTTGATAGAAGTACCACAAAGACTGACTGACAGATGAGGCCTACTGGGACTTTGAACATTGACATATTCATCTGGAACTCTGTGAGGTGACCTCACTGGACAAATCGGGCTTGAAGATTGGCACCAGACATAAATAAATACATGAGGTGAAAAACGATTCGCAGTGAACATTGATACAGGGCCTAAAAGTGATAGATTGTGGCTCTCATACAAGATTGAACTCAGGTATTGAATAATAAATGCAGACTGGAGGCGAAACTGGAGGAGATGGCCACAAAGAACCTTAGTAGCATCAGTTGGTTAATGATGGCTGCTTGTGGAAGGCAGCACAGGATTATGTCGTACACATGAGGAAGCGCAGAAGGTGCTGTGAGTCCAAAGGGATGCAATTAAAAAGATCAGTGGTTAGTGGGATCATTACACAGGAAACAAAAATCCTCAACCCTCAACTTTTTAGGGAACACAAAGTGTTGTTGACATGCAAAACTGCAACGGCCATAATTTAGAAGGTGAGTCTTATAAAGTTCTGATATCAAAAAACTTTTTAACTTCTATAAGTTAATTATGAAAATGGAACCTATTATGCTTTTCCTGTTTTCTGACCAATATATGTGGTTACAATGTTGTATTCTCGTGTTAAACGATGCCAATGCGACAGATAATGAGGTTTGCACATTTGGAAGTGAGCCCTGAAAGCAGTTTTGGTTCCTGGACTTCCTTTTACGGGCAATGTTGAGCAATGGCTCCCGGGAAATGTTTGTTCAGTTGTGAGGGAAAACTAATTCTGTTTAGCAATACGAAGCTGAACTATCCGCCAAACTGTTGGTGAAGTCCGACGGCTTTCCAACGTACCTTGGTCGCGCTGAAGGGTCACAAGAGCAAGCTGTAGGTAATTTATCAGGTGCTAACTGTTTATTGTGTGTAAGTAACGGGACAAAGAGGGTGTGTGTGTAGCATTATAGAGTGCGTAGAGGGAGTGTTACCTGCATGCATGCAAATTACAAGCACACCCATGTCTGGAGCTGCTAAAAGCCATTAAAAGGTTTTAAAAAGATTAGCTGCCGTTTACTATCAACTCCTGAATTAGGAAGTGGGGTTCGGAACTGGTCCGGAAGTCCTCGGATGCTTGGGAATGTGACATTCAAAGCGGAGTGGGCTCGGTGGGGCGTACCTGGAGGAGGGCCGGGGGTGGGGGGGCAGGCGGGCAACCCAAGGAAACACTGCAGGAAAAGACAGAGTCTGGAAGATCCAGAAAGCTTGCGGTGCGGGTTATCGTCTGTAGCTGCTCTATAGGAGTCTAGAACTCAATACAAAATGAGTAGATCCCCTTTAAACTTCAAAGGGTCCAGACTCAAGGATTGACAAAACATACGCTAAGGTATAGGTATGCACTAAGAACTGAGAAGTGTGGTTCTGATGACGACATCTTCTGTCAAAGTTAACAATGTGTAGTGCGTACACTTTTTACTGTGGTTTACAAACCAACGTAATGGAATGTCACTAAAATCGTTCAGTTACAACCGTAGAAGACTATATGCAAATGACCTGACAACAAAGTGAACCTCGGGGTATTTGCATGTTATTTCTATAGTTTTTGGTCAAAATTCAGACAGTACCAAAGGTGAAACAAAATCGGAAATATGGCGTCTTGTCCGAGGTACGTCCAAGGTTTGTTACGCTGCGCCCCACGTTTGGTACCCACTTACACTCCCCTCCAAAAGTCTGGGAACACTTGCATTTCGGAGGGAGTGTATTCTTCGTCCCGTTCCAATATCTGGCATCCCACAATAAAGGCGTCAACCCACTTACCCACCGTAAAAGAGTCCACAGGTCTATCCATCCGTGTTCTACCACATATCTTATTTAGGACCGCGGGATCACTGGACCTTATCCCAGATGGATTTTGGCAGCTGGCAGACTGCACCCCAGACCGGTTGATTGAGTTTGAGTATTGATCCCTTGCCAGCAGGACACTTATTTACATGACTACACCACCACCAATGACTTACACCAATGCTTCTTAAAAAGTGGGGCGTCCCCTCTCCAAAATGAATGTTGTAGCTGCCGATTGTTCACCATGCAAATGAAACCCCCATAGACACACTGAGCTTGTGCACTGCAGACCCTGTCAAGTGTTGAAATATATTGTTTATTTGAGGTTTTAGGACCAAACAAAATGAGAGAAACCCTGAGCAGAAGAGCAAAGGAAGCCGCAGTCAGAGAGCTAAAGACAAAGCAAGACATTAAATATGCACAACGCCACTAATTTATCCGATAACTCTTCCTCCCCTGCCCACAGTCCCTCTCTCCAGCTGCGGGGGTTATAATTAAACGATAAAGAAAGAACGTATGCGTTGTTCCGCAAGAGTGTGAACACACGCGTGCATGCAGACGAGGCGCACACCTTCACAGTGTCAGCGTATAAACAAGCGGCGACGCCCTGAGGGACGGATTCAATTAGAGGAAATATACACAAGGATATGCTCTGTCAAAACTCTGAGAGGTAGGAGCCTGCTCTACCCCACACACAAACACCACAGAGGAAGCACGATAAAAACTCATCAGCACCTCCGAAAGTATCCTCCTGTGGATTCCTCTCAGACGCTCTCCCGTCTTAAACACACGTTTGAACGCCCTCTTTTTCTTGCCTAAGCAGGAACAACAACACTAGGCTGGGAAAAGTACAAACACATAAGGACTAAGACATACAGAATCAGGTGCAGCTCTTCTGCAAAGTTTGGAGGGTCTCTGAGGTCTATTTGTGTCCCTACATCCAGAAGAAGAACTGTTGACAATAACGCCACAAAGATTTAGTCAGTGGTTCTTTAAAAAAAAAAAAAAATCCTCCAGGCAGCGATGGCTGAGTCCCAAACCTGTGACAGTGTTCAAGTGAGTGTGAATGGTCTGTCTCGGTATGTGCCCTGTGATTGACTGGCAACCAGTCCAGGGTGTAGTGTGCCTTGCATTGGGGATTAGGGACCTCACCTCCCTGCAACCCCGAAGAGGATAAACAGTAGAAAATGGATGAGATATGTAGTAGATTTCAGTAAAACCGCAGTGCTGTAAAGTTAGGCCATATGTCAGACCCAGAGTGTCCGTCTATTCCTATGCAGGTCCAGTGAGAGCTTCTCTCTGTGGCGATTTCCGTAACAGCTCTGGTGTTTAAGTTTTTCAGTCCCATATTCGTCCTCCTGTCAATCTCATGGACTTTGTGGACCGTGATGAACCTTTTCTAAGCACGTCTTTCTGGGCACACCATCTCCACACGTTACACTTAGTAGTATATTCCGAGTGGGTCTCTGTTGGAGTAGCATCCCTCCAGGACAACATTTTGAGACTACGGATTGACAATCCGTATATTTCAAAATTCTTTAAAGGCTAAATATTGTCTTACAAGACTAAGCAAATTATTCTGCAGCAGGGAAAGAGGAAACCCGGTCCACAGCAGCCTGACTAGAATCCAATCAATAGAGACATGTCTCAGTGAATAGATATCATCCATTGTTGTTTACTGTAACTCACACAGTACGTGATCCAGCATTCATCTCAGCAAAAACCGCTATCCACGCACATCACTTTGCTGCATACCACACGTCAATACACTCCATTGAATATGACACAAGCACACAGAGAATAAGACCATCTGCATGAGCTACAAAGCAATCTGCCCACACTTGGCTCGGAAAACTTCAATTCATCATACCCTGTATGGTTAAAACTCATCGGGAGACACTTGGTATGGAAGATAACATGTCTTGTCATTTCATTAGCACATTTAAGTGTGTGGTCCATGTCCAAAAATATGAAAGCCAACAAGGTATAGCACCTACTGGTACATATACGTAGTCACTATGTACGTATCAGTCTGGAAAAAGGTTATAAAGTAACCAAAATTACCCGCAGAATGCAGTGGCGACTCAGGCAAAAGGTCACAAAAGACCCCACATGATTCCATTGTATTAAAGACACTGGAAAAAACAGCCTGCATGTCAAAGTCCAGACCCGAATCCTATTGAGATTTTGGCATGACCTTGAAAAGGCGCTTCATGCTGGAAAACCATCCAATGTGACTGAATGACAACAATTCTGCAAATATTTTTGGACCAAAATTCCTTCACAGCGCTGTAAGGGACTCATTGCAAGTTGGAGTGTACTACTATGTTTCTGATTCCACCACAGAATGGTACCAATGGCAAAACCAAGAAATTTTAGATTTTGCAGCCTAAAAATGATGTACATTCTAAACACTCATCTGTGTTCAGGCAAAGGCGGTGGTGTTCTTACATTATTTTGGTTTCAACAAATGTACTACAGATCAAGTTGAATGTAGTCCATTTAATTCCAGTCACTGCAGCTTACTTTTTACAGTACGTAAATACGTAGTTTTGAGAGTAAATTGCAAGAAATTAGTAAACACCCATACTAACATTAGGTTACCCAATATTTGTTGTTGGACTGGTCCACAATCTCCACTTTGCTGGCCAGTACAGGAGGCCAATACAGACAACCCTTATTCAGCTCCGTTGGTGTTTTGCATTTTTCCTTCTGACTGATACGTAAAATGAACGTAAAACCTAAAACTTACACTTGAAAAAACTCCAAGCGCCAAACCGAGCTTAGTATAGCAGCGGTGAGCAAGCACCATGCAGCTGAAAAGCAGTATTAGTGGAACAATTAATAAAGACACAAATTATTGCGCACATTTGAGGTATTTTTTTGCCTAAAGTAGGGATGCCCCGATCTGATCTTCAGGATCAGGATAGGCTGCTGATTTGCTGTATTTTGAAGACTGGAAAATATGGAAAAATTCTAAATCACACCAAAAATTTATCTATAACCATGCCTAATGATTAGTCCTACACTAATAGACATATAAATGATTACATGAACTAAAATACAAATTTATGACATTAAGAAACGCATTCAAATTGTGGTATAGGTGGAACAAACAAGCGCCAGACTTGATCAACGGAAACGGAGACTTTTATTGCAAGTTTAAATTATCTGACAAGGGGCACAATATTAACTATCACAATAATAACACAAGCCCAAGGTCACTTCTTGTCCACACATTCGGAGGACATTTATTGCAACACACATGGACATGAGTTGTATTTATGTCTTAAATGGCTTATTTTATCTGATTATATCTACTATATTGGATAATATGTGTGGAAAGGTGACTATAAGGGTGTTGTGTCAAGTCCAGAGAGCTCTACTTATGTTAAAACCTGTCTTGCACACGTTTTCTGTGCTCTAACAATGGAAATATTCCATTTAAAAATAAGGAATTCTACTTTGCGTAAATTCACTTATGACAGTCAGGTCTGAAACCAAGTAACCACGGCAAACAAGAGATTACTGTATTGGTGAGGACACATGATATTGGGATCATGCCTTATTAATAAGTGAATCAGTAATAATACTTTGGTTATATAAAAATGTGTCATTTTTTATTAGTTCACGGACAACGTGCACTTTACATTATTGATATAAAATTGATGGGTGCACAAGATTTAGCCTAATCTCTAGTCCCTAAAACACATTCCAGTGACACCATCTTACATACACCCATGCACAGTGCTTCTTACAAACAGCATATGTGATATAACACCCAGCAACAGCACACACACACAATACGTTTACACAAATCACCTCACATACTGGAAATATAAGCGTCATCATACAACTTCACACTGTACAAAAGGTACCCATGCAATGACACATTCCACCAAATGCACTGTTTATAATTCATAAAGCGCCTGCGCCGATAGTTAAGAAAGTGCCTCAGCTAAAGTGCATGAATTATTAAAAAAAAAAAAAAAAAAAGCTCTATGGTACATAAAATGTCCATGCAACCAAATTTCAATCCCCTGCATCACAAAATGGGCTCAATGTCACTTCCAAATATGGATTCACAATCCAAAAAAACCTCCCCCTTCAGTTTGTTATCGCAACTGCTTGCTTGATGCAACCCTATGAAATCCCGGCGTCACAACTTCACATTACGTTCATGAGAACGACTCCGATGAAAGCATCGCGGGACGATCACACGTTTCTCCTCTTGATTAAAAACGCACTCAGCCTTGAAGTGAAAAGTGCCACAAGGAAGCGTGTGTGAAAGCGAAGGTGGCGGGAAGGTGCGGTGACATTCAGGCGCACATCATAAGCCACGTGTGTGCGTGGGTGTGCCCTCATTACAAGCTTGCCAGTAAGACTGGAAAGAGCAGTCCAAAATGAATGAGCAAGAAGAAATGGACATATACGGAATATCTAGGACAATATTCTAGGAAATGACTCCTTTTGGTCCGGATTTTTAATCCGCAACATTAAAATTCGAGGGGATGTGAGTATGGTTATATAAAGTCCCAGCTGGTGATGGGCTTAATGAGTGACTTCTTTTTTATGTGATCATTAAGAATTATGTAGATTGTATGAACATGATTGCTGATTTATTGCTTCATTGAGTGCAGAAGTGTGTGTACATTCAGTCATTAGGGGTGGCCTGAGTGTCCCGTAGCCACAATACGGCAAATCCTTCATCCACATTTACAGTGGTGCCTCGGTTAAAGTCTGCCCCAGTTAGCAAATTTTTTTGGTTAACAACCAAAACATTTTTGCTATAATTTTGCCTTGGGTTGCGCGTTCGCCTGCCATCACCCCCCCCCCCCC
>QODF01000228.1:1015736-1160770 GCA_024372805.1 Oostethus manadensis
TCCGAGTTTGTTTTTATCCATCCTGATTCTGAGCCAGGCCTAGAATCGCCTCGGTACGTTTTGCAAGGCACAGAAAAACAGCAGCTGCTGTAGAATTCTTTGAAACACAAATTCTGGCCTTCAGTCACACACCGACTGTAGTACTTGGGTGTCAACAAAAGAAATGTTTTTAGAAGCACCTCACAGGTCGATCGAGGCAGTGTGACATTTCTAAAAGAGAATACAAGAAGACGAAAAAAAAACCTCCCAAAAATTCAAGCCCTGCAAAAATGCTTCTTATAGATTCCGCACGCACTCGCACACAAAAACAGCAGAGTGGATTTCAACAAACACACACAGTCCTCACTTACATCTGGTTTGTGTTACCGTATTGACGGTGGGGAAGTTCATTGGCGCCCTGCTCCCATTGGTCCATTGCCGCAGGCAGTAGTTTTTAATTGGCCCTCTTAGTGCCAGACCCTGTAGCACCCATGCAACACCCAACCGCACTAGGTAAGACCCCACGCCGGGGGGGCTGGGAGGCCTAACTTTTGACAAAAATAGAGAGATCTGTAGCCTTTTATTTTCTTTCTCTTTTTTTCTTTGTTAATTCAGAAAATACAAAAATAATGCGCTCAATGAGTTTGGCATTACATGCAAGCAAAGCATCCAAATGGGTTAAAGGCCAAACAGCAGCTAAACAGCTCTACTCTACGAATCCATTGTGTATTTTACAGGCACTGTGACTCCGGGTCATCCGCTGCCATTTGAATCCATTAAAGGCTCCGAACACGAGCTGCCAGCTCCCATTAAGGAGAACCGTTCATGATTCTCACAAAGGAAAAGCCTTTGATAATATAAAAATATTACCCACCGCTTTTACAGAAGGAACACAGTCCTGGAAAAAAGGCGAGAAGCACGGCAGACAAGATCGCAATTATACAGAAAGCCACAAAGTGAAGGAAGATGAGAGCGACTTGAAGTGTCAGGCTGAAGGTTGGACTGCTGGTCTGATGAAGGTTGCGTAATAAGTGTGTGCGTGTCAGTGTAATGACCAGAGGCTATCTTGATACATAAAAGTCCTCAAGAAGCCACTTGACTCCGATGCATATTCACAAACAGCAGCCGCAAACACCACAACAATCCCAAAAAGCACAACATTGCAGGAGTCCTTTTAAAATTCCACCGTACACCCGACACTCTTGCAGGACCACGTAGCAACTTTATCCACCAAAAGCTGGGGTGGGCAAACGTTTTGACTTGCGGAGGGCGGAGCTGCCTTTATAGAGGCGTCCATCAAACAGAATGACATTCTTGCTCACGGTGCAACAAAAGGAAAACCCAACACACCCACGGCAACTTCATACATCACATAACTCAACCACTACTACGCGGCGGATAAACGACATCTAAGCATTCACATAACGTGTAACTTAAAACAGTTATTTCCATACGCCCGCAAGGCATGCTGGGTAGTCCAGCTGGAACAACAATATGAACTACGAAGAACGGAACACTGGGTAGGCTATGGAGTGTATGTTAACTCGTACCTGTTTACTTCTCTGGCGACCTCCTCACCATATTTTGCAATCAAGCAAAAATGCAACAAATATGGCAAAATGTTGGAAGAAAGCTACCCAGCATGCCTTGCGGGAGGAATATATGGGTGTTTCTGTGGTATGGGTATTGTGCGTAGATATTTCGTTGTATGCCCACATGGTGCCATAGGTTGTGCTTTGTGTGTGTTGATGTGTTTGGATTGCATCAGCTACAGTTTCAATGTTAAAAGTATTAAAAACGAAAATTGTAAACACCCGGCGTGCCGGATTAAAGCTTGGGTAGCCTGGCGTGCAGTTCGCCAACCCCTGACCCTGATAGTGTCTGCCAGGATGCATGAAACACCATTTGAAGCGACGACGTGTAACTATTCCGGGCTTTAATTTAACGTATTTGATTTATTTGCATGCTGCATCGGCTTGTGTTAAGGAAAACAGGACATGGCCATTGTCGGGGAAACCGTGACCCTTGAGGTCTATACAATCGGTGGACCAGCCAGGACACCTCTCGTCTCGAGATTCATGCTTGGAACAATTGTTTCACTGTCTCATCGTTTTTCCATCGGACCATTAAATTGACCTGCATTAGGGCACTCTGCTCTTTGGAATTAGTGTTGCCAAAATGCCAAAGAAAACGGTCCTCCTCAGATGCTTAGGGCTCGTAAAATTGGGGACATCACATACAAGTTCCAAATTCTTGCAACTGCAGAGGACTATTGGTTACATTCCCCAACTTACAAGAACTGGACCTCAGGTTGGAATCATTTTGCTGCCGATTTTTTAACATTCTTCTTTGGAATTTGTGTCTTTGGTTATAGAGTTTGGTTATAGTATTTTCAATCCATTCCTGAAATATTTTGAAATTATACGCCTATTTGAGTAAACTTTGAGTATCTCATTGACAGGCCGAGTGTCCCGGTTTTTGGTCATCAAAATATGGTCATCCTACTTTATGTCCATCCGTCCGAGCTTATCCAAGTTCTCACTATTTTTCCGGGCGAGGACCATGGACCCGGACTTGGAGGTGCTGACTCTCATCCCACTTTACGTATGCTACTTTATTCATCCATACATCCATTTTCTATGTCGCTTATCCTCATTAGGCTCGCGGGGGTATGCTGGAGCCTATCCCAGCTGCCTTTGGGCGAGAGGCGGGGTCAATTGCATTGCTTTATTCATGTTCGTAATTATTGCATCATGTATGTATTATTTTATCTTTATTGCAGCCCTGATAGACCGGCGCCAGTGATATGTCAGGATCACTGAAGTTGGTAATTAACTATCATCAATAAATGGTCAGCCATAAATCAATACATTGAAGAATGCTTGATTTTTGCTCCATGGCTCCGCCTTCACAGCAACTGAAGTAAACACAGTAATTCTGAAGACGGTTTTTACCATTATTAGAGCCCTCTAGACATGAAATAACACCCCTATAGTCACCTTGACACTTGTGTTACCAAATATAGTAGACAAAATAAGAGAAAGAAGCCCTTTAAGACTTGAATAAAACTCAAAGCTGCAATAAATGTGTTCCGGGGTTTGTGTAGGACAGGAAGTGACGTTCAGAGTTAAGTGTTAGCTTGGAGTGGATGTTGGCCGCAACAGTAGCTTGTATTATTATAATTATCTTAATCTTGCTGACAACTGCGGTAACATTACCGGCCAATGTAGAATACTACGTTACTTCACCCTCTTCAAAATGCCTTCTATTTGTATATTAGCACATTTAGCCGTTTTAATGCTTGAAAATAATTCATTTGGGCAAAAAAGATGCATTCTTTTTGAGTAACAATAGGCCGTGTCCAACCATGAAACAGGACGATTTATTACTCACTAAAACGACGTACAAGGTAAGCTGCTATTGGTTGCCTGGATTGTCGGAAATGCATTTTTTTTTTTGTGAGGACAGAAAATGGAAAAGTCCTGTGTACCCTGTTTTCTCATCTTTTTTTTGCAACCAACTTTTATTGATGCCGCATTTCAGAGGTGGATTTAGCTTTGGGCCACAACAGTGACAGCTTGATCCTACTGGGTGATTTCCTTGAGTTTTATGGCGCGTACACACACACACACACACACACAGAGAGAGAGAGAGACTCATCACAAACAACTGCAGAAGAGTGCTTGTCTGTCTGGTCATAAACCGACACGAGGAGTTGTGTCCAAAACAAGGGAGCATAAAGTGTTTGGATTAGATGATTCGATTAGATGCTTGCATACAGTTTAATGTGACTCCAGGGAATGACGATGATTACGATTATTTGTAATCAGTCACCGACCGCTGCCGGGATGCGGCGCAGACACTCCCGTGTGTTCATTGTGGTGTGACAGCGATATTTACAATCAATCATTTTTCATTTGATTTCCTGCAGCTAACTAGCATCGGTGTTGTCAAACTTGCAGCTCATGACTGGTAGAAAGCGCCACGCGTTAAATTAAATAGCAGCTACGTCCCCTTTTAGGCCCTTTATAGCGCACTGTAAAAATGTAAACTTAACTTTATTGCAGTAATAAGTAGTAATAAATGTTTCCCAAATGCTATTACAGTCGCTCTTTGCACGGGTGCACACAATTGCCATAAAATCATTTCAAGTGGTGAAATACGACACAAATCCCGTCCTACAACAACACTGTGTGCTCAAAGAATGAGGTCACATGACCACGTGAATGTACTGAATGAGCAGGTTATGCCATACGGACATATTCCGAGCTGACAATGCCGGGATTCATCGGGATCAAAGTGTGAAAGAGTGGTTCAGGAAGCATGAGACATCATTTCCACACATGGAGTCCAGATCTTAACCCCACTGAGAATCTTAGGGATGTTATGGAGAAGGCTTTGCAAAGCGGTCAGACTCCACCATCATCAATGCAAGATCTTGCTGAAAAATGAATGCAACACTGGATGGGAGTACATCTCGTGATATTGAAGAAGCTGACACAGCCACAAAGGTAACGGCGCCCCAACCGAATATTTGAGTGTATGACTTTTTTTTTTTTGGCCAGGCAGTGTAAGATCGTTGATCATCCGAAGGGAAAAGTCAAATGGCCGCTTCATGCCACTGTTGGCTGACCTTTGCAAAAAAACACATGTCCATCATGCTTTGATTGATTCAGGATGAGGTTAAAAATTACAGTCAACATTATTGCTCATGAGTGTGGCTTGTCCGGGTTTCACCATTTAAATTATATATCATATATTTTTTTCTTGTACATTTTCTTCTTGCAATTACGAATTTACTCCCATAATATTTTGACATTATACTAAATACTTACTATAAAAATTACAATTCAGTTTGTTTTATGCAACTAAGCTATGCTAATTTACCTCTAAAATGTTTCAATTTAAATTTTGACGTTATTTTTGAGGAATAAAATCAAATTTAAAAGCAATTTTTCCCTGTTAAATTATATTCAAAGTTTGTGCAGTGGGCCGCAAATGGCTCCGCAGGCCACACTTTGCACACCCCTGTTGTAAAAGTTAAGGTATTGTAGATGTCTCACTGCGAGCGTATTGATGGTCGAAATAATGCACTTTTAAGCACTGTAAAGTAAAGCAAGCAAAGTTAATTACTCCACTACGACATTGTGGTTGAAACTTCCAGAAAGAACAAATCTGCAACCCTGTCTTGTATTTATTCATACCACCCACCTCCCTTTCTTCTCGTCATATCTCATCTCCACCTCGCTCTCTCGCTTCTCCCGGCTGCTTTTTGTTCCGAACGGTGCGCGAGCAGATTTTTGGGAAGCTGCAATTACAAACTGAACAAAGACTTCTCGGGGATTGCGTGGCGCTCGCAGGAAAGTTCATTATTTTTGCAAGCGGGAGCGATCTCAGAATCGGCGCCTCATGCTTTGTTTACACAAAGTCTTTATCTTTGACTCCTAACCTTCCCTGCACCTGACAAGCAGTGATTACGATCAATTTAACAGGAACTTAACTACTCAAGAGCACCAGTGAAGACAAACGGGAAAAATGTGGTGGACGCGGGGGTATGCTGGAGCCTATCCCAGCTGCCTTGGGGCGAGAGGCGGGGCCCCCCCCTGGACGGGTTGCCAGTCAATCGCAGGGCAGACAAAAATCAGTCACACCTACGGGAAATTTAGAGTCGCCAGTTGGCCAAACGTGCTAACCACCGTGCGGCCAACATTAAAATGGAACTTACCAAAGTGTGGAAGCGGTAAAGGAGCCTTTGTCCAGGCTGCTCAGCAACACAGTTAAAAAGTCAGTAAGTCAACAAGTTTTGTATTTCATAGGTATTATAATTATGTTGCATAACAGAAAGGGAGTCTTTATGCGAGTTGACGTCCTCCCTTCTTTCCCTGACTGCATTCATCACTCGTCATCAAAGCCGACCTTGGCAGGTATATTTAGCCGCTAACGTCTTTTTTTACACTTGCATGACGGGAAACTGATCAGGCGTCATGAGAGCCTTCCGATCCCCCTCCATTGCTGTCAAAGTTAAGGCTGAGACCCGGTTTCGTTGTTTTAAGGTGGACTTTGGATAACTGTTCTCTTATTTTTACACTTACAATGCCACTTAACCAACTCACAGACCCGGAAAGAATGATTTGTTCCTCATTTTTATATTTTTTAGAGCAACAAACAACTTCATGCTCTGTTTCCTTTCTGCTTTTTGCTTTTTCTCCTTACGTCGTGAGGCGTTCAGGCGCACTCATAACTGGGAGCGTTAGGCAATAATTGGTTTTTAATTGTATTCATGTAGCCCCTACGACAATTGCAAATGCATTTCCAATCAATTAGGTAATTATTAATTATTGTGGTGAGAATGCTGACGGTTAAGACGAGCTGGATGTCCCTATTTCACTCAGAACTTACACGACGTCAGTGGGTATCGTAAAACGCTCGCTTACATTGAACACCTGCATTAGCATGCTATGCTAAACTAAGGAAGGAAGGAGGAATTTTGAAGTTTTTGGGAGGCGGGTTAGTGTTTGTGCTGAGATTCCTCCTATATTGAGCGGTCCGCCGGGGAAATGTTTCCCCACACAAATGTTTCTTCTCCTACTTCTCTCGATTCATTCACATTGCGACAATTACTGCGGGATTACTTGTTTAGCAGATTCCGAAATCATAAGACCCAAAATAATCTATAAGAAATATGTCAAAAACATGTACTAAGATGATTTTATATTTGTTTTATTTAACATCAACCTGCTCTTAGGGTGAATTAGCCACTGGCTAAAATCGTGCACGTTTACAAGAAAATGTTGAATATTTTGCACTGTCCTCATCTTTCTGAAATAAATATGTATAACTATAAATATAAAAATGTACTTTTACTTTCATTGAAGACGTGATTGTTGACACGATGTGGCAGCGAGATCAACACGGACGCCAGCTTCATGTTTTGACATGATTTTTTTTTCAACAGTGTTTCTCACCTTCTATATCAAAATGCCGGCTCTTGCAACTTTATTTGCCGCTAATTTTGGTTACTTTTCAGCCGCAATCAAAAAACAAGCAGAGACTTGAGTGAGAAACACTACTGAATTTAAGAAATAAGTCATGGCAAAACAAGAAGGTGGCCTTTCTTTGTGAAAAATCACTTCAATTAAGCTGAAGGTAACTTTAAATGTTCATTTATATATTTCAGTCATTAAACTATGATTGTAGAACTATAAAAACACGTCTTTTGACTTTCTGGAATGGAAAAAATGTATTTACATTAAATCTGATGAGAAAAAAACTTCTGGAATGGATTAATGTACAGTATATTCCAAAGTACATTCCAAAGTACTGTATATGTGTCACTCTATTTGGGTTTTATCAAAGCATGCCATCACATCAGCGTGATAAGGTCATGTGACGTCATAAATATGCATGCGTGCACATGCCCATCTCCACATACAGGACCACATTTGCAAGAATAAATTCTCCCTTGTCGCCACACAGAATCGCAGGTCTCCCTCCCAGGCTGTCAAAGCTAACCGCGCATTAACTCACAGCAGTGATGCAGCATGACCCGCTGCGTTGCCCTATATTCAACCACCAATCCATTACTCCTGTGGCAGACGGGCTGCGAGCGTGGCCGTGTATTTGACACCCATTAGCCCCAGTGACCACCAATCCAGGCAGTTGTCGGTCGGTTTGGACAGAAGTGGCAGCACGTGACCATTTTTTTTCTCCAAGCCGCTTTTCCCACCTCTAATTCTGCATCTCATTCACCACACGTAGTGAAATAGGATTAGGTATTGATCTTCAGGGGGGACAAGGCCGATTAGACCGATTAGTGTAAATATTTTTAGGGCACCGACAACGTCCGCACATTGCCAGATGGCGTTTTAGTGGTAAGAATGAGCATCCACTGCACACAAAAAACATCATAAAGCAAAAGACATTTCATTTCGTGGCAGTTCACATAGCTGACTGCGCTGCAATTGACTGGTGACTAGATCAGTCCAGTTACTCTATGGTCAGTCTGCTGGGGTAGACGACTGTGGAGCAAAAAAATGGATGGATGACACAAGCTATTCATCATTCATGAGCTGGACAGCCCGAAATCTGTTGAAGAGCAAAGAACACTAAGGAGGCGCCTTTCCGTCATGGACAACCCGCATCATCTAATGCACAGCATCATCTCACGAAAGACGAGCAGTTTCAGTGGCAGATTACCATCCCTGTCCTGTTTCCACTGACAGCCTGAGAAGATCATTCCTCCACAACTCAGTGAGTGACTGTGTAGTTGATGGATGGAGGGGGGGAACAAAACAGGTCGCAGTTCGAAAGTCTCAAAATTATATGAACGAGTGGTTTAATATGGCCTATTAAAAAAAGTATGGACATTGAAGCATTTTTTGTCCACATAAAGCATTTTAAAGGTTTACTAAAGTACAAATATAAGACATGCACTGGTCACATGGAGAGATGGCTAATAATATCGGCCTACTGATCTTTTTTTTTCCTTTCCACTTATCCCTGCTTATCCCTTCAGGGGTCGCCACAGTGAATCTTTGATTTGCATGTTTTGAATGTGTTGAATTCGCGGCTTCAATGTGAGGAAACCACGGGCGCAGGTAGCACCAAAGCCAGCCAACTTGTTAGATTGAAGAGGTGTCGGTATGGCCTTATTGTTGTCACTTTGCATTTTCACCCACGCCAATGATGCGATTCACAACAGGGGACACAACACGGGAGTTTCCGGTGAGATGCTGCTTCAAATGTGCAATATCGTGTTAAACTTCCCCGGTTCTGTGCCACCACCGGAAACTTGTGCATGGCAACTTTTCCACTCACTGGCAACGGCTGTTTCGTAATTCGACAAAAAAATATACCGCCACACGGCCGACATCACTCCCATCGCGTTGGCTGTTGTGATAACGGGAGCTCTCCTGCTGGACAGACAGGTCTGGAACGCTTGTGTCGGAGTGCCAATACTGAAGATTGTAGATGCAGGCCGATATAATATTTTTCTGCTCATATGAATTTCAGCTATCATGGTCAGATCGAAAGACCCAGTGGCGTCTGCTGATCATCCAAGAAGAGGAAGCTCAGTATGTCCTCGGTCTGGATTTATTTCCACATTTTGTCTTTGGATCGTAAAACTTGCAATTTGACTGTAAAGCGTTGCATTTTGCTTTGGAATGCAGCTCCAGCTAAATAGCACCGCTTACGAACAATGAGACCGGTAGACACATACAGTGTTTGGAAGATGGAAGCCCACTCTACTGCAAAGAGGTGGGTTGCAGACAATTAGTAGCAATAAAAACCATATATGCAGGTAGCTTCCTCACAACATGTTTGTCTGAGTGAGCGGACTCGTATTTCTACAGGAAAGACTAAATAGGAATTACCAGCCCCCAAAAAGCAGAAACAACACAAACAAACGAGCATTCATTTGCAGCCCACAGCTTTTACTGTACGAACAAAACAGCCACTTATTCATTTGATTTCCCTTTCAACACCCGACCAGCAAAACCCTTTGATGCGTGGCCATGATACTTTATGGCAAACACTTCTTCTTCTTTTCCTTTGGGCTTATCCCGTCAGGGGTCGCCACAGCGAATCAATTGCCTCCATCTAACTCTGTCTTCTGTATCCTCTTCTCTTGCGCCAACTACCTTCATGTCCTCTTTCACTACATCCATAAACCTCCTCTTTGGTCTTCTTCTAGGCCTCCTGCCTGGCAATTCAAAACTCAGCATCCTTCTACCAATATATTCACTATCTCTCCTCTGGACATGTCCCAACCATCTCAGTCTGGCCTCTCTGACTTTATCTCCAAAACCTCTAACTTGTGCTGTCCCTCTGACGTGCTCATTCCTGATCCTGTCCATCCTGGTCACACCCAAAGAGAACCTCAGCATCTTCATCTCTGCTACTTCCAGCTCTGCCTCCTGTCTTTTCTCAGTGGGACTGTCTCTAAACCAAACAACATCGCCGGTCTCACCACAGTTTTGTACACTTTTCCTTTCATTTTAGCTGAAACTCTTCTATCACACATCACACCCGACACTTTTCTCCACCCATTCCAGCCTGCCTGCACACGCTTCTTCCTTTTTTCTTTTTTCTTTTCCACACTCTCCATTGCTCTGGACTGTTGACCCTAAGTACTTAAAATCCTCCACCTTCTTTATCTCTTCTCCCTGTAACCTCACGCTTCCACTTGGGTCCCTCTCATTTACACACATGTACTCCATCTTCATTCCTCTCCTTTCCAGGGCAAACCTCCACCCCTCAAGCTTCTTCTACACCTCTTCCCTGCTCCCACTACATATCGCAATGTCATCTGAAAACATCATAGTCCATGAAGATTCCTGTCTTACCTCGTCCGTCAGCCTGTCCATTACCATAGAAAACAAGAAGGGGCTCAGAGCTGATCCCTGATGGAGTCCCACCTTCACTCGGAACTCCTCTGTCACACCTGCAGCACACCTCACTGCTGTTTTACAGTCCCCGTACATGTCCTATGCACATGTCCCTTGTTCTTCAAATTGGGCACCACCACACTTCTCCTCCATTCCTCCGACATCTTCTCATTATCTAAGATCTTGTTAAACAACCCGGTCAGGAATTCTACTGCCACCTCTCCCAGACACTTCCATACCTCCACAGGTACAGTATATCAGCAGGACCGAGTGCCTTTCCATTCTTTATCCCCTTCAATCCCCTCCTCACTTCTTCCTTACTAATCTTTTCTACTTCCTGGTTCTCTCTCAGTTTTCTCATTCATCAACTACTTCACTCAAACTCAATTGACCAAGTTTTGTGCAAAAGTTGCTGTTCACTATCCAGGAACTGAACCGCAAAATTCACAACAGTTGACATTGTTGCCCAACTCTCTCTGTATCTCTGTTTTCACTTTCCTTTGGGAACATCCTGTTAAAAGCCTTGCACTGGCGAAGTTCTGTTTACCAATTGTTCAGTCTTGTCTTGGTCTTGTCAAAATGTAAAAAGCAAAATCAGCGATGATTATATTTGGTTAAATTTTACTCTATAATGGTTACAATTTAGAGCTGGGTTCGCCAACAAGCCAATCGGGGATCACATGTCAATCTATATCAACCGGCTGATCTTTGGGGTCTTTGGCGTTCGATGGCAAAAATATTCAAATCAGTGCCCGGTGACCAACAAGCACGCATTTTGAACACTGAACACAACTGTACGCCTCCCGGATCTTCAGGCACGCAACCCGCAAGCCATAGGTTCCTGTGTTTGCTAGACCTGCATCATGCATCATCAAATAGTGGGTCATTTATCCCGGGTTTATTGATTATACAACGGTTCACTTCTTTTTATACTTGTATGATTGAAGTTTTACTTAAAACGGCCTGTACACTTAATAAAACCTAAGGATGTTGACAGTTTCACCTTGTTCGAGATCACATGTAAGATGGAGCCTACCCCAGCTGCCGTTAAGGTAGGGTACACTCCGGACTGGTTGTCAGTCAATCACGGGGCAGTTTAACCGAGAAACTATTTTAATTGCCACTTTATTCTTTTTACAAGGAAAGCGTGTTTTGAAGATTGCCTTGGAGACTCAATTGTGTTTATTTATTGGAAAAAGTGCAGGACAGTCTGTCTAAACCACACTGGGAGATGAACTTGTCGCCATCTAAACATCCAGTTTTCTCAACTCAGTCCCAATGAGGAAGCCCCTGTTTATGTTTTATTGGAACCAATCCAGTTAAATATTGCACACATGAGGTTGGACCAATTTGACTGAATTTATTACTGCTGTTATGCTATATTAGGTCTGACTCGGCTTAATTGTGTACGTGAAAAGCAGTGAAAGGATGGGGGTGCTTGCTAAAGGTAAAAGGTGACAAAAAAGACAGGTAAAGTAGAAGATTTATACCACCCTCACATCTGCCCAAAGTAAGAAAGCTTCAAAACAATGACAACACTTTTTTTCTGTTCCTTAGCATGATGCAACGATCTATTGTATATATGACAATCATATTTCTTATTCCCTTTACAGCAGCCTTTTCTAAACTCAGGGGAAATATTTCATTGGGTAGACGATTAAAATGAATGAACACCTTGTATAAGAAAAACGTCTTCAACGGTCTTGCCATAAAATTGCCCGTTTGGAATTTCCACACCACCACCAAATATGGGACATTGAAAGGTGGAAGAAAGTTTTATGAGAAAAATACCTAACCTTCCTGACGGCTTCCAACGTTACTGGCATGACAAGGAGATCCCACTCGAGATGTTTTCCACACGGCACAATTAAGAGGGCAACGCCAAGATGATCTGCGTTGCTTTTTTCTTCACTGGAACAATGGAGCTTCGGGTAGTGCAGGGGCGTCAAACGGCAGCTGGCTATGTGGAGACGTTGCAGGTGGCATCCATCATGACTGAAGGCCCTTGTCTGCGTGGTAATGACTGGATTTTTCAACAAGACAATGTTGCAGTTCACAATGCCTGTCCCACAGGACTTCTTCCAGAGGAATAAGGACCATCCTGTGGACCATCCCAATTGAGAATATTTGGGGACGGATGGAAAGAGAAGTGTACAAAAATGGACATCAGTTCCAGATAGTTGATGCCCTCAGTGAAGCCATCCTCACCACCTGGAGCAACATTCCCATTAGACAATGGCATACTAATTCCTAAGTCCTTTTTGGAATATTTTATCTGTATTCTGGGGGAAGGGTTGGGTTTTTTGAGCAACGGTCTTAAATTTTTGATCATTTCTTTTGTCTCACTTACATTTATTTTTTTTGCATTTTGAAGACCTACTTAGTACCTCCTTCAGATCCAACAATGAAAAATGCAATCTCTTGCAATTGGTGCAATAGTCTTACATTTTTTATCAGGAATGTATTAGTGGCAGTGGACTGGAGGGTCAAGGAGTCTAGACAGCATCATTGTCTAATTTGCATAACTTACCATGTGCACATGTGCATGTCAATTTTTTAAAGGCTAAAACAAAGCGTTATACATACAGTACATCTTAAAACAAAACTTTCTTTTTTATAATAGTTTTTAGTGTCAACATCTCAGCCTTTCTTGTTACCTTGTGCTTCTTTGCTATACTTTTCAGTGTATGCTATTTTTTGGTTTAATTTATTTCTGCTATGTGCCGCTGGCCCATAAACACACTAGTCCTCAAATGGCCCCCAGGTAGCACTTTAGACACACATTGTTTACGTAAAGAAAGGCGAAGTGTTACCAAATGATGGTGGGTATAAATTGCAGGACGGTTATTGTATTAAAAGAACATAGAGGCAGTATACATAGCAATAGTTTCTCCTGGCAAAACTCTTCAGGAGTTAGCAAAAGTTTGGGGAGTTTTTGCCATATGAAAATCAAGAATTAATAATTCATAGCATAAGGTCTTTGTAGGCTTGTGTTGGATCGACCTAAATACCCCCCACTGATGTTCTCAAAGAAGTAATAATATCAACTCAACTGCTATGTGTGTTTCTTCAAAGTCCAGCTCAAACTGCACCCATGCATTGAGGTGTCCGTTATAGAGACCACCACACTGCCACCGCCACATTGTGTCTTTGGGAACAGTCATGGCAATGAAGGTAAAAGTAATAATCCTATTTATTCATCATGTATATGCATTTTGAAAAACAGTATTTCCTGCATTGTAAACTATAATTTTAAAACCATAAAAACATCTTTTATGGTAATATTTTGCACTTTCTTCAATAGTGAAGCAACACAGAGAAAGTAATTATTTAATGTCTTGTTTCCAAATGAAAATACTTTATAGCTGGTGTGCAGGCAGTTCCTTCATTTTACTGGAAGATATCACATACACAAGTCACTTGACGCAATGTGTGTTTGCCATTTGCTCCTTTTCTCACTACAGCTGCTGCAAAAGTTCAGGACTTTGTTTTGTGTGAAATCTTTGTGCCTCAGAGTTACGTACCGTGCAGAGTTTTTACCATCGTCTGTAAACTTTACAGGAGGACTTTTGGTGGGGAGTTGCAAAGCTTGAATACCAGCTGGCCACCTTCACAGAGAGATGAGCAAAAATTACACTACGGCTCTCATTCAGGAAAAAAATATTAAAAAATCAGTTTTTGGTCATTTAAGCTCAGCAATTTTCAACAAACTACCAACGGCCCAGGACATCCCTGTGTCCGCAGATCAAGGACTTTCTGACAAACCGACCACAACACATCAGCTTGGGCGGTCAGGCCTCTACCTTCATAATCACTACCACAGGCATACCCCAAGGATGTGTCCCGAGTCCACTCTCAAATCACTGTATACACTCCAACACAAACAATTTTATTCCGTGCACACAAAAACAGAACAGAAAAAGATGTCAATACAGTCGTGTGTGAGTGTGAAAGATAAATAAAAAAAAAAAACCAAAAAATAAAAAAAAAACAAAACAAGGAAAAACAAAAAATAAGCTGGGATACGCTCCAGCATACCCTCGCAACTCCAGTGAGGATGAGTGGCATAGAAAATGGACGGACGGAAAAATGGCTGACTAAATTAAAATACAAACACAATAAATTAAGAAGCCACATTATATTTGTGAATTTAGTACTTCAATTGGTCACTAGGTGAGAACCAGATATGATGTGATTTCCGAAGCAGGCACCATAATAATACTAACATAATGATAATATTACCACGGTGCTACTGTTGTGGCTGTAAGCCAAAACTCAACCCCGAAGCCTCAACGTCACCCCCTGTCCACACGTCCCAAAGACATTCATTGCACCACACAGGAGCTCAAGTCTTATTTATGTCTTAATTTGCTTGTTTTGTCAGATGGTATCTATTATATTGGGTAATATGAATGTAAAGGTGACCGTATGGGTTGATTTCATCTTTAGAGGACTTTAATAATGATTAGAAAAGACATTTGGAAGATCGTAAACAGGGTTCCTATGCCCTGTTTATGAAAATAGTCCTTTTTTTTTAAATCACTTGTCACGGTCGGTATGGAACCAATTAACCGCCATAAATGAGCTATTTGTTGAAGTAGTTTTGTGACTTGTGGATATGTATTTTATATTTAACACAAAACCGTCATTCATTTACTGTGTCTAAATAAATTTGTCTCAAAATCTTGTCTTAGTGTCTTTCTGTTGCACTCTCTTCTGATTTCATCCCGGGTCAGGAAGACGCCATCGCCTAGTTTGCCATACAAACACACTAGTCGGCATATACTCCTTTTTTCATTGGCTGATGGGGCAATTATGACTGACGCCATGTCAACTCTGCCCGGCAACCTCTTTCCTGGAATAAAATGTTGTTTCTGTGTGCAATGTTCATACAACCTGTAACTGGGTACTTTTACAGTAACTGTTGATCGTGCTGTTGATATTTTGTTACATCATCATCCTTACATCTGTTTTTCATGCCAATAAAGGCAATCTTGGACTTACCCTTGCAGCATCATAGTACAAACATTGCTCCTTCACTCTATGGCATTTTTTTAAATTTAATCAATGAATTGATAAATGATCATTGTTTTATGGTTGACTTTGGCCTGTTATTGTTAAAAAATATTGCGAGACAAATCATGCTTAGTATTGTGCTCATCAGTAATGTTACAGTGACGAAACATTACCTTATAAAAGCAACAAACAGTTATCCTCCCATTCTGTGTGGAAGTGGTAAGTTTTTGGTTTCTTTGTTTTTCTTCCCCACTCATTTCAAACCCTCTCTTAGTTTGGAATAATTAAATTCGAGGCTAACTAGATCGCCCGGTAGCTTGATAGATGCTATGAGCAGCCGCCGTCTCTTGTGTCCCTGCAGCAATCCCGTAGAGTACAGTTGAGCAATGCGATGTAAACACAGAATAGGAGTGTAAAGGTGACTATCAGGGTGTTATTCAATGTCTCCAGGACTCTAACAATGATAAAAAATGTATTTAGAACGGCACATAAAAATGTTTTTGTTATTTTTATATTTTTAGATAGAAACCAATTCACAACAATTAACAGGGGACGACTGTATTCATGCATGGGTGGGAAGCGTGTCTGATGCATATTGTGTGATCTTTGTGTTTCGGAGTCGTTACTCTTTTCGTATTCTTCTCAAATATGGGAGGGACAAAGGGATGTGCACGTGCTCCCTTCAGTGCAAAAGTTTGATTGCATTTAACCACACCTCCTGCAAAAGTTTGTCTTCATTAAACCCACCCCAGCTAATGTGACACAACCGCAGTCCATCACCTGAGCTAAAACCATTATCCGACCCCGGCACAGACACTTTAATTAGCACTTCTTTATTGATGGGTTTAGGTTTACAAACACTTACCAATAAATTGTCATGGGGACATCTTGTCAAATGCAAACCTTTTTCAAGGTTACACAAATGCACCCCAGAGAAGTCCATTTAAAGTTCCGTTTAAATTATCCTTAAAGACATGTGTCCGAAGACAAAAAAGAAAGCACTCGGATTTTTGTCCTTCTCCTGTAATTTATGGGTGTCAGTGCAGCACCATTAAAGCAATGAGTCTATGACCAGTACGCAATATATAATCAAGGCAACTCAATAAGGGTACACTGACCACGACTGGCAATTAACCGCAAGAGCAGTCATCAGGAATAAGCCACGATTGGGTCGGTAAGCCAAAGGGCAGGCATCAGTGACTATTTGTGGTCTTACAAAAAATGAAAATGCCGCGTGCATGTGTGTGTGCACTATGTGCATGGCTTGCATGCTTGCATCTCCATGTTTACTCTCCACGCAACATCGGGGGAAATCAGAACCACATGTTCTGAATTCACAACATGTAATAAAATCCCACATCCTAACCAGTGGCAGGTCGCCAACGTCATATATCACAGTTTTGTGTCTTGTCTCAGCGAGGAAACGCTGCTACTGAATACATTCATCAATTTGGACCGCACCAGAATCCCGCCATAAGGAGTGTCAATAATCCCCTCCTCCTTGGTGAAAAACATGCCGTTGCAAGCTATGAATTGAGGCTCTATTCGCACGTGTCACGCTTTCTACTTGCACGAGCTTGACTGTCTATCGCAACCCAACCGGTCGGGACAGACGGCCACCCCACAGAGCCTCGGTTCTGTTTGAGGTTTCATCGCTCAAGGGAGTTTTATCTTGCGCCCGTCACCAAATGCTTGCTCATCTGGGTTTCACTTGGTTTTCAAGTGTGGTACTAGACTTGCTCTATTTTGTACAGTGCCTGGATTTAGTTGCAAGTTGCCGTTATATAAAGAAACGAATATAGCAAATGCAATCCGGAAGGACTTTATTGATCTACAAGGGACAGCTAGAATGTTCAGGAAAAAGACAAGCACTCTCAAAAATGTGCAATGAAATATCAATCAAATATTTATCATTCATTCATTTTCTATACTGCTTATACTCATTAGGGTCACAGGGATGCTGGAGCCTATCCCAGCAGACTTTGGGCGGGAGGCGGGGTACACCCTGGACTGGTTGCCAGTCAACCGCAGGGCACATATAGACAAACAAACATTCACACTCACATTCATACCGATGGACAATTTAGAGTCGCCAATTAACCTAACATGCATGTTTTTGGAATGTGGGAGGAAACCGGAGTACCCGGAGAAAACCCACACACGCACGGGGAGAACATGCAAACTCCACACAGAGATGCCCAACGGAGATTTGAACCCAGGTCTTCCAGATCTCCTGACTGTGTGGCCAATGTGCTAACCACTCAGCCACCGTGCGGCCAATCAAATATTATATTGTAATATAAAAAATTATATAAGAAATAAAGACAAAGTCACATGCAAAGTGCAAAGATATGGTAACTACTGCACCTGCGATTAAATGTGATTAATTATGGGTTAACTGTGGACAAAATGTGAATAACTGCGATCAAATATTTGAATTGATTGACAGCCCTAGTTTAAAGCATCATTAGCACACTAGATGAATGTGTCAAATATTTATCCTCATATACCGTCTGTCAAAAAAGTATAAAAGTGTATTCAAAATGGGAAAATCACTAAAAGGACAAGCAATTAGTGGGCATGCTTGTATTTTCTTTATAGCGGCACTAGCGACGGAACCGAGACTGCCTTGTTTTCATGTCATTCTGCAAAAACGTGTCGTTGCGTACAAGTAAATGTACCTTAATAGTGCTTAAAAATAGCGGGGGCACTTGGAGGCACTCTTACTTGAAGGTTGCTTAGGAATTTCTGGCCGGGAGCAGACAGTAAAATTGTCTCGTGAAGTTTGGAGGGAAGCCATGCTCATGCCAACACTTTGTGTCTGTGGACCCAACACATACACAGAAAGAGACTTGCTGGCATGTTAGGGTAGATAGGATGCCACGCTAAAAGCCACTGCCTGTCCTAGCCCTAGCCCTTCCCTGAAAATACCAACGAAAGGCGAACAAAACAAACTAGAGATTAACCCGGGAACCTCAACAAAGCGGATAGGAAAAGGAGAAGGGAGATTAGAACAGGCAGGCAATAAAGTGTGAAACTAAGAATGAGGGTGAGCAGAAGAAATCGCTCCCTCAGGATTTCCCCACTCTTTGGAATTCCATGGCGCATTCTCTGTGCCGGGTGTCGAAAATGAAGTGTATCATCTATCCTCCATTCTGCCTTATGATCTTGCTTTTTCTTCATGAGATGATTAAGCACTACATTAGTGGTGTCCAAAGTGTGGGCCGGGCCACATTGTAAAAACATTATTTAACAAGAAAACAACTAACAATTGTTTTAATAACTGATTCATCGACCAATTAATTTTTTGATTAATCGATGGAGCAGATTTTAAAAGAAAGACATTTTTCATTTCCGCCTCTTAGCAGCAATCCCTTTAAGAATGCATGAATGGACTTTTTCTCTCTCAAAAATCATAGCGAAGAGGGCGAGGAAGAGGAATTTATCAGATGCCAAAATTGAAGTTAAACAATGAACTGACAAACATCACAAACACTGCACTGCAAATCAAGGAGTCACTGGCACAGATTGCTGCATGTGCACCAATAAATAAATAATAAATAACAATGTAAACAAAGTCAACACTGATATATGCCACTATCTTGTTTTGCCTGAAACACAAAAACAATAGATGTGATTTCATGGATGACTAACGAAATTCAAAAATAGTCACATTTAAGAGCCTGAAATCAGGATCTTTACAGTACATTTTTAAATTAAACAATGGATTACCAAAATAGTTGTCAATTAATTGGATAACCGATTAATCATCAATTCACAGATTAATCTTTGCAGCTCTACTCAGAAGTAAAACGAGAACCACCAGTACAGGTCCATATATAATTTTTTTATTAAATGCATCCATCCTCATTAGGGCCACGGGGTATGCTGGAGCCTATCCCAGCTGACTTCAGGCGAGAGGCGGGATACACCCTGGACTGGTCGCCAGTCAGTCAAACGGCAGACAACCAATACTACATACTCACATTTATACCGATGGATAATTTAGAGTAGATTCAAACCCAGGTCTTCCAGATCTCCTTTATGGCCAACATGCTAACCACCCGACCACCACGCCCCTAAATTAAATGCATGAATGTGATAATGTTGCCATAAAGTTACAAATGGTAAATGATGTACCTTTTGTGAGCGACTCTGGAGTGTACCACCCACAAAATCATCACCTTGGTCATTTTCATTAAACAAAGCTTGGTTGAGAGATGACTCGACACCCGGCTTGGACTCCAGAACCTATCCAAGTAAATCCAAGTGAGCTTGGAGCAATACCAGAAAAAAGAGATGGAGAATACAGCAAATAAGTGGAGATCCTAATCTTTGCATGTGTTTGTGCGATGAGTCAGCCTCTAACTTAAACACCCGCTACAATCACAACATCAACACAGCACAAGGCCCGGTGCCGACAAAAACATTCCCACACTGACTTCGCACTGGATGAGGACATGAGTGCACATCGATGTGCCTGCAGCAGCTAATTCCATTTTTTTTTCTCTTTTTTTTTATTGTTTCGGAGCTGGTAAGAGGTCAAAAAGGAGACAAAATAATTGCTTTCTCAGATTTTTGTTTGCTTATTGTGACTGATGAGTCACGCACACTGAAAAAGTACCGCCTCCGTAACTAATGTGCATTAAAGTCAATACAAAGTTTAGTAATGATTATGAAGAGATGAGGAAATCTCAACTCATTTCAGTTCCAGTTGCATCAAATGCATGAAGTAGATAAGCTTTGTATGTAAGGATGTCCAATATTGGATTTTTTGCCGATATGCTGATATTGTCCAACTCTCAAATTCCGATCCCGATATCAACCCGAAACCAGTCCAGGGTGGACATCGGTTTTTATTATAGGGAAAACCCCAATACCTATATATACCGATATTACATTTTTATGCCAATATCAAGCCTATAATACTGCTGAGTTGATAAATGAAAGTTTGTTTTTTATGGACAAAAAATAACAAGTCTAAACACTGACTCTTGGGGTACACCACCTTTATCATTAGTAAGGGACTTTTTCGTTTGCATCTGTCTGCTCATGTCGAGTGGCTTCACATTTGTTTTGGAGATGAGGCAGTGTTGTACGCAAAGTCAAGGCAACCACTGATAAAATTAAAAGCTCCACTTCACTTATCACCAAGTCAGACGGACACACTCCTCTCAGGGTTTGCCTCACTTGATAAAGCGCACGTCTGACTACCCGTGTGATTGTTTCCGAAGCCGAAGATACACATTTTGGCCCACATTTAGATATCGAGCAATGTTAAGGATCCACGATTATGATATTCTGCACACACACAGTTTTTGTAGCAGCATACAAATTGTTTTTATCAAAGCAGTAAAAGCTCAAAGTTAAGAGGGGGTTTTCTATCAAACCCAATGAACCCGTGCATGAGATGTACCGGCAACCAATTTATATAGGTTTGGACAGCATGAATTAAGAAAGAAGCCAAATGGCATTTATCCAAATTATTCCTGGCATTAAAGGTGACCATCATGGTCACACTGCAGGTTGAATGTAGCAATAAGAACTACATTTTTTGCTCCAGCAATCCATCTAAAGTTGTCTGTAAGTGTAATTCAGGGTGTACTCACACTAGGTCCGGGTTCTGCAACCTTGACTATCAAAAGAGCCATTTTGCCCTTTCACCCACTAAAGAAAAGCGGCTTTGAGACTATCAATTAGTGGGCTCACGTGCACGACTGCATTGCAGGAAAGACCACTGCGAGACAAATGCAGGCAACCGGGGCTTCCCATCCCTTCGTCGCGCTTATCCAGTCAGAACTCGGCCATGATGCATTCATGGTCTTATAGAAAGTCAGATACTTTTTAACTCTTTAAAAAAATTACAAAAAACATTTTCGACCCTTCGGTGTTATAAAAATAACGCAAGCGTTGTGAAGGGAGCCGCAACAAGGAGACTGAAGAGCTTACTCGGGTTGCCGACCCCTTACTAGGCCATTCATACCTTGCGAATGTCCTTCCCTTTTCTGGTGCTTGCTGGCTTGCTTATTCCATCATTTCTTTACAACGGTATTACTGAAATTATTCTTGTTTTGCTTTATTTTGAGCTCTTGGCTATAATCACTGTAAAAATCCTCTGTTTCCTACCTTCAACTATAAATGTAATATTTGCAAATGTGCCACTTTCATCCAATGCAGAACATAATTACAAACAATATATACAATTTTTAAGCAAATATGACAAATCATGTCCGTGACCCTTTACCTGTTAGTGAAATGTACCGCATTTGTCATAAGCGAATGATGCAGCACGGGAACACTGCGTCTATTAGCCGGGCTGACCACAATCTGAGTTAATACGGTTAGATTAATTTTCAGAAAGGATTATGAAATTGCCATCCCTCTCTGGGGTCTTGACAAGAAAGCCTGATCTCTTCATGCATTCACATCATGCTGGATCAGTGATTTATGTCAGTTACGGCCCTAAGGATGTAACCCACTGAAAGTCCCATCTGCCAACTTTTTACCCTTGTTCAGTTGGCCATGTTGGAGCAGAACCGAAAACGGTTCTGGCGCCAAAAATGCAGTAGCCCGATTTAAAATCTGTATGTGTTGCTCCTGCAAGGGTTGGGGTCTGCCACAACTCTCGTCTCATCCAAGAAGTCTCCGGGGGGACGGAGGGAGGGGCCAGAAATAACGACCTACGACCTCAGACGCAGATGACAGAGGTTGTGGGACGAGACTCTGACGTCAAGAAATCTAGATTAAGAGAGCTTGTTTACTCAGCTGACAAACTGAGAGTGGGAGCCAAGTGGGAGAAATAGATGAGCAACGGCATAAATCAACGAAGACAGAGGTACAGAAAAGTAAATTCCATGACAAATAGCAGAACGACCCAGTTAAATATCCAGAGAAATAATGGCAAAGAGGTGGGAAGATGAAAGCAAAAGCGCTCCCGATTCAATTGACCTTCCCAGGGATGCGAATGCGACCCAACTTAGTGCTACCGCTTTGATGTGGAGAGATGGTGCAAATCACTGCAATCTGGGCAATGAAAATACCAAAAAATTGGAGAGGATGGAAAGCAAGACATTATGAACACCAGGCGACAGAAAAAGATGACAACGAGAGGGCATATTCCAGGTGAAGATCCTTGGACGAGTGGGATGAGATCGAAAGACGAAGGTAGATGGTAGACGTAGGCAAGTGCTGTGAAAGATATCTGCAAGAATCTTAGTCCTTATGAAATACCCGCAATTCAAACTTGTTTTGACAGACAATTGTGTGTGAAAATATAATTTATAAGAATGGCCTAAGTATTGTCAGATATTTGTTCTTGGAAGACTAACCCTTCTCTGGCAATACCTCCAGAATTATTATGTACAAGTACTTACAGCTGCGGAAAAACACATCTGATGGACCCACAAAGGCATGATGGATCGCAGTTGTTAGGGTCAAAATGCCAAAGTATCTGGTTGGACTCACGAGCTGGAGATCAGCCACACTTTGCTGACCAATCAAGTGAGTGNCCGCTTTGATGTGGAGAGATGGTGCAAATCACTGCAATCTGGGCAATGAAAATACCAAAAAATTGGAGAGGATGGAAAGCAAGACATTATGAACACCAGGCGACAGAAAAAGATGACAACGAGAGGGCATATTCCAGGTGAAGATCCTTGGACGAGTGGGATGAGATCGAAAGACGAAGGTAGATGGTAGACGTAGGCAAGTGCTGTGAAAGATATCTGCAAGAATCTTAGTCCTTATGAAATACCCGCAATTCAAACTTGTTTTGACAGACAATTGTGTGTGAAAATATAATTTATAAGAATGGCCTAAGTATTGTCAGATATTTGTTCTTGGAAGACTAACCCTTCTCTGGCAATACCTCCAGAATTATTATGTACAAGTACTTACAGCTGCGGAAAAACACATCTGATGGACCCACAAAGGCATGATGGATCGCAGTTGTTAGGGTCAAAATGCCAAAGTATCTGGTTGGACTCACGAGCTGGAGATCAGCCACACTTTGCTGACCAATCAAGTGAGTGTTTAATGGGCTAGACCAGGGGTTTGCAACCCGCGTTCATTAGGTTACTTTGTCGCTAATGAACAATGACGATACGGAGAGGGCTACCAGAACTGGAATGAATCGATGTGTGACAACGCCTTTATTGCAAATGTTCCCAATCAGCTTCGCTGGCACAAACAAGGGATTTGACTGGTAGAGAAGGCTTAAGAACAGGAACAGGAAGACAGAGAAGGAACATGACAATACAGTACTTACCTCCAATCCAGTGGTCAAATTGGAGGTTTTGTGGCTCCAAGTGGGTTTTTCATTTGGTGGAAACAAGCCAAAATGGCTCCTTTGATGCTTAAGGTTGCAGACCCCTGGACTAAAAACTGAATGTACACTTCATTGACCAATCCATGACCGGGTCGAATAACTACCGTGGAGGTTGACAGAACTGCCGCGAATACTACGGTCTAGCGTTGGTATTAACCACAGGAAAGATTCTTTAGAAATGTATCGGAGTGATGGGAAGGAACTTATTACAGAGGAAGAAGGAAAGGATGAGCAAATGGAACACCTCCTCACTGACAAGTAAAAGCTGACAGAAGTAACAAGATTTGGAAGAATTGGAAGGCGTGTAGGGCTGTACTCTCTGCTCACATTCAGCCCAATGCTTAAAAATTGATAGCAAGGCGCTTCGCTGCGGGTAAGGAACTCGGACCCGAGACTTCAAGGCCAAAATGAAGAGAACAGACAACGCCCTGTATGGTACGGCAATGTTGCATGTGTCCTCCAGTTAGCATGCAATGTGGCGTGTTAAAAATATACAATACACTGTCTTAGTCCAACTGTGTTCCTAATGTATTTTTATCACAAAATGTCCCTGTTAGCATGCTAACATTAGCTTGCCAATACATGGAAAAGGGAACTGGAAGTCAGCCGTGTCTCCGGTCTGTGATGTCATCAGAGGTTGGCTCTCGAAAAAGGTAACACAAAACACGTTTCCATCCTACAATTAAAGTTTAAATGCGTATGCATGACTAATGAAAAGAATAAATTACTTTTACCTACACCGGAGACGTGACTGTTCCCAAAAAAACACCTTCCTGTTTTGCCATGAGTTACTTATTTATTTCAATTCACCTTTTTTATCAAAATGCTGGCACATGAAACTTTCTTTGGCTCGATTCACGTCAAGAATCATGTCTTCAATAAAGGTTGTTAATTTATCCCTTTCATTTATGATTTCTATGTATTTACATGTAATTATTACTATAATTAACTATAAAAATTGTTGCGTTTTGGCTTTCTGGAGCAGATTCATTGGATTTAAATGATTTCATAGGTGAAAAATTAAATCGGATAGTGTCCGTTTCAGTTAGGGTCCGTTCCATTTTCTTCCGCTTATCCGGGTACGGGTCGCGGGAGCAGCAGCCTCAGTAGGGAAGTGCAGAGTTCCCGGTCTCCGGCGACCTCTTCCAGGTCCACCGGGAGGACACCAAGGCGTTCCCAGGCCAGCTGTGAGACATAGTCCCTCCAGCGTGTCCTAGGTCTTCCCCGGGGCCTTCTCCCGGCTGGGCATGCCCGAAACACCTCACCAGGGAGGCGCCCGGGAGGCATCCGGACTAGATGCCCGAGCCACCTCAACTGGCTCCTCTCGATGTGAAGAAGCAACGGCTCTACTCTGAGCTCCTCCCGGATGGCCGAGCTCCTCACCCTATCTCTTAGGGTGAGTCCAGCCACCCTACGGAGGAAACTCCTTTCCGCTGGTTGGTATCCGCGATCTCGTTCTTTGGTCATGACTCAGTTGGGGAAAGTCTTGTACAAATTAGTGAGTCCGTTTTTTTTCAGAATCTTTTTTTTTCCATTAAATTGGCAACCAGTCCAGGGTGTACCCCGCCTCCTTGCCTAAAGTCAGCTGGGTTAGGCTACAGCATACCCGCGACCCTAACGAGGATAAGCGGTATAGAAAATGAATGAATGAAATTGAATTAAAATTTAATTTTTAAAATGCTGTATACAGGCCTGCGGCCTCCTGTATTTACCGCCACGCAAATTATGACCTCATCAAACCGCAACTGAAGTATGCAAACAACCGTGGGCGGCTACTGTCGTAACCATTGGTTATGCAAGGGGGATAAGACTTCTTCCATTTGCCAAGGCCAAAGCCATCAATTGTAAAATCATGGACTGTACGCACCGGATACCTGAGTTGTACAATGTTGTTTACAGCCAGGCCTAGAAGCTAACCGCTGATGCTGTAAACATTAGCTTCACCACAGATATGTTTTCCAAGACAGGAGGTATGTGGCGTTACATACTGTATATCGGTATTGGTTGATATCGCAATCAAAAATGTATATATAATCAGTATTGCACGTCCCTAATTACGTTCCATCAGCAAAATCACTTATAAACATGAAGACGACACTTACTTAACATAATTCTCAAAAAGCACGGGGGCTTTGCTTTTTCATCCTACAAATACGTTATTGTGTACGGGACCAATACAGAGTAACTGCATACAGTATCTCTGAAACACTGCGTCTATCAAGGGTGATCAAAACCAACCATTAAGGCAGTGGTTCCTAAACTTTATAGCAGTGCCCCCCTTTTGGAGATAAAATGATTTTCTGCCCCCCCCCCCTAAAAAAAACGGTCATTATGAATAGTGTTCGTGGTAGCCCCGCACCTCCCCCTGTCATAACACCGAGCACACCTTAGGGGGCGCGGCCCCCAGTTTAAAAACCACTGCATTAAGGGCGGAGCCATTGATCCCCTTAACACTGCTAGTACATCAACACAAGATCCACTTCCCATACAAGACACAGGCGTTGGAGAATGCCTGAGAGGAATAAGAAGAGCGGGGTTAGGGTGTTTGGACAGGAACAAATTGCCAGATAAGACTGATATAATAAAGGATAATGAAAGAAAAATAGCAGGAGTGCACATTCTGGGGGTGATGGCATTTTTTTTTCCGAAGTCAGGTGACTTACGGTGCTATGGATTCATTTTTTTAAGGGGAAAATGAGGCACGGCTAATAGATGTGAAGGTAGAAAAGGGAGGATGGGAAAACACAGTGGAGAAGGGAGGTTTGATGGACTCAGGAGGGAATTGATTTGTGGACTGAAGCTGGAGAGAAATTCCTATACATGGAAGAAACCACAGTATGGGGGGCGGGGGGAAAGGGACAGACAAGGGAGTTTCAAAACAATTAAAAAACAAAACAACTCCAGGTACCTTATCCTCTTAATAAAACAGTGACACAAGACAGAGCTGCAGAGCCGACAAAGCACAGTCTCTCCCCAACTTGCCGACCAGGAAGTGTGTCAAATGCAGGATGCGACCGCTGCCAAGATATTGCATCTCATGGATCTGTTGCTCTTCGCGGAAGAACGAGTGGAATTCGGCATGTTACCAAATATTCTGACATGAAAAGGTTTATCCAGTTAAGGTTACACAAGATAACTTTGACTTGGTAGCACAGATTCCAGACGAGGGCCCCATGATTGGTGATGATTGATACTTCAGTGTTTGTTTGCTCTGATGTTGTATATTATCTTTGTTATATTGTAAATCGTTTCACTACCTCAATAGAACAATAAATTACTATGATGTACTTATGCTATAATCTGGAATACTGTGTACTACTTTTTAAAGTTTGCACATAGTATTCAATTGGTACCGCCAAAACTAGCCTGAATTTAAAATAAATAAATAAATTGGGAATCCTACCATGCAATGTGAAAGTAGCCTAATTGTCACATAAATACAATTATTTGCACTATTTTACTTCTAAGACACGGGAGGGAAACACTGCAGAGGGTATGATCTGATTGTTGCAAAGATATAAGAGTAGCAAAGACAACAGAGAGGGTCTCAAGAAGAAAAGGCCAGCGAGAGAAGGGCCTTGTGGAAAGAAAGAGACAAAACCTTCATTAAAGCATGCAAGCGGGTTTTACAAGCAGCTGAGGAATGTAGACATGAATCGGCTTTTATTGTTTTACACAGAGCGGCGGTGGGCTACCAGCAGCGACTATCTCATCACGTATAAAGCTCTCAGCTCCATTTTACCTTTATTTTCTCCACGCTCATTAAAACCTGTTCCGTTTCTATTGGGTTTCTAACGCACCACACCGGTTTTGTCAGCACAAAGAGCCTCTGATGCAATCATTTCTGATATGGTTCTCTATAAAGCTACTAAAAGTAGAACCGCAGGGACTTTCAGGGTGTATTTTCCACAATAAAGGCGGCTTTAATGGACCACAAAAAATATCTGGGGGTGCTGCTGAGTGAGTGAGTTCGTCTGATACCGATCACAAAGGTGGATTGTAAATTTTTCAAAGTATTCACAAGTGCTGTTGGCCACGGGGGAAGTTGGGCGATTCCAAGGGCTGGCTTCATCCCACATTCCAATAACATATTAGATTAATTAGATAATTAATTTAGATTAATTAGTGGTTCCCAAACTTTTTACAGTCAGGTTCCCCTTCGGACATTTGACCTGAAGCTGTGTACCCTCTACTCCTGCTCACTTCAAAATTAATTAACTTGAAACACTGAAGATAATTAATCGATTAATTAATTTAATAGTAATTGCAGGTCAAATGTTCATATTTTGCATGCTCACAATTGTCACAAACGTCCCATGAGCAGATAAGCAACATAGATAAGTATCATAGATTAGCATCAACAGATCTTACATATCTTTTAGAAATACTGAACATAGTTTTTTTGGTTATAATTTGATTTTATAGTAATGTGTATTTTGCATGGTTACAATCTTATAAAGTTTCCTATCTTTTACCCCAGTCTGATGAATTTTCTGTCCACTCACTGGCTATGGTTGAAATGGGCATATGAATTTATTAGCAAATTGAAGGGGAAAGTTTACCAGTCATGATAAACACCAATATAAAAAATGAATGAATTGTGATTGGCTGGCTGTCTCTCTCTCCCAAAGTCAGCCGGGGTAGGCTCCAACTCACCCGTGACCCTACAAGCGGTGTAAAAAAAAACAATGGCTGGATGGACGGGGCAGCAATACAAATAGGCTGCATGCTGCATTTGTGTGTGCGTGTCCTCTCAATATGTGCCTAGCGTGTATACACGCGTGTTCGAGTGTGGCTAAGTGTGATGGACGACTGTGTCCCGGCAGCGGCGCGGTACGCCGAGACGGGAGAGCGTCCTCGGGGTCGGCCGAGGCCATGTGCTACTGATGGACTCGCCGCCCCCTCGTCCAGTCAATATAGTCGCATGTCAGCTGTGATAAAGCGAGGCTGCACGGAGCAGAGTTCCCTCAGGTGTACTTAGCGAGCCAAAGCCGACACCGCCGTCATTAGACAAAGGGGGTTAAGGCACAGGAGACACACGCCGCTCCATACAGCCTCTAGGCGTGCAGCTCTAGGTGTGCACGCTGGACACCCATCAAGAAATAAAAGAAATGAAATGACAACATAGTAATTCATTCATATAGAAATGTCACAGCCAATTTGTCAGTGTGACAGCTTGGGAGGGGTAAATTATGGCGTGGCCTTCACGGACAATCCATCAAACGCGCATTAGTATGTTTTGATTGTGTTTTCTTTGCTTAGTTTCGACGCAGTGCAGCGGTGCGACGGGTCTAGCCAGACTCTTGACTGTAACGATAATCACTGTACAACAAAAAGCGCGGGATTATAAATCTGACACATTCTCTGGCAAGGCGGTCCAAAATTCAAGTTGAGGTGCACTCAAAACGTGGGTAGTTTTTGCAGTGTTCAACCATCGCCACATCATAAAAAGTTCATGAAAAATGGTGGGGAAAAAACACGATTTTAGATATCCACATAATTAACGTCAAGTAATTTGGCCCCACAACGAATGAAATGTAACGATTATTATTGGATTTCCAAAGGTCCTGTACTTTGTCAATATTGACTGTGTGGCACAGAGGTGTCCAAAGCACAGCCAGGGGCCATTTGCGGCCCGACACTTGTTTGTTATTGGCCGCGGCACGATGTAGAAATACAGTTAGACAGTAAAAACAAAACAAACAAAAAACAGCACACAAAAAAATTGCGCAAAAAGGCAAAATGTAAAGAAAAATGCTGAAATGTTAGTACTACTAATTCATAGCAAAATGAAAATAATAAAGTGGTCCCACTGCAAAATTTTGGACACCAGTGGTGTTGCAGAAACAGCAAAATATTGTTACTGAATGCAATTACAGTTTTTTTTCAATACCACAAATATTCATTTTATCATTACTATATGTCAATAATGTCATTTCCATTTCACTTATGATCATCAAATTCTAAATCCACATGGAATAGAAGATCTTTGTAAGGTTCAGAGACACTGTGACACACGGTATAGCAGTTCATCGGTACACATGTCTACACGCAACATATCTACATCTGCAGGGAGCACCGTTTTCAGCTGGTAAAAAATGGATCATAGAAATTCAACAAGCGCATGGAACCCTTTAGACAGCATTTTGAAAAATTGAGTTTCATTGTTTCACAAGCTGTTGAGTCAAGTTGCAAATATATCCGTACGATTTTCACTTTTCCCGACTTCACTATACAGTATGACGGCTTATCAAAACAACTATAATTAATCAATCGTGCTGTTTTGTTGTTAAATATGACTTATTAAAAGCCAGAAATATGCATACTGAAGCAAATTGTTTGCCTAAATAGGGTATTTTCACAAGGAACTGAAATTAAATATATGTAAAATTTAACATATAAGGCATTCAGAAGACACATTCATAAGTTTATATGTTCAAAAACTTACAAACAGGGAAACCACACAACTAAAATTTAGAACTGAAGAAGCCTTTTGGATTAAAAGTGAAACGTCTTCAGGTCAGGTCAGGTCTCTTCACAGACATGTTGTTATGCCGTATTAGGCAGTTGTTACTTTTATCCCAGTTAAGAATGAGAAAGTTCTTAAAAAACTCGAAAGTTAATACAAATTGCTGCTGACACTTGACCAAATTTCTACGGTCTGACTGAAAAAATGTTTGGAAATGTAAACAAAGTAGAGACTGACTGGAATCGTAGAATAAAATATGATCCACTTTAGAGGTTTACCTGTATGAGAATACCACCTTACTAAAGGTAATAAAGTGGAATCGCATTTTTTGGTATTTATCCATCCAACGGGTCCGTCCAAAACCAAATCGTACCGAAACTGAAACATTTTTTTCCCATAGAAAAAAAGAAATAGAATAACTCTAGTTTTACATGTATAAAAAGAGGCAAAATTCATATAAATGACAAATTAAATTTGTATATGAAAATTTAACGTCACTTTAACATCAGCAGCGAGCGAGTAGTGAAAGGGAGATTTCTCATCTTCCTATCATAGTGCTGGCACTTACACCTTTTTTGGCCCCATGGTGTGTTATTTTGCAGCCGGTAAAACAGCGGTCCCTGTTGCTGTACCACTGAATAAACGCGTCCCCCTTTACACACCTCCATCTCTTAAAGCATCATGTATTGCTCGAACAGACGCTGCCGTGTCTGCTGCAGCGTCGGAGAACACGACTACGGGATGTGCCCGTGGGAGGCAATGATGGCACCCGCTAATACGAGAAAAAAAAGAGGTCAATCCCTTGCACGACTCCAACTTTATGCGCTCACACCTACACACTCCCGCACGATAAGAAAGAAACAAACTGCCAAAGCCTTTCTCCTGAATATGCAGTCAGTAATTCCTGCAGTCGCATGACAGTCATGCATATTTCAGTAAACCGGTGCGCAACACCCCACCGCCCCACCCTACTGTCTTCTCAAGCGCACACATACCACCCACCCACACACATACTCTAACGTCCCTCATTGACAGCCAGGTTGCTGACTCGGGGCTCTGAGGGGGTTAAAGTCCTGCAGTTGCTGTTGCTGCTGATTGAGCGTCTGTACCGCACACACGCGCGCACACACACACGCACGTGTACTTGTAGCCAAGCCGCATCACTCCAAGGCAAACATCCTCCACATCAACCACCATCTAAGATCTCTTCACCCCCCAGCCCCTTGTGTTTGCATATGTCAGGGAAGACGAGGATAAGGCTTTGATCAAAACCGTTATGAAGGCTTCTCCCTTGCATGTGCGTATGCATGTGCTCCTCAGATGGGCAGAAGGATCTGGCATGTCATTCAGCTGTCAGCGCAGCAGAACAGAAGCAGGAATAAACACACACATACACGCACCGCAATTACGGGAGTGTGAATTTCTTTACTGTTACGTGACCTTGAGGGTTTAATCAATCAATTGATTGTGTAGTGTCTGTGTAATATGATTGCCTAACTAACACCAACACTAACTAGTTTTATTAGTCAAAAAGTTGTTGAAAGACAGTCATATGTAGTATTCTTGTCCCTTGGTGATGAGACATTACCTTTGATAACATTACCTTAATGTGTGGAGTCAGCCATGACACAGTGAAAAAAGTTCTCCCATTCCATGTGGAAGTGGTACATTTTTGGATTCTTACTTTGTTCTTCTTCCCCGCTCAGAGTTTCAAAACGTTCTTTTTTTTTTTTAATTTTCATTATGGAAAACCTGACCACACATTTTCAGCACATTCTAAAAAGAACAAAACAAAAAACAGCTAACATGTGAGAGCTAACAACGCATTAGGCACTGTGAAATCAATGTGTGAAATGTGCCCAAGAAGGAAGTTCCAGTGATGTTTAAAATGATACAGCAAAATACCGTAAGTATTACATATTATCATCAATATTACATGGTCACAGCATTTTTATAAAACCATGAAACGTTGTCAGTGGCTTTTTTTTAGAGGCCTTAATACTCAAAATAGGTGTGTCCCATGCCGTGCATTGTTAGCTCCAATGCAGAGAAAAGGGAAAGACGGAAAGTGATTTAAATAAGGGGAAAATTTGAAAAAAGTGCAGGTTTTCCTTCAAGTTTAGAATGATTTACAGTAAATTGGAGGCTAACTATTTAGCTTGGTCGCTTGAAAAAATGGTTTCAGAAGGTCGTAAACAGGTTTTCTATGCTTTAACTGCAAAAATATTCCATTTATTCATATTGAATCCTACTTTGTGGAAATCCATTCATCTTAGTCGGGTTTGGAACCAATGAACCGCGATGAGCAAGGAACAACTCCATAGGGAAAAATCCATCATCCGTGGTTGGTCTGCAGTCTCTCCCAATCACACCTACCAACAGTTAGTCCCCGGGCAACCTAACATGAATGTTTTTTTTGGATGTGGGAGGAAACTGGCGACACACAGAGAGGTGCAAATCACAGAATCAACCGGGCCTCTGCTGGTTGCATCCCAGTCGTGCACTCAGTTGCTTCAGCAGCAATCCGCTCCACATAATTGAGCTAATTCAGTCAATTGTTACGCACACCCCTACCTGTCCCCTATATTTCCAAAGACATATTGTGTTTTCACGTTATGCCTTCCTTACAGTCTTTATGTTGTTGTAAATTTCATTGAGCTGCCACCACCTGAAATCTTTCCAAAGGGAACCATCAAGTTCCATCTCGTCCCTTTCTCCACTTGAGTTCATCTCGGCGCTCGTGGGGGCCAAAGCCGGTTGCCGAATCTGTCCCCGGACCGAGCTCTCTCTGTCTTCTTAACTGGCGTTTACTTTCTTACATTGCACGTGCTCACAGTGCTTCTCCCAGCTCCCCGCCCAAAGTCTACACACACACACACACACACACACTCTCGGCAGGGCAGATGAGAACGGGTGATGGAGACCACAGGAGAAATAAAGGAGGACAGGTGAGGTACCACTAAATGAAACGATAACAAGGCAGAGCATTCTGGAAGGAAGTGAAGAGGAGGGGATGAGTGTCCACACTCGCCGTCCTACACACCAGCCCTCCCACGGTGGCCATAACACCTCGACTCTTTCAGCCAAAACAATGGTTGCATCCACTGCAAACAAAACACAGCAAAGAAACATTGGAAGAAGCCTCCGGTATATTAAAAAAATACAATGATATCACCCTGGCAACCGTAGGTGAGAAGGGTTTGGGAGGTGAGGCGAGGGAGAAACAAATAATAGTAATAATAATGTAATAATGTAAAGAGATGAGATGAGAAATAAACCATCCGTTTTTCACCGAGCAGGACTGCGGGGGAGTGGGGACTTTTTACTTCAAAAATATACATTTTTGTATTATTATATTTGTGGGAAAACTTGCCTATTTGCATTTTTTTTCAGGGCTTTCACCTTAAGGTGCTAATCATTTATAAATAATAATAAAGCAATACAGCATTACATGTGTGACACGCGTGGTCCAGCCCGCCCTGCATCCTGCCTGGGCTCGAACACGCATCCACAGTGAGAGTTGACCAGCGCTAGCCATTGAGCTGTCAACTTTGTAGGTTTTTGTTGCTTTTGGCCCGTGAATGTAACAAAGCGGGAAGAATCATACACAGATGCCAGGACTCGTCGTCCACACGGGTGCAGGAGCAATCCGAGGCACTTCAGGTCAGGCCATCCTATCTTATGTATGTATGTGTGACCCACCGGTCTTAGCTGGTTAGGGCCAGTTGATCTAAGTGTGCCAAAGGTTGTGATGAGGGTTAAGATGACGGCCAAGAGCAAGAGATACCGACCCAGCGAATGGACCGTCTGCTCTGGTCACGCTATCTAACATTCGCCAAGAGAGGCCTATATGTAGCTAATCTAACAACCCGAGCTCAGGGCATTGAATTGATCACAACTGGACTGTTCCGGTTGTCTTCAAAGACTTCATGCTCAAAGACTAGATAGGACAGCTCTAGTCTGAGAACTCGGTGCAAGATCCAGTGTATTTATCCTCTAAAGAAGGAGGCATGTCCAGCCAGGAACGGTTTCACACTTGTGTGAAAGGATGGTTGTTAGAATACAACGGATATCACCTTCGTTAGCATCCCATTCAGATGTAAGGACTGAACCTGAAACCAGGCGCCTTGTTTAATTGTTAGACGCTAAATGATTGAATCTTTTGGGAAGGGATTAAAGAAAGTGTATGCTGGAGAAAGGTGGCGTCACAGACCGCCCCCCCTTTGCAAAGACGGCTTCCCTCACTCCTCTTCCAAACCATCTGACAGTGTTTGTCCTACCTAGTCTTTGAGCACGAACTGATGAAGCCTGCAAGGATGGGAGGCGAAAGCCTTCTAACACAACCTGAATGGTTCAGTTGTGATCGATTGAATGCCCTGAAACACAATGACCTGGATGAATGGGAATATCCACAGGCAACGCTATCTCACCTCTTGCTTTTTCACCATCCGGCCTCAGAACCTGCAAAGAAGTTATTTCTCCAAATTCTTTTTTTTTTACCAGCACAGTGTGTTTGATTTGGGGGTATTTCTGTCTGCGCTTATCGTGATTTCAACATGTTCGGTTTGGCAGGTTGGCGGTTTAGTGTTTGTATTGACATTCCGCCATGGAGCCGTCCGCCGGGTATATGATTCCCCACACGAACGATCCTGCTCCTCAAGATGACAGCGTTTTATTCAAATGCTGTCAATTTCCGCGAGATTGAGCGTTTAACATTAAATTCATTCATTTTTTACCCGCCAATTCTGCAGAAATCAAAGTGCCCTAGTTAAAGTGGGATTGTAAATCCAACTAGAATTACAACAGACCACCAGGTTGGATTATGTAGACATGGCATTGGTGGAATAAAAAAATATATTTTCTAAGTGTATTTTTCGCAGTTCATTGCTGTTTTAGTAACACGGGAAGAACATTCACAAAGGTCGGTTTTACGTTTCAAAAGCTTAATTTACATGAGAAATGACAGCACGTCTCCTCATCCCCTCATAACTCCGCCTTCCATCATTCGTTCACCTAACAATCTCTCACCTCCCCCCATTCTCTCATCTTTTCCTCCCTTCTCGCCCCATCCTGTTGGCCATATCCACCATCTTTTCTAACCATTTGTCCCACTCGCCGTCTCCTCGGGGCAAAGATGTGCTGAATAATTCAGAGTGGGGTCTGATTTATGAGAGTGCTCGTAAGTGGCCAGACATCCCGGCCGCGCTCATCAGTCTGACGGGTCATTACGGCTAAAGAGCGGCACGGCCGGCTAATCTCCAATGACACGCCGCTCATGCCCAAGTCTTGTACAACATCAGCGCCGTGCGTAGGAGACACACCCGTGGATGCCTGCTGGTGCTGGGTTAGGAATGTTGTATTGTCACAATCAAGCAGCTAAAAAGAATGTCTAAGAAAAATAATATTCAGGGCTTTGCACAGGGTAAGAAATATCCAGCACCTGCATTTTTAATCTCAAAAAGCGCGACGCTAATCACCATAATCATAACTTTATATTACAATCTGCTGTGATATAGTGGTCCCTGAAGGGATGGTCCTGTGGTGCTCTACTGTAACTCCAAAGCGAAAACGTATGATTATAAATTCTTACAGACTCATTAAATGGGATCATTTGGAGGTAATTGCAAAAGAGAAATGGAATAATTTTATAATCATCATACAAATGCTTTCCGCTGTAAGGAAGGCTTCGCCCACACTTCAAAAGCAAGTACCATGCCATGGACGAAATTATATGTTTATTACTGTGGTTTCGAGTAACGACAAAAGAAATAATATTCTATAGTCTATTTTCTATTCTATTTTCCTCGTCTCTAGCCTCTAAACTAGCAGGGAGAGAGTTCAGCAACTACACGTGTCCACAGAACTACAGAGTGAGACCTCTTGTCAGTCTCGTTATGTCTGTGGGGGGGAGGCGGGGTCGCGAGCATGCACACACAGTGCAGCATGAGAGCCTCATTAGAATCAGTGCAAGGTAATGTACTGGAAATTAGGGGGAGGGGGGGCGCCATCAACACCAACGAGTGTTAGTTTGTTCAAATTCTTGTTAAAATCTCGCCTTGTCTCGTTCTCGTGGACCAAATCTGGTGGATTGTGGTTTGCTAGTGACACCCATAATATTCACTTTATGTCTGGATAAAGACTTGGTGACCATCCGGTGATAAATTCTCTCATCGGGAGGGTGATTTGTTTTATTGCCGCTTCTAAAGGCTTAAATCAATCGAAGGTCTGTGCTCCATGTTGTTTTTCACTCACAAAACAAACACTAACTGGCAAACAATTGGATAACGCCTCCGTACTGTTAGAATGTCCCGCATTGTACCGAGCCTGCTGGGTGTTTAGTGACGGTATCGTGTGCTTGTGTGGTTGGGCATGGGTCGTGCTGCTAAGGTCAAAGTATCTTGTTCAGTATCCAGGGGCTAGCACAGCTGGATCAGGTGTCAAAGACAATACAATCAGGGAGTAAAATCTCGTTTAGCTCTCAGGATGAGATTTAACGACCACTTGAAACTGCACGGGAAGGGCCGGGGCTCTCAATAATGCAAACACACACAGGCTGACAGACTGTTGTTCTGGGTATGCACTGAAAACCTGGTGTTCATTAGCTTTGTTAATGCAGACAAGCTGTGAACACCATCCTAACAGGCATGCAACGCTTGACACCCCATGAAGGGCAGCGACCAGCAGGTCATTCCTCTGAAGCAGTCACAAATTCCTACCAGTCATAAAAACAGCAATATGAAAATAAGGAAAGATGGGATGCGTATTCTGCCTATGGGTACGTGGATGAATACTCTTTGGTCCTTCCGCAAGCTTCAACTGGTTCATAACTCAGCGCCCGGATTATAACCCCCTGATTCCATCACACCACCCCCATCCCGGTCAAGCAGAGAATCGATTACGTACTCCTCCTGTATGACCTTCGAGGCCATCCACAAACTCACCCCTCCTTAGCTGTTTGACCTCCTCGACATTTCCACTCTCAGTTGGCTCCCTTGGCATATACAGTATTGCGTGGTAATGACAAGGATTATTTAATCAGTTGAAAACATTCACCGTAATTTCAGGTGCAAAGGACACTAACTGTTTCTTAAATGTTGAACCCTGCGTCTTTATTTGGCAGGAGCCAATCATGAGCTACAGGGGAGCTCACAATGAGCTCGTCAAGCCATCGGAAATCACAAGCGGTCATTTCTCAACAAACCAGTTTGACGGGAACGCTAAAGGAAGAATGCTAAAATCATCGCACAGCAGCTTAACACGCAAAAGGTCAGTAACAGACGTAAAAGACAAGTACCAGCAATAGGGGAGAATGATAAACAACAGATATCCTAACTGCTTCCCCGCATGCATTGCTTTGCTGTGCTCTGTGTGAGTTCCCTCGTAGCTCATGATTGGTTCCTGCCAAATAAAGCGCTACCTCATCCTCACCGACTTGTGCGTACCACAATATTTATGACACAATATTTATAGCACCTGCAACTTTTATTCTCTCTAAATACACCGGGAATTACGGTAAATTGTTGATGCAGATTCAATAGGTGTCTCAAATGATAAGGTGTGTCACATATTAAATCGGCATTATGTGCCTTTCAGGTCCTTTGGCTTGATGCTCGCAACGGGTTTGGAACCAAGCAATGCCAAATGTCGACGTATTGATTTTCTATCGCTTTCAAATTGACCAATCTTACAGCAGATCTTGCAGGCAGTGTAATGAGTGATTCTTAAGTGGTTTGATTTGATCAACTACTATGAAGACACATCAATGTTTTTATATGATAAAAAAAAATCTTATGCAAACATGTCAAGCACCCAAACTAAAATGACGTTTGATGCAGTCCTCACATGGGAGTCCATTATCAACACAAATTTGTGTTTGACTAATTGATTTGACAATGAGCCACGAACAGGGCTTTTCCCGTGTTTTTCTTATACAGTGCTTGGCAACCAACCTCATTTCGGAGGGGTTTAGGACCCAGAGCAGCAGCCAAGAATACTTGAAATTAGAAGCAGATTAAAAGCAGGCGCCCCCATCCCCTCTCTCTCTCTCCCTCTGTATAGCTTGGTGTCTCTCTTTCTGTCTTAAAAGACAAAAGGGGCGGAGAAGCGAGAGACAAAAGAGTCTGGAAATGTTTTTTTTCTTGCTGGAAATCCTGAACAGGGCATGTTAACGAGGGACGTTGATACCACAATACCCAAGGCTCCCTTTAAATATATGCGTCTCTGGGTGTCAACAAATGTAAACGCACACGCTCACACTGCCAGGAACACGACGACAGACCGCAGTCATTCTGGACAAAACCGAACCATGAACAAAAACTGTACATAGAGTGAAAACTCAAGTTCCGTTCTGTCTAAAACCAAATTGTAGGAAAAGTGAAAATATTTCAAACAATGTAAATCCAAATAATTTGTCCAGACACCCAAAAATGTTAACACAAAACCTTTAATTGGGGATTTTTTTTTTTTAGACGATAACAATACCGATACTTTCCTGCTTCTAACAGATAGATTTAACTTAGCTTTGTGCACACTTGAAAATATGAATGACTCAAACAGTTTTAACAAACTGTACCTGTAGATTCTAACCAAATATCATGATATCATGGCTCATCCAGTACCATCATTTTCATTTTCAGATCGCCTTACCCCCTGGGTCGTCTCGATAGGAACAAGCCCCGGGCCCCCCGCCATTGCAGCGATGCTGGCGCAATAACAAAAAAAACAGGTGTGGATTACAAATGGTCCCTGAGCCGCAAATTTGACAACCACTAATGTACAGTAGTGTTCAAAATAATAGCAGTCCAATGTGACTAACCAGAATAATCACTGTAATTAGTATATTTTTATTGCTACATGCCAAACAAGTTACCAGTTGGTGCAGTAGATTCTCAGAAAACAAACAAGACCCAACATTCATAATATGCACGCTCTTAAGGCTGTGCAATTTGTCAATTAATTGAAAAGGGTGTGTTCAAAAAAATAGCGGTGTGGCATTCAATCAGTGATCAATTTAGTGAAAAAACAGGTGTGAATCAGGTGGCCCCTATTCAAGGATGAAACCAGCACTTGTTGAATATGTATGTCTCTTTGAAAACCTGAGGAAAATGGGTCATTGAAGACATTGTTCAGAAGAACAGCGTACTTTGATTAAAAAGTTGATTGGAGAGAGGAAAACTCATGAAGAGGTGCAAAAAATGTTTGGCTAAAATAATCCCAAATGCTTGGACAGCAAAACCAGAGACACGTGGCAGAAAATGGTAGACAACTATCAAAATGGATGGAAAAATAACCAGAATGTCTGGAGTTACCTGTAAGTACTGTGACAGTTAGAAAACATCTGTGTGAAGCTAATCTACTGTATTTACGAGAATCCCCTGCAAAGTCCCTCTGTTAAAGTTCTCCAGTCACTTGGACGGAAAGTCTGTATTCAAGCCACAGTACACAGTGAAGACAGTGAAGCATGGTGGTGCAAGCATCATGATATGGGTATGTTTCTCCTACTATGGTGTTGGGGCCTACTTATCCCATAGCAGGGATCACGGATCAGTTTGCATATGTCAGAATACTTGAAGAGGTCATGTTGCCTTATGCTGAAGAGGACATGCCCTTGAAATGGCTGTTTCACCAAGACAATCACCCCAAACACACTAGTAAACAAGCAGTAGATCCAAACCAACAAATTCATGTTATGGAGTGTCCAGACCAAACCCAAGACCTTAATCTTATTTTTTTAACACCAACCTTTCAACTAATTGCCCGGATGTACAGCCTTAAGAGTGTGCATATCACGAATGCTGGGTCTCGTTTGTTGTCTGAGAATCTACTGCACAAACTAGTAACTTGTTTGCCATGTGGGAATAAAAATATACTAATAACTTCATCTGGTTAGTCGCAGACCAGACAGGTCTTCCCTCTGTGTCTATTTTCTGCATAAGGTAAGAATTACTGCAAAACAGCCACAGAAGCGGGACCGCCCTATTTGCTTGTGGACAATATTATTTAGCCCATAAGAAGACTAATAAAAATGTGATATTCTAAAATGATATAAACCAGTATGAATATAATTGCACACACTGAAGAGTTGAGGGAATTGGGATGATGATACAGTGATGACGAAGAGAAAATATTATTCAAGACATAAAGCAGATCCCATTTCATCTTGAATACAGAATAGAGAGTACCCAGTCGATTTGGAGTATAAGACAAAACAATACCAGGAGAACGCCGACCGGGGTGTGCCATGCCAGTCGAAATATTCAAACATGTTGGCGTGTCGGCAGCACACGCTTTTGGTCAGGTGACAGGGCGGTGATGTCATTGTTTTCAGAAAATTATTGGATTGCTTACCCACACGGAAACGACCTGCAAGATTTTCCCACTCCGGAAGCCGTTTTTTTTTTAAATACAGTTTTCAAGGCAACCACAACGCCATCGCTGTGTGGTATATTTGTTGGTATACCTACTTACTTTTGACATTAAGGCAATCCCACTTCTGACACCAACGTGACGAGGAGGAGCTTCAAAGTGTCACTTTCTGCTCAGGACCCGCACATACAGTAGGGACCATCCAGTCCACGGGCCACCCACCCACTGAGAGCCACTGGGATCAATTGTACCTTGGTAGACACAAATTGACTCCTACTGTCTGCTTATTTCAGACAATGTACTGCTTAGTTACAGTTTACGCTTGTTTCCCTGACCTCGCCACTGCTTTCAAGCGCGCAAAGCCTCGAGCACACAGGACTCGATGGCATTCCCTAGTGGATCCGAGCACAGGCGTAGCTGTACCAAAGGTTCCGTGTTGGAACTAAACGGTGGGATAACGCTTCAATCTGATTCCGTGGCACCCGCCATCCCGTTGTCACCCTGGAGACATTACGCTGTAATGGCTGTGAAACTGTAAATGTCACAATGATTTGGGCCAAACGCCGGGAGAGAGCCTGATACTGTGTGTGTGCGTCATTTAAGTGCCTGGGATAAACTGAGGAAAAGGGCAATGAAATTATCAGAATGTGAGCGGTACACAAACAATACATTATACGCACGGTGACAGCATACACACTCGCGCTTAATATAGTGTAGTCGCACGCAAGTGATAAGAAGTCAACAACTGAATAATGTTTGATGCTGGGTCTTGATTCAAATAGTAACGAGTGTTCCCATATAAAAATGCCATCATTAGTGACATGCAAGTCATGAACCGTCCTTAAAGACCATTAATTATTACTTTGTTCTGAACTCCTGTTTCAACTTCCTACAGCTGCCAGTTTAAAGACCACAACCTGGTTGCAAGTGAATGAACCGTGTCACCGCCCGAGTCCCCACCAATGAAGAGAAAGTAAATACTGTAAAAATGTTTTGAAATTAAATGAGCCACATGTTTTGGCAATCAATCCAATTTTTCTATAGTCTTGTCGATCTGATCCAAACATGAATTTGTGGAGTTGAAAATGGTCATTAAAAAGCTCTTTAAAGTATTACAAATACAAAATGCTGAATTTACTTTTTTTATGATCAACAATTGTGGTCTGAGAATCAGGTCCCTAATGAAAATCCATCCAATAAAAGTTAACTTATCGAAGAACTGAGTGCTCTGTGCTGACATGCAAATAAGTGGCCAAATGAATTACAGCCATCCTGACGTGGAATTATTCAGCCCCCATTACAATACTTTTAGGGTAGGACTAATCATTTTGCATGGATGTAGAGTAGAACCACTTGTGGTGTGATTTAGAATAACCAACGGTTAAAGCGGCCCTTCCTGTGCGACCTCCCGGCACCATGACAGAGGAGTCCGGGCACAGCGAGGGAAAACAACAGCGAGCCAAATATCCAGCGTCCAACGTGAAACTAACTTAACCACGGTACCCCACGCACATGTCTGCAAGGTGGTGGCAAGTTTCCCCCCTCATCCTGCGGGAGTCGAGCGGCAACCAGCTTGGAGGCGCATTTACCGCACTAACCGTGTTGGAGTGCGGCCCATTACCACGGTAACCGGATAGGCTGGATCTCGTGGCGAAAGCCAATCTTTCAATCCTCAAAATACAGCTGATCGGCAGCTGATACCGATCGGATTGGGACATCTTCAGTCAAGAGTCAAACACCAATCATTCCCTTCCTGGTGCAGTCTTACTACCTGTTAATAGTCAAATGTGCATCCAGACAAATCACTATCATGCACTGTTGTCAGAGTTTGCTGCACATTTATTGAAAGAAAAACTTGGGTGGCCAACAAAGGACCCATGGGAGCGATTCCAAAAGGCCACACACCCATCCCCCCCCCACAAGCTCTCACAGAAGAAACCAATGGACATATCATGACTCTTATGTAAGACCACCATCCCCCCTTCAGGTATTAATATCCCTCGTTTGTTATCTATAATAAGACATATCTTTTTTTTCTGGCTCCTTTACCAGACTCCTTCTGCTGGAAAATCCTGATTAGTGTCCTGATGACTTGACATAGAACGATCGAGATGCAGGATGGGAAAAAGAGAGCGACAGAGGCGGGGTACGTGTAAGATGACAAGAAAGTGTGAATCTTCACTGGGCTGAATGTAAGTCGTCAGTCTCTGAATATCACTCAATCTTAGCGCAGGTGGTGTTTTGCAGTCTATCAATATCATCACTCACGCAAGGAGATTTTATGTGACGCGTGCATAAGAGCTCATCAATAGCAATGCAACCTGTCTTGGCATATTCCAGTGGTTTCCGATTTTCAATTTGGGCATTTTTTTGGGACCAAAATGCCAACTCCAGTTCCAATCATCACTATCTAGCCTACAATCCACCATGCACAGAATGAACTGATGTGACGGCCGCCAAGCCACTTAAAGACGTCTGTTCTGGCTGCTGTGATAAAGCCAGAAGTCAGTCTGCACACTGTCATGCGCCACCTGTGTCACTAGTTAGCACCAAATCCAGGAAGGTTTATTTGTGCCAGACATAGCATCCCCTGCTGTGTTGCTCAGCAACGTATCAATCTGTCCGGGGTGGGAGGAACGCTGCGAATGGGAGAAGTTGTTATCACCGAAGCCACAGCATGAGCACCGAGTGTAGACCGAGAATGTGCAGAAATTCCATAATTCGCCATGGTCTAAAAAAGAGAAGCCGCGGTTGCAAAATAGGTGTGACTGCGTCTGGAAATATGTGAGGACCTTCTGATGTGCTGAGCAAAGAGATGCGGAGAAATATGAACTAGACTGTAAGCAGGAGGAAGTCCAAATTAGATTGTTAACGATAACTCAATTCAGGTGCATGATGAGATTTGGTTGTGTAAGAGTAAGTGTAGAACGCGCCCGCCCCCGTCCTCCTTCTGCTACTCTAACCCATCTCCTCCTCCTGCTGCCACAAGTTTCCTACAATGGGCTAACGAGACAAAGCTGGAAAATCCTGGAATCGAGTCTACATCGACTTAGAGCTCTAGGACAGCACACAAAAAAAACGGAGGAGAAATACAAACACGAGTCATTCAGAGACGTTAATATAGTATCCGACACTAGTCACTAGGTGGCAGGAACGCTGCTGTAATGTTTGGTGGGACACACAAGCACCAGACAACAGGTTTTTTGTTTTTGTTTTTTTTGCAGGTTTGAATTATCCCGAATAATAAATAATAAAATCCCTAATAAAAACTACTGTTGCATGGATCACGACACTGAACCCCCGACATCACTTCCTGTCCGCCACACTCTCTGCTCCCGTAGGGAACACATTTATATGTCTTATTTATGTATCAAATGGCTTATTTACTCCTATTATCTTTAATTTATTGTAATACGTAGGTCACAATAAATAAGACAATAATCTATATATCAATTAATGGAATGATTTTTTTAAAAAGTTGGTCATTTTGTGGCCTCGCTGAATTGACATGTGCATGCGTGTTTGTTTTCCTCTCTGTCTTTACCGCACAGACTGGATGACAAGAGGCTTCACTCTGTACATCGGTGAAGTTAGTTTCATGTTGGACATTGGATATTCGTCTATGTCCCAACAGTGGTTGTCCCCCTCAATGTTCCCAGACTGCTCTCTCGTGGTGCAGCGAGCTCGCACGGGAAAAGTGTGGAAATATTTCCTCAGCAGACCACTCATGCAAAGTGAAATGTCCTCACAAACACTAAGCAGCCCATGAGCTCATTTACAGTAATATCCAGTATAAGCTAGCTGGGTTAGCTTGGTTTAGCAGCTCATGCTAATGCAAACGTGTGTGTGTGTGTGTGTGTGTGTGTGACCGTAGGAGTTTAGCTTTAGTGCTTGTTAATGTAACCCAGCGTGCAACTTCATGCAAGTCGTGTGTGAAGTAAAGACAACACTCAATAGTTATCTCACTTAGCCACAGTCAAAACACATTTTCAACCCACATTCCCAGCCTTCAAAATAAGAGTGGCGCACATACTGTCAAAATATGTTTGTCATAAAAAAAGAATACCTTACTTTAATGAAGCTTTTACAAGTGGATCTGCAATTTTACTTAAAAGCTCTTGAAATTTCCAGTTATAATGTAAAATACTTTTTAGAAATTCAAGTTTATTGCTTCACATTACCATGCCATATAATCAATGAAAGAATGTCTCAAAAAATGTTGTCAATAATATCGATTATCGACAATAATTTGTAGGACAATTATCGTCCAGATATATTTGTTATGACAGGCCTGGTAATGCAAATGTAAAGGTGACTATAGGGGTGTTATTGTAGATACAGAGGGCTCTAATTATGTTAAAACCTGTATTTAGAAGGTCTGAAACATGTTTTCTATGCTTTAACTACGCTGCAGAAATCCACTCATCACGGTTGGGTCTGTAGCCACACCACAATAAATGAGGGATTGCTGTGTATTAATGTAACTACAGAAGAGTTCTTAAAGTCTCCAGTGTCACTACCTCCTGTCATCAGACGCACACCTCCCACTATGCCTCTGTTTTTCCGCCCTTTCTCTTGCCTGTGGTTTATTTTTTTTGGCAGAAAAATTTGTTTGTTACAACATTGTTACATGGGTGGAAAAGCGCCGCACATATCAGAGAGGAAAAATAAAGCGACAAAAAAATAAATACAAAATACAAGCTGCTGTGGTGTCAGCCTCAGTGACAAGCAAAGACACAGTCTGGCACTCTTGATGGTTTACTTTGAGGTTTGGGCCCGAGTCGGTGCGGTCATACTGTCGTCGTGTGCGTATCGAGGTTAACTGGTTCTTCCCTGCCAAGACACACAAGCAGCTGATAGTCCACACAAAAACACCGGTAGTCCTAATGGTACCACCTAGCCTCTTTTGTGAGCGTAGAAACTCAAACTAAGTCTCCAATGGAACCATCTATTCGTTTATTCTTATTCTAGTTTATTCTGAAGGGCTACTGGAGCACAATGTCGTCTATCTGAAACCCCTGCCATTGAAAAAAAACCAGCAACATTTGTTAGTCGTCTACTACAATTAAATGTTAAATGTGGCAGTCCTGTCTCTTGTTGAGCCTTGTAAAATGTGATAATTGTATGCTTACCATCAAGACTAGATAGGACAGCTCTAGTCTAGTTCGGGCGCAAAAACTTGGTGGGGCCGATTGAACACCCTGATAATACAAGGACCTGGATATTGCAAATAATAATAATTGCACTCAGTGTGTATGCTGCCAACCACAAAGAGGCTCACTCCGTTTAAGCCGTTATTCTACAAAACAAACCAATGCACATCCCTGATTGCAATGCTTTGGACACCTGATCAAGCTGTGGTAGCCCCTTGGTACTGGACACGATACTCTAAAATTAAAAAGAAAAACCCCCCCTCCACGCACAGTCTAACATCACTAAACACCAAACCTGGGACGTTCTAATAGTAGGGAGGTGTCATCCAATTGTTTGCCAGTTAGTGTTTGTTTTGTGGGTGAAAAACAACATGGAGCACAGACCTTTGATTGATTTAAGCCTTTAGAAGCGGCAATAAAACAATTCACCCTACCAAAGAGACAATTTATCACCGGATTGTCACCAAGTCCCGATCCAGATAGAAAGTGAATATCAGGGGTGTCACAAGCAAACCAACTCACCAGACGATGCACCGGATTTGGTCCACGAGAACAAAACAAGGCGAGATTTTAACATTAATCTGAACAAATCCGCCCTGCTGGCTCGTTGGAGTTGATGGGCTCACTTTGCTCATTATTACTATCCCCACAGGGGGGCTGTGGCATTGGGCTTTGTAATTAGCATTTCCCCCCTAACTTCTAGCACATTACCTTGCATTCATTCTCATGAGGCTCCCTTTGCTGCACTGTGTGTGTATGTTGGCGGCCCCGCCTTCCCCAGGGGGATAAAGCATGACTGACAAGAGGTTTCACTCGGTAGTTCTAAGTGGAACGTTGTTGTTCTACGATGAATGTAGGTGCTGCACCAATGCACAGAGTGAACTCCTTCCTGCCTGTTTGGAGTCGGGAGACGAAGACAACAAACACGCATGAACATGACAATATGCTGAGGCCGGCATTTACAACCGGCATGATGTAAAAGCGTCCTGGCTGCTCAGCACAACAGCAACAATAACTCATGATGAAATCATAAGAAGGGAATGCACATTAAAAATTTAAATTAATACATTTTTATCCCCATCTATAATGTGCACCAAACGTTTTACTGTTAAGAAATGTTCATTTTACATTATAATAAGAGTTTAAATGCAAAACTCAATGTCATGGAAAGTACATATTTCTCACAATATTTTTGTCAATATTGATAATGTCCCACGAACCTAAAGAGGATGAGCGAACATGGATGGATGGATGGAATATTGATAATGTGAAAATGATTTACTCAGACATAAAATCTTTTCCTATGATGAAAATTCCAAAGGTGCCCTATTTTGTCATATTCTGGATCATAGTTTCCGGAATTATTTTATTATGTGGATCAGTCTTTGACGTTTTTTAAAAACCTGATGAAAACATGGCCGCACGGTGGCTGAGTGGTTAGCACATTGGCCACACAGTCAGGAGATCTGTCAGCTGGGATAGGCTCCAGCATCCCCACGACCCTAATGAGGGTTAGCGGTATAAAAAATGAATGTTTGAAACGTTTTTCGTGGAATTATATGCACAAATGCTGAAAATAGTCCTATCTCCTGGATCCAGATGGTGATCCGGATCAACCCCCCAAATGTAATCAGTTTTTCCATATCCCATTTCCAACAACTCCTAGAAATTTCATTCAAATCCATTCCGAACTTTCGAGTTATTTTAAACACAAACAAACAGATAAATGCCGGCAAACACATAACCTCCTCGGTGGAAGGTAATTCATAAAAGGTATTATTATTTTATTATCATCATTACTCTAGTCACTAGGTGTCAGTAATGTTACATTAGCCACTGCAAGAAGTCCCGGAAGTAAAAAAGGAACTCTCCCAATGCTAACATGTGTGAGTCTATATTATGTCTCATTTTCTCCGATTATGTCTACTATATTGGGTAATAAGAGTGAAACAGGTGACTATAGGGGTGTTATTTAACGTTTAGAGGGCTCTAGCAATGTCGTATGGTAGGTTTTCTATGACAAAACTATGAAAATATTCCATTTAAAATAAAAAAATCCTACTTTGCGGTATTTCACCTACTGCTGTTGACTAACCTGGGATGATTGTATATACATTAAAAAAAAAGTTGAATTGCCAAAGATACAATATACCCCTTTAGTAGCTGCAGTATGTTAAGTTATGTGCAAACAACACTCAACATTGGAAAAGTTCAACACATGCAACGCTAAATTTGCAGCAAACAGTTGCAGGGATTTACGCAACATTATTCTTCAAAAAAGCCATAATAAACAGGCGGTGGGCTGCATCTAGCTGGAGCCAAAAAGGAAAGAAAGCTTTCTTCGTGCTCAGCCTGCTTGTAGATTTAACAGCAAACAAATCTCCTCATTAAGACCATACCTCATACTGAGTTGTCTGCTGACACCTTACTGCTGCCCGAGCTGTCTCTGTGTGCTGGTCTCATTGCAAGTCCTGCTATTTACCAAGACATACGACTACTGCAAACTTTCAAAAATCAATAGCAACCCTGCGATGATAGTATAGTGCCGCTTTGCGATGGACGGTACCAGCCCGGCTCAGCTCCGCTTAATCGGCGTTTGGTTTTTCAAAATAGTACCACAGGAAACTTCAAAAAAAAAAACATGCAGCAATGAGAACCACTTGCAACAACAATTGTGGAGAACAAGTACCCTTGACTAGGAGACTGAGCATTCTAGCATTCCTGTGTATATACATGTATTTTTTTTTACATTTCTTAGTTTATTTATTGGTATCGGCCCATTTAAACCCTGGATGATCGGTATCAGAACCAACAGATAAAACCCTGATCGGAGCATCCCTAGTATATATTTGTTTGGACTTTTCCGCTTTATAACTTGATAACGTTAAATATGGCAGGTGTATGGGACATGTTAATACATCAATGTTCCGAATCCAAATTGAAAATATAGTAGTAAGAAAGCCCCTGTTATCATTTGCATCGTCCATCACAAAGATTTACATCACTCTTGGGAACCAGTCCAAACTGTAACCCACCTCTCCCCAAAGGCGGCTGGGATAGGCTCTTGCGTACCCGCGACCTTAGTGAGGACAAGCGGTATACTGTAGAAAACCAATGGAGGGGAGAGGCTCTCTCTGCATATTCTGAACTCCTGTTTCCATCCAATGACATACTTATAGCACCACGTGATGATCAGGAGACGTCGTCATAGCATATCGACTTCCCAAAGTTCTTCCATCATCTCACTGTGCATGAAAAATACATGTAAGGCACATCACATGCACCCCCACATGCCTGCGAAACGTCTGTGCATGTACAGCATCAGAGCGCCACAAGAATTTCTGAAAGGCTGCTCAGAAGGAAGAAGAAGAGGAAAAAAGGAAAGCCGAGTGGTAGGTGGGCAGACTATACTCTCAAAATCCCTCGCAGAGCAACTGATTTTTGGTCTATTTTCTACCGTTCTCAAACTCCTCCGCTGTTTTCGGAGGCTTTCAAAGATGGCACGAGGACGGCCGCTCGCTCTGCAGCCAAACTGAGGCTTTTTAAAAGGAGAAGAAGAAGAAAGCCGGTGCTTCGGGAGGAAAAGACAAGCAGAAGGAGGTGGAGGTGGTGGGGCGGGGGAAATTATTGGCAACGGGCAGGGCAGGAGACATTTTCTGCTGATTAAGTAAGTGTTTGCTTCGGCTTCCATTTTTTGACAGACGCCTCAGAGCAGGAAAGAGCAGGAGAGCCAAACGCTGCGACGCGAATGGGCCGCCGCCACTTGAGGGAAGACCTCGCTCGCCTCTGAGCGCCGGTCTGTGTGTCTGCCTTCCGGGGAGCGTGAGGGTGGTGACCTTCCACATTGTTATGGGCCGTGTAATCCTCGGCTTATAGGAGTGAGAGCAAAGGATAGAGAGCACCCTCCTCATCCACCTTCTCTGCCTTGGTACAACATCCGGCACCCTGCCAAAGAGGGTTAGAACACCTACAGGACTCCTGTGGAAGTGCGTGTGTGTTGCTTACACAACTCCCCCGCGCACACACACACACACACACATGCAAAGGCATTGTTTGCCAAACCAGTGCCGCGCAAAACAGCTTAGAGCACGCCCCCAAGGGGTCTTCAATTAGACTCCTAAATACCTATGTGAGTATCCGGGGGTCCTAATTACTTCAGACTGTTAAAAACGGCTGCGAGCCGTCTGAGGCCAGGGGTTTACCCGAGACGTGCCTGTTTAGAATAGAGGCAGACGGGTTTTTCTTGGTTGCTGAGCAATGTTCTCTGCAGCACGGGCTGGAAAGGAAAGCACGGTGGACCCTCTGTTGCCTCCGAAGCCATAGGATTTGGAACCTGACAAAAATATTTGGCGAAAAATAGTCGCACCAACTTTGGCCTTTGAATCGCCATCGTGCATGGCATCGGCATATTTGAGTAAATAAGTGTTTTTTATCCCAGTGGGTAACTTTTTTGGCGTTTATCTATGTCTTAAAATGTTTCCCGTAGAATTAATTTGGATTTTATTAGGGATAGAGTGTGCATGGATTGAACCGAAACACACGTGGACATATAAAGTGACTCAATGATTTCAAAAACATGCAAATGTAGTCATTTTCTTTTCCCAGGACTACATTTGAACATAGCTGCTACATAGCCACGGCAAGCAGGACTCGTGTGATCAGGTATGGACTGGTCACTTTGCTTTTTGTTGCCAGCTTGAGCCATGCAATGAGAAAAAGCAAATGGAAAAGACAAAGACAAAACAGGAAGGTTCTCGGAACTATGTGTGTTCGAGTTAGGGGTTCTCAGAACTGGCATTCTGCCCTGGGGTGTGTATGCAGAGATCACAGCGCACACGGTGGAAAGATTGATTTTTTGTCTCGGATCTGCACCAAAAGTGTATGGATTCTCTCTCAGCTTATGCGCCACCCCTCAACAATGTTTTAGGGAAATCCCTTGCGACGTTCATGCATAGTCCTGCCCACTAACTGCCCGATCGGCAAAAGAAGCTTAACCTCCATTCGCCCTAAGTGGAGGAAAATGTGCACCGTTATGAGACAAAAACGAAACTTAACTGCACTGGAAACTGGACCTTTCTTCTACAGCACAGAGCCTGTGGGTGTATTCATGTGGGGAATAAGAGAGACAAACTTCAGGAGTCATTGGTGCAAGCGGAGTGCAGAGTGGAAGGCGGCAGCAGCAGCAGAGGGGGGTGGGGGGGGGCGGATGAAGACAGAAAACGGTTAAAAATATTGCAAAAGATGCATCTGCTCCCCAGGTAAGCAGCATGAGTGTACACACTTGCGGATCAATCACAGAATCGCATTACAGAACCATTGACCTTTTCCTAAATCCGTACTGATACGCACTAAAGGGCAAACACCACAAGAAAAAGCACACAGACCAAAAGGAAAATTCAGATATTGTTCAAAATCTATCCACATGCTTTCAAATAGTCTTTGTACTGCAAACCTGCGTAGCAGCATGCCTTCAATCGTTGGTCGACACATCTCTTTTACCCTTGCAGATATACATCACTGCCACAGACCTCTTAGCTGCCCCGGTAATTTGTCATCCTCACCCGACATTTGGGATAATTCCATGCTTGGGGGGAAGATGGGAAGCTAGGAAGGGCCACGGCACACAAAGCACTGTCCATGAAGGCATGCCTGAATGCCTTAACAATCCCGTCAAACACCTTTGGGATGAACTTTGCCATCTCCCAGATGCAAAACCGGTGATTTGTGACCTCCGGGACGGACAACAATTAAAGCAAAACCACTCTTCCCCTTACAAAGTCAGGTAAAGTCTCCTCAACTTGACTTGTTTGTATTGTCTAAGTAGGGGCTATCAGAGGATTAGCTACTTTTGGGGGGCACAATAAAGGACTAATCAAGGCTTATTCTTTCATTATTGTCATTATAGATTTGTAGAACCTCTATTGGACAGGGAGGGATCAACTGGTAAGACGGGTATTGAAAAACAGCGACATAGTTGGACTGACACCTTCAGTGGGGAGTACTGGTTTGTGCAATCAGCGGAAGGCAAAGGACACCCAAAAGACACACCCAGCAAAAATGAGGTGAAAAGGCATCATTAGCATACACTGAAACATCCATGCAGCCATTTTCTATACCGCTTATCCTCATTAGGATATGCTGGAGCCTATCCCAGCAACAACTGGTTGCCAGCCAATTGCAGGGCACATGTAGAGAAACAAACATTCACACTCACAGTCATACCTAATAAGCTACAGTGAGAGAAAGTGGGGCCGCACGGTGGCCGAGTGGTTAGCATCTTGGCCACACGGTCCAGAGATCTGGGTTTGAATCGCCTTTGGGCGTCTCTGAGTGGCGTTTTCTCCGGGTTCTCCGGTTTCGTCTCACGTTCCAAAAACATGCATGTTGGGTTAACTGGCGACTTTAAATTGCCCACAGGTGTGAACGGCTGTTTGGCCTCTCGCCCGAAGTCAGCTGGGATAGGCTCCAGCATACCCCGCGGCCCTAGTGAGGATAAGCGGCACAGAAAATGAATGGATGGACATCATTGGCACACGTTGAAAGAACGTTCAGATTTGGTTGAAAGGTGACAGGTAAAAAGACCTCCCTTTGGTTGAAAGGCGTCCATTTTTGGGTTCTATTGGGACCAAATCAGTCGGACTAATCTCTAAGATTGATTTTTCAACCTCTGTTTCTGCGCTTCATCAGGGCAATGACGGACCAGAAAACATCTAAACGACGTCTGGTGTTGGGTGGGAAAGGATTTGACCACAAAAATTACACATGTTAAGTCGTGCAAGCACAAAAAGCATCTAACTAAACCAGAGAGAATGGACCGGAAAAGGAGATGACTAGCGAAGGTGGCCGTTGTGAAGGAATCTAAATGACACAAACACCTACAGAGAAAGGAATTAAAAAAATAAAAGGCAGAGTGAGACCTCCCGGGGCAGAGACGCATCACTCCTGCCAAGTGTGGCTCCCTCCCATCCATCTCCAAACATCACCCTCATGGCACATGCACAGCGGAACAACCTGAACCGCATTCCTCGCCGGCCTCCCCCCTGAGGGAGAGCAAGAGAGGCGAGCGGTTGGGGAGAAAGTCTCCTTCGCATCGTCTCTTATCGCCGGAATCAGTGCGGGTTATGAATCGATAACACACTTCGGCGGGAATCATTCAATGTGACGCCGTCCCCCAGGTACTAATTCGAACCGCCTCCTCGCGGTCATGTGAGGTTGATGGAATTTCCTCCCTGGCTGTCTAATCGACGGGAAGCAAAAGAGCTCTTCAGAGCACTCCGCAGGGAAGGACTGAAGAAAGGTGTAACACACATTTATGCTGCCGAGCCAACACCTCCAATCGCCAGGACTTCCACTGAAAGACGCACAAACAGGTGTTTCCTACCTGGAAGGTGGACTTCTATCTGAAGAGGTTTTTTTTTAAAAAGGATATGGGTTGCAGACCATCTTGAGACACCAGCTCCGAGGACGGGTGGTCTGCTTCATGTAGAAGAAGACCACCGGGGCCAAGGTGGGGTGAGGCAGGCTCTCCTCGCCGGATGCCGACGCGTCGTCCCCGGCTAAAGAAGTCCCGTCCGGGGCTGGAGACGCCGGTTCCACCATCACCTCACTCCGCTCCACCGTACCTCCAGTCCCGTCCTTGGATAGGTCGTTAAGCCGGATGAAAGTCCTCGGCAGAGAGGAGCGGCCCTCCGAGCCCCTGGAGTCCGGGGTTCTGGAGGTGTTTCCCCCATCCTCAGCCATCGTTCACCTCCTGCATGGACCGGCGACCACCAGCATGATCAGATTCAATGGACCCCGAGCTGCATTGCACTACAACAAAGCCAATCCCGCCCGGCAAAAATGAGTCGAAGAGACATGGAACTAGATGTGGTTGAAAAGTGAAAGGTCAAGAAGACCCCCTCGGTCTAGATGTGGTGGAAAAACGTCTACTATTGGCGGACCCAGGGGTCTGGTGTTGGGTGGGACGTGATAAGCTTAATTAAAAGGGTGACGAAACGAGGATCCCTGCAGCCTATTCAACCAATGAACGAGCGCAACAACAGCCATTGCATGTGATGAACTGCTACAGACCTTACCTGAATTGGACCGGGCAGATCTACAGCGCACTCAGTCATCGCATGATCGGTTTTGTGGCTGGACAAAGTCCACACCGGCCTGAAGAAGGAGGAGAAAAACCTTTGGGTGGCACGGAGAGATGATTTAGCTGTCAGAAATGGGGTTCTGTGTGGACCGGAGAGAATTCCAGGTGGTACGCTGGCGCACTGGGTCCGTCCCTGCAGCCCGGGTGCGGTGCGCAGAGGGGCCCCTGAGTTTACGTCCCGGTCGTCGGAACCTCTGGCTAGGGGCCTCAGTAGCACTTAATTACCATCCACCCGTGGAGATCCGAAGCAAGGTTTGGGTCCGGGTCTGCGGCGGGAAGCCTTTCTCAATGAATGTGCGCAAACTTCTGCGGAATCCCTTCTCGAGCGGAGAAATAACCACAAAAAAAGAATATGTTGTCCTTTTTTCAGGGAAGTGCACTCCAACACTTTTCTTTGCATCCACAGCCAGTTTTAGCGCATCTTCCGCGTCAGAGTTTTCAAAATCCCTCCATGTTGCAAAGCGTCAAGTCCGGTTTTTTTTAACATCACAGAGCATCTTTCCTCCTCGTTAGACCCCAAGCACTCCCGCTCTCACCCTTGTCTCCTCCAGAACTGTGTTCGGTCGGTTCCGTCCATCAGGAGGGCTTCCACAGCTGGAAGAGAGGGAGGGATGGAGGGCAGGAGCGATCCCAACTTCTCAATCCCCGCCCGTAGAGCGCCTCCTCTAAGCCAATTAGCGGGCAGCCGCTCCGAGAGCTCGTTTCTTATTGGCCGAAGGAGCTGCCGCGTAAACTAAGACACTCAAGGGGAGGGGGCGCAAACAGCTGGAAGCTTATGTCAACTCTCGGCCAATCAGAGGCGAGGGAGTGAAGGCATCTCAGCAACGGCGATTGCTGATTGGTGGATAACTTTATCGTGAGAACTTCTAGAAGGTGACGAACCTACCTCATGGCGCAATGTGACTGACTTGTTGGCAATACAGGTTCAATATTTCATCTAAAACTGCTCTATTTAATATACATAAAGATGTATCTGCATCGCGTATACTTAGACGTGTTTGATTTTACATTATATATATTTTTTAAATTGACAGTTACAATTTTGTGAGGAAAAAACATTTTTACCCAGACGTCAATAATGATATATTAGGGGCAAATAATGATAAGAAAGGTAATGTGTTGGTGGCATTTGAAAGACACATTAGGGGACATTAGAAAAATAATAATTTAAAAAACAACAATTATATATATATATATTGTATACACACACATATACATATATACATACATATATACGCACACATACATACAGTATATATATATACATACATACATATACATATATACGCACACATACATACAGTATATACATATACATACATACATATACATATATACACACACATACATATACACATACATACAGTATATACATATACATACATACATATACATATATACGCACACATACATACAGTATATATATATATACATACAAATATATATGCATATATACACACACGTACATCATAAGTTAAAGTGCCCTCTTTTGGTTTATAATGACGATGTAATCTCATATGCAAATGCTAATTAATTCGTAAACTCTATTTAATATTGTTTTTTCTGGATGTTTTTCTTGCCGTACAAAATGTCGTAGTGTTCGTCTTTTTGAGAGGGGATAGACTTACAAGAGGATGAAATGCTTATTTTCCCCACTGTTCCAGCTGGAGTGCCTTCAAGTACCTACCAGTACTCACCGAGAGAACCACTGATGTAAGATATGTGTGCATTGTCTGCCCCTGTGCTGCTCAGGAGGGTGCCTCATGCAAGACCACTCCGGCATGTATGCCAGTGACCACTAGAGGAAGATGTTTCCTCCGGTCGTCTTTGCAGCCGATAATAAAATAATGCAGAATAATGCAGCCCGGGGTGGAAGTAGCAACGCAGTAATGCGCTGTATAGCATGCCACCACTGCACACGCCTGGGTTGCATCCGCACCGTTTCACCACAGACCACGCATGCAGCAGCTTTGGCATGTTTGGCTTTTCATTAAAACACATTATTATTGATTCCAAAGAAGAAAGCAATCGATGAGAAAGACCAATTTCCTTTTCTGGAACGTCAGTGGCGGCTATGGTGCTGCTGCGCACTGGTGGTTATTAATCACCAGGGACTTTATTTTACGCAGTCGGTGGAAACAACAATGAGCGTCTCACGTGTGCAAGCGCATGACCTGATAATAACACATGCGAGTGCACGGCAGGCAGAGGAGGAAAGAAGTGGGACTCTTTACCGTGGCTGTCAATAGCGCCTGTTCAGACTGAGTTGTTAATTGTGGCATTTCTTAATAGAGTATTGATCCAGCCCTGCGTCAACCTGTTAGGCAGCAACGGGCCTCTGTCCTGATTGGTTAGAGCAACACAATTAGGGCGTCTTTCTGAGTGAAGTTCGTCAATAACGCGCGGTACAATGACGCACCTATCATTCATAAAATGGAAATCGGCCGCTGTTATTTGCAACAACGCGTGTGCGGAGAAGGTTGATGAATGTCGCTTTACCTCGGTCAAAGATCATCACTCCTCAGGTGTCATGGACTTCCAACCAAGGAGCTCTTCCTGTCAGAAAAAAAACCAAACAAACAAAAGGAAGACCAAAACTTTAGATTGATCAAAATGATGAAAAAGATCTGCTTATGTGTTCTTTAGGGGATTATAAACCGCAGCGACCACAATAGGACTGGATTTACAGTAGCACAGACCTAAGACATGGTGGGACTGGTTTTTTTTTTAACTGCATTTGCGTGTTCCACCATCATGGCAGGTGTACTTTGGTGAAATTGGAAGCCAGCGCTGTCAAATACGAGGCCTTTATTGGGGGTTATGATGGGCTAGTGCTTGACCAGGCGGCGACGTCTCTGTCCCCACTCAATGGCCATGTGAATGGTTGTCTCTCCTCATACTGGTGACCAGCCCAGGCCGCAGCGCCAAGTCAGAAGTGACACTAAACACTAAATGAAGTTTCTATTTGCAATCTTACACAGACTTGCTAAAACAGTGGTTCTCAGTTATTTTCTGTCATGTCCCCCTTAGGGGACGACATAAATGCCCCCCGACCAAAATCCCCGCCCCCCACTTTTGGGAAATGGAATTTCAAGCTAACTAAATGGAAATTCAGACATCAAATCAGAGGCTGAAAAAGTCAACATAATGTCTGGCAAAACACAAGTTAACATGTTTGCATTTATATATATAAAAAAAAAAACATTATACAGTAACCCCCTCCTTTATCGCAGTTAACTGGTTCCGGACCCAACCTTGACAACCGAATTCCCGCAAATTAGGATTCCCAATCTGTAATTGAAATATTCCCGTAGTTAGAGCATCAAAATCCTGTTTACTGCCTTATAAATATGCTTCGTGAAATTATTAGAGCCTTCTAAACATGAAATAACACCCCTATAGTCACCTTTACATTGGTATTACCCAATATAGTAGCTATAATCAGAGAAAATAAGACATTTAAGGCGTAAACAAAACTGTGAAAGACAGTTGAGCAGCAACAGTAGCACTGCTATTTTTATCATCAGGGTTATTATTGCCATTGTTTTTATTGTGCCTGTTGTGAGATAAGCAGTGATCAGTGTAGAACACTACATTTTTATCAATGGTTTTGAATGCCCTATATATGTATTTTAGTTCATTTAGATAATTTAATGCTTGAAAATGCTTAAGTTAGGCCACAAAATATGTAAAATCGGTTAAATTAAATGCTATTATTATTATTATTATTGCCTATTAATAATAACGTCTATTTGACTAATACTAGGTCGTATTTATCCACCAAACGGTGATCTTTTATTATTGAATGATTTTTTTGGACGGATGTTTGAACCGCAAAGGGCCGAGGGACGACAAAGACAAAACTTTGTGTTAAAAGTGACAAATTATTAGTAAAGATGCTCGATATTTTTGCTTTTTTGCAGATATCCCATCTGCACTTAGCGATATCGGCAGCAGCCGTTCCCTCAAACTAATGTCGTGGAATGAACACGCTGTGCTTTCATTCCAAATGTGCAACACAAGTTAATGGAAAAAATGCCGAAACGCTGCGTGTGACTATGAATGATTCTACCGGAGGTGTGATATTAGGTTAGTAAAGGAAGACGCCTCAGTCCTCCCTCATATAACCAGCGCTTCATGTCATGTTGCGCAATATAGGATGGACTCTACTTTTGGCTTTGCTTTGTTTTCACGTTATTTCTTTTTTTTTGTTTTTCGGTTTGTGCAATGCGGCGCACCTGCGTTGCAGTCAATGGAATGTGCATCCGGCATCCGGCAGTACCTGCTTCTCATTAGTCGTCAGCGCTCTGATTTAGGTGGAGCCGCATTACACGCAAAGAGCAAAATGTAACACTTTACACATTTTCAATACGAATGCAAGACTTGGAAATACTGAGCTTGTTGCTCGGTGAAGCACATTACAGTTTGGTGAGGTCTCACTCGCACACTTATATCTTGATCTCCAACAAAACCAGATTATGATTAGAATCCTACTGAATTATAGCTCATTTTTATGCCCATAATATCAGCCGACAGACATTAAAAATAATTATTAATGCTAATATTAACATTGCCACTTTTTCTTATTACATTAAACCTAAAAAATTTTCCCCTTTTTTTGTTGTATTTTGTTGTTAAGTTTTTAACGTTCCACAAGCCAATAATAAACAGAGAGCCCCAAATGTCCCCAGAGGTACACTTTGGCAACCATGGGGACTGCAACATAAAAGGCAACACATCCACCAATTTCATTGGCCATGGAACAGAGGTGAACCTTCCCATGAGTGGCTGGTAAACCAAAATTACCGTTAAAAGGTCACGAAAGACTCCACAACAACATCCAAAGAACTTCAAACCTCGCTTGACTCTGTTAGGGTCAGTGTGACACACCACTGGGCAAAAACAGCCTGCACGGCCACGACAAAAAACACTGCTAAACAAAAAAAAACACTGAGGCTTGTCTCTATTCTGCCAAAAAGAACATTTTGATGATCCCCAAGACCTTTGGGAAAATAGTCTGACAAGACAAAAGTTGAAACTTTTGGAAGGTCCGTGTCCTAACGCCGTATTTCAGAACATCATCCAACCGTATGTTGGTGGTAGTGTGATGGTCTGGGGCTGTTTTGCTGCTTCAGGACCTGGAAGACTTGTTGTGATTTATGAATTTTAAATGAATTTTGCTGTGTACCAAAAATCCAGGAGGAGAATGTCCGGCCATCTGTTCCTGTCCTCAAGATGAAACCAACTTGGTTTCTGCAGCAAGACAATGACCACAAAGTCCACAACAGCAAGTCCACCTCTGAATGGCTGAAGAAAAACAAAATGAAGACTTTGGAGTGGCCTAGTCAAAATCCTGACCTGAATCCTATTGAGATGCTGTTGCATGACCTTAAAAAGGCGCTTCATGCTGGAAAAGCCTCCAATGTGACTGAATGGCAACAATTCTGCAAAATTCCTCCACAGCGCTGTAAAAGACTCATTGCAAGTTATGGCATACTTGATTGCAGTTGTTGCTGCTAAGGATGGCCCAACCAGTAATTAGGTTGGTTTGGATTATTTTAAAAAATGCATGCTACGTTGTCATTATCTAATATTAACTGTTTGATAATTTGGAAAATTTAAATGGGACATTTACAATCATTGTCTCAATCAAATTTTACCCCCAGTATGTTATGTCTTAAAATGTTTGGGTTATGTAATACTTTATACAGTATGTTGTTGCTCCACTGTAATAGCAAAAACATTATACTGTATATGAATGAACTGGCCGCACGGTGGCTGAGTGGTTAGCACATTGGCCACACAGTCAGGAGATCTGGAAAAACCTTGGTTCAAATCTCCGTTGGGCATCTCTGTGTGGAGTTTGCATGTTCTCCCCGTGCGTGTGTGGGTTTTCTCCGGGTACTCCGGTTTCCTCCCACATTCCAAAAACATGCATGTTAGGTTAATTGGCGACTCTAAAATTGTCCAAAGGTATGAATGTGAGTGTGACTGGTTGTTTGTCTATATGTGCCCTGCGACTGACTGGCGACCAGTCCAGGGTGTACCCCGCCTCTCGCCCAAAGCCAGCTGGGATAGGCTCCAGCATCCCCGTGACCCTAATGAGGATAAGCGGTACAGAAAATGAATGAATGAATGAACTATAGATCAAGTTCATCACATGGTGGGCTTTCCTGGTGTTAGCATTGAAGGAATCTGACAACTGATCATCACTCATATCTGTGTGTTAGTGTGTGATTGCACTCTATCCATGTTATTGAACGCTCATTAGTCTTTTCCCCGCAGGAGTTAGGTTTGTCCAAAAGTGGTAATTACTATATTGATCTTTCATCTGCCCCTGCTCCAACATTTGTCCCATAGTTACAGTTGTGAACAGTAGGGTCTAATGCTGGGGATATACGATTATAGTGTTGCTTTTACTGTAGGACCTCGTCTGCAATGGTTGAAGTGCTCAGACTCTAGAGCTTAGAGCCATGAATAAGACATTTAAGTGGACCTGTTATACGTGGGCCTTCGTGCTGGGAATGAGCAACTCCAACCACTTCTGCCTGATGCTTGCCTCTTTAGGAAAGCTAAACAAAATGAGCTTTTCCTCACCCAGGAACAAACATTTCCTGGGAGCCACTGCTCAACATTGCCCATATAAGGAAGTCCGGGTTGTGTGACATCAGTGGAACCTAGTGTTTACAAAAACTCTAAAACATAGAGCCAAACAAAACTGCTTTCCAATCCTTTACTGGATTAAATTCATGCTGGTACCGGCAATGCCAATCCACGTAATGTGTCTGGTGTATTTTTTAAAGTATTGTATAGTAATCGAGATGATAGCATAAAGAATCAAGAGATCATACTCATTTCTTGTTCTTCTTTTTTTTGTAACTAGTAGTGGGGTGTTTTACAATATAGCCAAGCTAATTTACAGCATGTATAAATCTGGATTGATTGATTGCTTCTGTGGACAGGTCTCTTTTATACAGGTAACGAGCTGAGAGGGCTGCCAATCTCAGCTCGTTACCTGTATAAGATCCACCTGGGAGCTAGAGATCTTGCTGATGGAAATACTTATTTCCTTCATAGAAATGCAAATTAATTTATAACTCTTTTTGAAACGCATTTTTCTGGATTTTTTTTGTCATTGTTGTCTCTCAAGGTTCAAATAAAGCTACCATTGAAATTAGAGACTGATAATTTCTTTGTTAGTGGAAAAAATAAAAAAAAAAAAAGGGATAAAAAAAATTTTTCCCCTCACTTTACATGAAGTATCAAAAGTTTTAATATTTTAATTTGAGAATCAACTTAAGAGCTTGAAGAACTGCTATCAGAAATATTAATATTTCAATTTCGAGCCAAATACCATGTCCGCAGGACAGGAGGCATCACGCTCTTGTTTTGAAGGGCTGCATTTTCTGCTAGTGGTGAGCTGCAGCTGCTTTACACCAGGGGAAATAGGCACAATTGTTGTCACTCACAATTAGTGGGGTTTAAAAGCCCAGCAGCATCTCAGGGATGGCGCAGGTTCGTTACTTTAGTCACCTCTGGTTTCCTTGCCGGTGCTGTCACCTAAATGTTCCTCCTTCCTGTTTGCTTCTGCCAAGAATACCCCGTGTATGTTCAACGTGACTTTTTGACACATTCCAAAGGAAAAACGTACAATGCTTCCTAAAACAGAACGACACAAAAACCTGAGGTCAACTGTTTCTTAAGTTTTGGAATATAACCAACATTTCCGGGGAAAATGTGCCGCTAAAATTGCAAGAACTTAAATTTGGATCGCCGTTCTGCATGATGCCCTCAATTTTATGAGTCTTCAATTTGGCAAGAGTCCGACTAACTTAGTGCATATCTTTTACTTTTTCTTTGGCATGTTTGCATCTTTTTGGCAAGCCAGATTCGAAAGGACTCCTACACGGCAGCCTCCCAGTGATGATGTGACATGCAGCAGAGTGGCCTAACGCCGGCTAATAGCCCCCAGTAAACAATGACAACCAAGACATTTTCATAAAAATAAAAAAAAGCCTGAAGAGGATGGGAAAAAATGTCCTGGAAAAACAGGATGTTTGGTCACCCTAGTAGTAACCCCGGGTGAGGATAAACTCAAATGGTATTTAGAAATTCTGTCCTGGATGAATTCAATTTCCACCACAATAGATAAGGACACGCTCTTAAGAGCGGAGGACTGAGTTGCAATGTAAAAATGCAAATGTAGCCATTTATTTTCGCCCCCGCGTGTAACCTCCAAAGGAGAAAAGAATGCAGTGTGCTTTGTGTGACTCATTTGGTGTGTTAATGCTTGCGTGGGGGTGTCCAATGGCAGCTCCAATCAACAAAACAATCGTTTAGAAACAAAGTTTTCTTGTAAATTTAAAATACTAAACACTATTTTAGACTATGCATAGCTCTTAGTCCGAGACTTATGTGTTTCTGCCACACCTTCATGGATTAATTAACTAAATGAGCAATTGGAAATGCTCAGGTGAGACTTGAAAATATTTGAGAAAGTCTGCCCAGTAGAAGCTCTGGAAAATCGGCTTCCGCCACGAGATTGGGCCAAACCGATTGCCGTAAATCTGGGCCACACTAAATGCACCTCAAAGCTGGTTGCCACTCGACTCCTGCCGTCCGGATGAAGGTGAAAACGTGCCACCAACATGTAACCATATCAGAGCTGTACCATGGTGAAGTTAGTTTTACGATGGATGCTGGATCCCCGTCACTGTGCCCGGACTCCTCTGTCATGGTGCACGAGAACTACCGCTCTAACCATTGGTTGTTACTAAAGACTGTCAATAAATTACTATTGCTTTGAAGAGAATTAGTTGTTTTTTTTAAAAGTCATATAGTTTAAATCACAAAACAAATTGATCTATAACCGTGTCAAATGATTAGTCCTACCCTAAAAGTATTGTAATGGCGGCTGAATAATTCCACGTCAGGATGGCTGTAATTCAGTTGGCCAACACAGAGCATCCATCCAAATTCTCTAACCAGCATGTTGAACACCACTGCCCCCTATTGCCCACACACTCAAAAGAGCTTGGAAGGACAGAATATACCGATGGCTACAGTACTTGGCACGCCTATTTTTCCCAATAAAATATATTTTATTGGATGGACTTTTAGGGACCTGATTCACATTGGTTTGGTACGAAAGCAAAACAACCTAGTTGGTTATGCTGTGTAATTTAAAAAAGTAAATTCAGCAAAGCTTTGGTTGGATTATTTTCATGCTTTTAATAACTATATCCAATTTCACAAATTTACGTTTGTAGGAAAAGTACATCGTTAAAAAAAAGGATCGTATCGGATCAAAAGCCAAAAAATCTGGACCGTGATAATTGAATGTCTGGAAAGTAGTATTCCACATTTATAAAATTTAATATTTTTGGAAGTTATGGCATATTTTCCTATTGTTTAAAAAACTTTTTAACATCATTAGAGATCTGTAGGCATGAAGTAACACTCATACAAGCACCTTTACATTTGTATTAACCAATGTAGCAGATATGATAAAAGAAAAAGTAAACGTGCAGCGGAGCAAAATGGGTGGTTGACAGGAAATGACATCGGTGGTTCAGAGTTGACTTTTAGCTCGTTAGTGTTAGGCCAATGTTGTTATGTTACCTCTGCCAAGCACGGAGGTTATGTTTTGGCTGGCGGTTATCTGTTTGTTTGTATTCAAAATAGCTTTAAAGTTGGGAATATAAATTTGGAAATACATTTTCAGGAATTGTTGGAAATGAATACATTTTGAGGGTGACCCGGATCACTGACTGGATACAGGATTTTTTAAAGGATTCTGTAACATTGCAAAATAGGACCACTGTCAGCATGTGTGCATATAACGCCACATAAAACTGCTCAGAGCACTTGGGGAAAAAAATACAGGCCAAGTTTCCAACAAGTTCTACAAAATATCAGACTGATCCAGATAATGGAATCATTTCAGATACTATGATCCAGTATATGAAAAAAAAAAACAAGGGACCTTTGCCATTTTCAACATAGGAAGAAAACAAATGAAGCTATAAATATGTATACATGTCTGTGTGGAGTTTGCAGGTTCTCCCTGTGCGGGTGTGGGTTCTCTCTGGGTACTCCGGCTTTTTTCCACATTCCAAGAACATGCATGTTATAGTTAAGGCTGACTCTAAATTGTCCATAGATATGAATGTGAGTGTGAATGGTTGTCTATACGTCATATCTGCATGTGCCCTGCGACTGACTGACAACCAGTCCTGGGTGTACCCATGCCTCTCCACCCAAAGTCAGCTGGGATAGGCTCCAGCAGACCAGTGGCATAGAAAGCGTATGGAATGCTCATTCATTTCCTTTTGTAAAGCAGTATAGTTTGTGTCTTCTTTCTGCTCCGAAGACCAAACTTTTATCACTCTGGCAACTTTTCATCCTCGTCAGCCGTCAGTTTGACAGACATCTATCCGTCCTTCATTACTGGGACACTGCTAATAAGACGGCTTATGATCTATCTATATATATATGGTTCTGTGTGTCAGTACTCCCGACCTATGACCTCATAATGATCAACAGCTGCTACCTGCCAACTGTGCCTGAAGGGCAACCTACCTATCACGTCTCCACAGATGCCCCCCAACCATTGGGCAGATACATCACATGACCCCACACACACAGTACTCATCAAGTGGAGATTAATAACACCACCAGGGCTCTTCCATGTGTCATTCATCTGACCACACTGAGATGACTATTTTACATTTTACAATGGCTGTTGTGTGTGTTGAGATAGACAAGCCATCCTGTGTGTGTGTGTGTGTGTGTGTGTCACAGGTCAGTGGATTATGGAAATGCTCTCCTACTTACAATATCCACATCTGTCCGGCCGGTTCCCGCCTCCGTCTTCCCTCTGATGTGTGTCCAGGTGACATTCCAGTCTGGCCGGCTTCATCATCGCAGGTCTTGATCAGTCGGGCAGCCCTGATTTGCATAATAAACCGTAGCAAATGTAGACGGCGAATTGGAAGGAAGCCTCCATGAAGCCAGGATGCCCATCTCTCCTGTGCGAGTTTATTGTATTTGATGGCAAAGACAAAACACATTTACTGTTTAGTTCTTCATTCATTCATTACTGAATCTCTTATACTGTATTCTATGGACTCAGTACATCATTTACATAATTTTAAGATGATATAAACATTAAAAAAAAAAGTTGCATCCAAGGTCGGGTCACGTGGGGCAGCAGCCTAAGCAGGGAAGCCCTGACTTCCTTCTCCTTGGCTACTTTGTCCACCTCCGCCTGGTGAACCCCAAGGCGTTCCCGGGTCAGTTGAGAGACATAGTCCCTCCCACATCTTCTGGGTTTTCCCTCCAGGCCTCCCCAGGGAGTGCTGGGACCTCCATTCTCTCTCTCCATCTTCACCAAAAAGAGTCTTAGACAAAAAGCGTGTACAGAAACAAGTCAATTTAGACTTAAAAAAACCAAACCATATAGACTCACATATGTTAGCACGGTTGTAGTTTCTTTTTCTACTTCTGGGAGGAACATTACTGACACCTAGTGACTAGTGTAGAACACCACAATGTCTTTTCTGAACGTTTGTATTTTACGTCATTGTGTCATTGTTACGTTTGAAAATGCAAAATTTACGCAAAAAATGATGAATTAATATGTTTAATGTATTTTTCCAGCAATTTTATATCTGAAGTGTCCAAAAAGCACAACCGTGTAATCTATCCACCATATCTCTGAGCTTGTTGAACGTCATGGATACACGACATAGCATAAAACTTAACAGTAAGGAGTGAGACAGGAGGACACAAACATAAGCAACACATGTTTTAAGATGTGTAGTGAAGCCTGCCTTTTACAAAGCTGTGGTGGGTTTGTCTAGCGTCGGAGGCAGTATCACGTCCAAAACCTGACTCAAAATTTCAAATCCACCCCTTTGAGCACAAGTGAGAAAGACGCTATAACTGTCTCATGTTTGGTACTCATAACAAGCCTTATAGACACATATTACTGTTCTAACATCATTAAAAGTCCATTTTGCATAACAGGGGGGCTTTAATTCATGTTTTCACGAAGGCAAACTTGGAGAAGAACAGCTGCCGCATCTGCTTTAGCACCTTACAATGACCTGTGTGGCATTAGGAAATTCAATCTCAAATGGAACATCTGGGAACAGCATCTACAAATTGCCACAGAGAACCCCGACTTCCAACTTCACTTAAAAGTAAATGGACCTTCGGTCAACATTTTAGGCATATTTATAATAATTTTGATATATGAACATATATGGTGATGTTTTAGCTCGGGGAAATTGTGCTTCCATTGGATTTTAATGGCTTCCAGCAGTTCCACTGATGTATAATTGAATAATTGAGGAAGTCAGTTATTGTTGCCTCGACATTTTGTTTAAAGAAAAAGAAGTAATAAAGAGCATCTGCTGCTACTCTTCATACACAAGACCACATTTCTTTACACGCCCCATTTAGACAAAAATAATACGCATTCTTGTCACGTGACAAACACAGACAAAATATCTGTGGTCATGTTTAAGTTCAAGATTCTTGCAAATGCACAGGTGTTAATAAATTGTGAACATTTTCATGTATTTCAGTAATTTTATTCAAATAGTGAAACTTATATTATTTAGATGCATTGCACACAGACGGATATATCCCAAGTGATTATCTCTTTTCATTTTGATGATTATATCTGACAGCTAATGAAAACCCCAAACTCAGTATCTCTGTTCTAATTAGCTAAATCAGTTAAAACACATACAAAATGGTCTATCAATCATAGGGAAGACTGCTGACTTGACAATCACTGACACCTTGCACAAGGAGGGCAAGACACAAAAGGTCATTGCTAAAGAAGCTGGCTGTTCAGGAAGGAAAAGATGTAAAAACAACTGTACAAGCAAGGGGGATAACATAATAGGATTGGGAAACAAAACCTATTCAAAAATGTGGGGAAGATTCACAAAAAGTGGACTGCAGCTGGAGTCCGTGCTTCAAGAGCCACCACGCACAGACGCATACAGGACATGGGTTTCGTATTCCTGTTGGATTTCTTGGGTCAAGCCGCTTTCGAACAAAAGGCAGCGTCAGAACCGTCTCACCTGGGCTAAGGACCGGACAGTTGCTGAGTGGTCCAAAGTTAGGTTCTCTGATGAAGGTAAATTTTACATTTCTCAGTTTTAGAGCACTTCTTGCTTCCCGCAGCTGACCAACTTTATGGAGATGCAGATTTCATTTTCCAACAGTACTTGGCACTTGCACACCGTGCCAAAACTACCAGTACCTGGTTTAAGAACTATGGTATTTATGTCCTTAACTGACCAGCAAACTGGCCTGACCTCAACCCCTTAGAAAATCTATGGGGTCTTGTCAAGAGGAATGTGCAATACATCAGACCCAACAATGCAGACGAGCTGAAGACTACCTGGGCTTTCATAACACCTGAGGAGTGCCACAGACTGATCGACTCCATGTGACTCCAAGTATGGAGTGCTGTACATGTTTATACCAACATTTTTTAATTTGTCACAAGTGATATTCTAGTTTTCTGAGATACTGAAGTTGGAATTGTCATTAGTTTTTAGTTATGATCTTGAAAATGAAAGTAAATAAACATTTGAAATGTTTCAGTGTGTGAGTTTCACTTTTTGAACGAAAATGCTGAAATCAATCAACTTTCTGGTGATATTTTAATTTGTTGAGCAGTGCTTGTATTTGTAGTCTTCTGTATATGCATAGTCTTTCAAGTTATCGAGTTTTGCTTTGCCATGTTGATTCAATTCTCCATCCAACCAGAACAAACTACTGCTAAATCGTCACGTGTCAATTGGAATAAAGAAATGATCACATTCATTCATTCCGTAACTCCAACTGCAGACACTTCCCCTTCTTGTTCAAAAGTTTCCTCTCTACTATCAGCAACGTGCATGGATTTGGGTCTCAGTACATGTCAGTACTAAAATTAAATCCACAACAAATGCAGATTGAAGCAGGAAATGTCTTATGCTACTGAGTAAACCAAACATCCTGCTGAATTTATTCCTGCCATTATTCAAGCCACTCTGGGGGAAATGAATACTCAGTTCAGCCCGCCAGGCCAAATACATTTTTGACGTGAGTTTTGGCTGTCTGGCTATTGAATCAAAAACATATGACAAGGGATTATTTCCCAAAGCGCATTTCAAGGTGGTCTTAAAAGCCGGGGTCACTGTGACTTTTGCGTCACTCACACCGCATTCCCATGTGTGTGTCCTTTCATGAGACAGTGAACATCCCACGTGCCAAGACCAGGGGTCTCTGCTAAAAAAACACACAACAAAAAACAAGAAAATTGAATAGGATTCCTAATAAAACTTCAGATTCTGAAAACTGTGCATATAATCTGCTGTGAAAGGATCAAGAATAGCATGTCAAATCAATCGCGGGGGTGCAAAGAGTGTAATCAACTGCGCTTACTGTGGTTGGTAAAAGCAGACACTGCTGCAAAAAATTGCCTCGGTTTGCGTCCATCCGGTTACCGTACAATATGGTGTGCGTCTTGTCGTGTTATTAATATACCAATAAGAAAATAAAAAACATGTTTTTAGGCCAGTAGCAGAACAAAACAGGAATAATACACAGAGAAATCCCGATAAGTGCATAGCTGTGATAGGCTCACCTGTTGTGTACCAGACTTCCTTTACCGATTGTTTGGCCCAGCTTGCTAGGTGCCCAGCTGCCGGCACACTCTCACATGAAGTGCAGCAGATGAATCCCTGCTTTAAAAAAGGAAAAATGATGGAACCATAGTTTCTTACAACGAGGTGAAGATATAAAAGGGGCAAAAAAATAATAATAATTGTGTTCTGACCTGCATGATTTTTCTCAAAGCAAAAAATTTAACCAGCAGTGTCAACACTGTCCTTGGTAAATTAAATAATAATAATAATAATAATGAAAAACTAAACAGAAAACTACAAAGGTGGCAGAGAAAATGGATAAATGGGGGACTGGAAACCAGGCCAGGGTGTACCCCGCCTGCCGGCCAAAGTCAGCTGCAAAAGGCTTTATAGAAAATGAACGCATGGGACAAAACCACATACCTCAGAAGTGTTTTCATGCCAGGAAACCTGGTCAATCAGCATAGTCTAACTAATTCAAACTATTTGAAAATCCATCGCTCTCACCGACTACAGCAGTGCTTCCCAAATAGTGGGGCGGGCCCCCCTGTGGGGATGCGTTGACGCGTGAGAAGCAGGGAGGGCTTTCAATATTAGCATTGTATTAGTATTGTATTATTGTAGTATTGAGGTGAAAAACACTTTGTAGTTAAAGAAGTCATGGCAAAACAGGAAGGTGGTGGTGGTTGGTCATGTCCATCACGCCACATTGTTAGTTTGGGGACTGTCACATCAGTGAAGGTAAATCTTCACTTTCCATTTATCCCTTTTGTTCGTCATTTTTATGCAATGTGTTTTTTGCACGTCAAACTATAATTGTAAAATTATGAAAATGTGCATGTTAATTTGCAACTCTAAAATGTCCATAGGTATGAATGTGAGTGTGAATGGTTGTTTGTCTATATGTGCCCTCCGATTGGCTGGCGGCCAGTCCAGGGTGGGCCCTGCCTCCCGCTCAAAATCAGCTGGAATAGGCTCCAGCATACCCACGACCCTAATGAAGATAAGAAAATGGATGGATGGATGTTTTGGCTTTGTGGAACATATTAATCGGATTTAAAGTAATTCTTATGGGATAAATTGATTCGGTTAGAGTCTGTTTTGGTTAAAGTCAGACCTTCTGGAACGAACGAATGACCCTAACCAAGGTTCCACTGTAGTGCACTTATTTAACGGCATTATTTTATTCACATCATATTATTTTCTTTGTACCTTACTAAATATAATTACATATTCAAGTGGTATTTCCCAATACGTGATTATGTTGGAGGGGTTTGACAAAGCCCAGCATTTATCCAATGACCGTGCAGTTTCGCCCAGTAAAACAACCCACTCTATGCTTCCCCATCAGTCAGCAGACTTTGTACACATTTTTTTTCCAGACATTTTAGGGGAAGACATTTACATGCTCACCTGTAGCGTGTAACCTGGAAAGACACAGGGGGTTCTATGAGCCCGTCACGTCTGTCAGAGCAGTCACACTTCATTATTCTAGGGGCAAGAAACAGAAGTAGTCAGGAACGGATGTGTACGTAAGCGTGTGTGTTGGCAATCTGGCTGGCCTTCATCTTTTTTTCTCAATGCTCTGGAGAAAGTCAGGACCACAACAGCCACACAAAGCGTTGCCTCTCGGCACAAAAACACCCAGAAGAAAAATGAACTATAAGTTTTGTCCATGTTCTTTGTGGTCAAACCGCTGTTTATAGAATTAAGATGTCTCAGTGAAAAGGAATTCCATTTCAACGTTATCAATCTTTGTTTCAAGAGGCCAAAACCTAAGAAGAAGTTTGCAGATGTGACCTGTTTGAGGTTTATGTCTGGGTTAATTATCCTATGCCATATAACTGGCAACACATGGAATGATAGAATTAATTGTACTAATGCTGACCAAATAGAGGGTTTGACTGTCATATTGCAGACAATACTAAGAAACCTCTGTAATCCTTCCATTATGTTCAAAAGCTGAAGTGGAAAAACAATGACAGTCCGAAATAATAAAAACAACACAAAAAAAAATAATAATAATAAATAAAACCTCCAATACATGCTGAAATGTTGCTGAACAATCGTCATCAGTTCAAAAAACATCACCATACAAGCCTCACCCAGGACTCGGTCTCCATGGCTCTTGGGCTTGAGTCTTAATGTTCTTGTGGTTTTGTCTACAGCATTGCCATCGTCATGATTTTTTGGGTTTGTCTGCCACAGACAAATATCTGGAACTGTATGACTCATTCCTGCTGGTAATGAAAGGGCTGAAAAATATTGCTTTGGTCGGACATCGTTGATCATCTGTCTAATCAATAATGGTTGGTTGTTGAGGGTGAAATATGCACAACTATGTGAGTCATGAACTTCCCACTGTGTGAATATTGAAATTCACTGATCTGCTACATTTAGAAACAGCACAGCAGCGGTCCCGAACATTCGGGGACCCATGTACTGGTGTGTACTCCCAACAAACCTCAACCTGGGGGTACGTACTGTACTTTAGCAGATAGATCATAACGTGTTTGATGCGTGCGTTAACCGGCAGTGTTAACTTGAGGTTGTGCACCAAACAAACACGCATATGGCGTATGTTTAATAACATCAAATATTATATATAGTATATAGTATAGTAGTCTGTGCAGTAATCTGTGCAGCAAATTCATACAAGTATGGTGCGTTCAAGGACTAATTTAACACACAACGTTCTACCATCACACGTTCTAACACACTGACAGGTTTGTCCAAATGAGGCTTGAGTTTAATGACTAGTAACTTCATGAAAATAAAACAGGTGGAGGTCAACCCCAGGGCCATCGGGGGGCTCAGACCATGTACTAATACCAGTTTAAAGTACAAGCTTAAGGCATATTGAAAAATCTGAACGCTTAAAACAACAGTGTCTGATATCATTTATCCTGAAATAATGAATTTATTATTACTATTTATAGATATATAATCGATCCTATATTTAGGGTTGAGTATAGTTTACATATTATCCAATACCACTGCAAAATCTGTACTTTGGAACAGTAAAAGGTGGTACCTTAAGAAAGGAAAACATACAATACACTATGTAAACAAGGCCTGACATACTGTTCTGTGGCAATTTTGAAGTCATATTTGTGTGTTTTTTTTCCCCCCCGTGCACCCATCTGGAATACAGCATCCTTTTTCAAAATGCGTTTATACCGTAATTTCAAGCCAAATGCCTCTTCTAAAAGAGTTCCTTTATAGCAGTCTTCAGGGAAATGAACATTGCAAAGAGCAGAACTCTCGGTCTCTGCATTTGCTTTGTTCTGTAGTCTTTTGGAAAGGAAAAAAAAACTGCTGTCATGAACTATAAATGCCATATTTGCAAACCTACCGTTGGCTTTCGAAAAAAACTAACGATGTGGAACATAATTACAAACAATATATGACATATTGAAGCCAAGTGGATAAGTCATGTCAGTGACCCTTTGACTTTTACAGCGGCCCGATTAGGCAGCCTACCGGTTGGGCAGAAAGGAATAGTGTCCTTGGGTGGTTGCGGCCACATTATTTCTTTAGGACAAAAGGGTAATTTAATATGTGAAGATCATACACATGTCCGTGTATACAGCATGGCGCTTGCCGATGTCACATTACAAAACAAAGTAAAAAGCAGCACAGCCTTGCCAGCTTAGAAGCATATATGATAGCTCCACACACAACGCAAAAGTGGAAATGGAGAAGAAAAGTCGAGGAGTGTAGAAGTTGGTCAAAAGGGATTTAACGAGCATAGCTTTCTCTCGTGCAGCTTTCACCTAACTAGGCTACCATGATGAACTAGTTGGCTCGTTCCCCCTCAGCCTCCACCGCTCTACTTACCTTCCCTTCCGCTACACAAAGTGGAGCTTGGCATCACATGATAAATCTGCGGGAAGAAGAAAAGATAGGGGGTGGACAGAGGGTTCACTCTAGTGAAATTATTTCTTTACTTGCTTACGTGCACTTTTTACCCCAAGCAAAATGGATATTATTTTCCAATTACCAAAGTATTAATGATGCAAAACGATTGATGGACTTCTCTTAAATGGTTGATTAGCACGTATATGTACATTAAAAATGATCAGCTACTGGAAAAATAGTCTCCCTGCCAAAAAGGAAGGGCTCACATTTCACACAACAAAACTAACATTCTAAGGCAATGACAGCACAAACAACAACAAAAAATCAATATAACATTTCTCTAACCCACCTCATACTTTTTCTCTGCTTGGTGCAGCCAGAATGACTGACCTGTTGGCTTCCTTTCCTTCTTTCATTTGGCCTTTTCTCCCTATACCATCTTCTTCTCATACATATTAATAGTCCACTCCCCTCCAGTACACCTGCACACAATGCAAAGTCAGGGGACCTGACGCGAGTTCTGGCCACAAACTGTCAACTTTGATCCGTTTAAGGAATAGTAGGATTGAGAGACATGTACAAACGTACAGTACAGTGTCTTCACCTGTACTGAACATTAAGATGTACAGTAGGGTTCAAATAAATAGCAGTCCAATGTGACTGACCGGATTAATCACTTTTATTAGTATATTTTTATTGCTACACGGAAAACAAGTTACCAGTAGATGCAGTATAAAATAAATAGCAGTGTGGCACTCATCAGTGACCAGTAATCAATTTTGTGAAAAAACAGGTGTGAATCAGGAGGCCCCTATTTAAGGAGGAAACCAGCACTTGTTGAACATGCATTTCTCTTTGGAAGCCTGAGGAAAATGGGTCATTCAGAAGAACAGTGGACTTTGACTAAAAAGTTGATTGGAGAGGTGAAAACTTGTGAAGAGGTGCAAAAAAATGATCAACTCCAGGATGATCAAAGACAGACTGTAGTTACCTGCAAGTACTGTGAGAGTTAGAAGATGTCTGCGTGAAGCTAGTGTAGTCAACAGTTTATGGGACGACCCCAAACTCAAGCCCGTCAAGGATCATGATATGGGCATGTTTCTCCTACTATGGTGTTGGGGCCTATTTATCCCATAGCAGGGATCATGGATCCGTTTCCATACATCAGAATACTTGAACAGGTCATGCTGCCTTATGCTGAAGAGGGCATGCCCTTAAATTGTTGTTTGACAAGACAATGACCCCAAACACACTAGTAAACCAGCAAAATCTTGGTTCCAAACCAACAAAATCAATGCCTAGTCACATTGGACTGCTATTATTTTGAACACTACTTTATCTAAAAGTGCATGTATGAAAAGATCATGAAGAAGTACAAGTTTCAGGCTGGTTCCAAGAGAACTGGACAGGGTAGGTGCATTAATGATAATCTTGCCATAAAGATTGGCAAGATTACATTTCATTAAAGGACATAACATGAGTACACTTGCATGATCCAACACGTTAAAAAAGGAGTAGGGAGAAGGATCGCATATTTCATGTAAAAAATGGAATCCGCAAATACTGTATATAGCTTATTAAATTATACAATACAATAAATGCTGACTTCCAAAGGTGTCCGGGACATAAGAGGAAATAAAAACCCGATTTCCCTCAAGACCATTTCACCCAACACTAGACACCATTTGGAAGTTGTTTTTTGGGCTAAATCTGGTTGGTCCGTCATTGCCTTGATTTAGCCCAGAAAAAGACATTGAGAATTTGGCAGAGTTTAGTGCAAAAATAGACCTTTTTCAACCAAATGTCAGGACCATTTTCATTTGGTATGGGGATTTACAGGATTCAATTGATAAATTATGTTAATGGTTCTGGATGTGGAATTTGGTTGATGCTGTTAGTTTACGTTTGCTTACAATACCAATTATTTCCTGGGGGCAATTTGTTTTACAGCCAACAGTACCGTGCGGACAACAAAACAACAATACGTATGGTATTTAAATCAAAAACAATAAATACAGCACCAACATTACAGACAGTTATTCATCAGAACTATGCCTGCCAGAACCAATAATGGTCTCATCCTATTGGTCCTACATTTAGGGACACCGTATCTGCGACCCAATGGAAGCACCCTGAACCTGTCATGCAGGGGATGACTTGGATCATCCTGGACCAACTGGGCTTTAGTCAGAGTCCGCCTCTGATACAACAGAGGTAGGGATTGATCTGGGATTTCTCCTTATGGTATCGTTCCAGCCCTAAAATGCCAAGGGCTACAATGTAGTTATTAAAGCCTTTCACTACTTTGCCTATATTGTCATTTTTAGCCTTTTCATCTTTGAAATATTGAGTATTTAGTATTTCTTACCCAAACGCCAATAATGTTGTATGTCATTTAATACGGTCAGTTGATGGGCAACCCAGAGCTCCATTCGGGGATTACCCAGATGTCCATACAACACTGCATGGTTCCAGTGACACAATCAATACTACAAAAAAATAAATAAATTACGCCACCAGCAGCCAATGAAGTTATGCTGAGGTGACCTGCAATTCAGTAGATTATGAGAATATATATATATATTTTTTCTTTTTACAGTTGTATCAATGAAAACGCAGTCATATCTACTGTGGCCACAACATCCAAACACAGAAATGACCCAAAACCAGAAGCACGCAAACACCATAGAGACATGCAGCAGTCACATAAGCGCTGCAGGATCCAAAACAAATGCAACAGAAAACATCTTTAAATGTCAAAGTACAAACCCTAACACCTCCAAAAAAAAATCATGCATGACCCACCGGGCGTTTCCAAAATTCTTTTTTTTTTTTAACCTTTAACATAGAAGCTGTATCCGGCTCAGGACTCGCAGTGCTATTGTGGCACTCTTGAACAAAAAGGCGATCCAAGCAACACAACACGTCGTCACACAACGTGATGCACAACGTAACCTACCTACAGCACCATGTCGGCATAAAAAATAAATATCCATGCAAAATACCCATTACACCTATCCTGCCACAAGGCATGCTGGGTAGCTTGTGGTACTACCTTTCCAGACTTTTTTTGCCGGGTTTGTCGCATTTTTGCTTCATTGCAAGATACAAGGAGGTCATCAGGAAAGTAAACAAGAAGGGAATTAGCCCAAAAAACAGTGTTGGGTGGGGACATAAAGAGCCAATATCTGTGCTGCAACTTCGCTGACCTATTTAGTTTTGTTCAATGGAGACATTGACAATAATTCCATCTCTACTTGCTTCCACACTGACTGCCCGCCCCGGTTGGCCTTGCGGCATCTGGCTGGATGCACCCCACTGCTCATGACTGCTTTTGTGATGCTCCTGTACCCAGAACCGTCTGAGCTATGATCCGATTCTGTTGTCTGTCTTGCTACGTCTGCCGTGTTTACCCAAAGCTGGCTAAGATGTCAACACAAAGGAGGAGAGACAGGACATTTTATAAAACTATAATATGCGCATGCATTTATTTTGCACGGGTCAGAAATAAGATGTTAGTAGTGCCTGAACACGGGACGATGAGGCTCTGGCAGTATTACAATAATAATAATAATTAATACTCATCATCCTGTGATTTTGTCTAATTCCACTTTGGGACATTTTGAGTTATTCAAGTTTATTTAAGGCAGGACTCGTTTCCCTTTTTGACACCTCGAGAACTTCACGTATTAAAGTGCTATCATCATTCTCATGCTGGGCTAAACTTCTGTGGTAAGCAAAGTCCTTCATACAAAGAAGGCCTATCACTCCACCTTCAACAACGCCATGTAAATTTCCCGTTCATTGGACCAACAACTCTCACAAGCGGCTCCATTTCCACGTCTTTGCTCCTCACCTTGCCCTCCCAACTACAATGGCATGCTAAACAAGCACAAACACAATGACAGCTAATCAATGTCCACTTCGGGGTTTTACTGACAGTTGTTTTCTACTCCCAAAAATTAATGCACAAGAAGCTCAATTCATAAAAATGGATTTAAAAAAAGCCAACTTCAATATAGAAACAGTATAAGGATTAAAATTACATTTTTAATAAACTAAATATGATCGTCATTATTAATTGCAATTAATCTTTTAATTTGACAGCCTTTGTTAATGAGGTTTAGTTATCACGCCATAGTATTGTAATTATGCAATTATATGTGTAGACATATTTATGTTTTTATTAAATATTATGGTTATTGTTTTGTTTTTTAAAAAATTACATGGTTCTACTCCCTCCAAGTGAGGTATGCCGTTTCTTTATTGCGCACCCCAGTAACCAGGTATGGTCCCTTACCCTACAGAAGGAAATTTACCAAAACATAGGTATAGCTGCAAATGCCATTCATTCATTCATTCATTCTTATTAAAAAAATCTTCAACAAGATGTTTAAAGTTTTATTTAGCTTAATTTATTCCTACATGCATCCTCACAACTTTCTCACCAATGTCTCAGAACTTGAGGGGATCTTTTTTTTTCCTCCAAAAAGACGCAGTGGCATCTTTTTGAACTCACTGAATGCTCGGTCTGTGTCTCTGTTGTCAGCCCCCTGTGGCCTCATTATCACACCGACAGGCAAGAGACACAACAGCCATATCTGGAATAAGGCACACCTGCACACACTTTTCATTTCACTCCAATAGTTCACACAACACTGTACCTTGCCATGTTCCCATTCCAAAACCACAAAAATAAGTGCAGTTGGATAATGGTGAGCACCAGTGTCTGTTTGACAGTTTGATGTCTTCAATAATATCATGTTGAAGAAACCATTTTTTATACACAATGACTTTGTGTTATGTATTTAATGTCACTATTACATTATTGTATTAGTAACTGGACAAGACAATACAGAGGACAATACAGAGACGACATAAGGGAGGCACTTGCAGTTCTCGCTTCATCCTAAAGGGGTGGCGGTGTGTGTGTGTGTGTGTGAGCTGGGATGCGCTTGTCACCGCTGCCACACACAGGAAAATCCAGCATTTTTCTTCCTTTGACAGCATCAGCGGAAGAGCAGGTCAAAGGCAATACATTTTACGTTCTGCTTAATGAATGAATGAGGAGGATTATAAATCCAGGCATGTATGTCCTAATCCATCCATCCATTTTCTATAGTGCTCATCCTCATTACTTTGAAATGATGCAAAAAAAAGTATATAAATATATTGCATAAATACATATATGCAAAAGTAATATATTCTGATGATGAGTCCTTGGAAATGGAAGCTTTTTTCTCCCGTAAAATAGCATACCAGAAATGGTTTGGGTGCAATAAATTATGTGATTATACATATATCCTTGTCAAGATTACAATATTCTATAACTAGTCAGTCTCATTAAAAGGATGTGTATTTTATAAAAAAAAAAATTAAATAAAAAAGAAAAAAAAAAAAATTAAAAAAATAAAAAAAAAAAAAAAAAAAAAAAAAATTTAGCCTTGAGGCAGTAGTAAAACAAATCAGAGCAGGGGCGTGGGCGGGGTAAATTACCAGACCCTTAAAACTCTAATAATGGAAGCTGACGATAACATAATTGTACATAAGTCCCACCTCTTATCGACAACTCATCCAAGAAGTCACAAAAGACCCCACAACAAGCTACAAAGAACTGCAGGCCTCACTTTCCTCAGTTAAGGTCAGTGTTCAAGACTCACCATAAGAAAGTCATTGGGCCAAAACGGCCTGCACGGCAGAGTTCTAAGACCAAAACCACTGCTGAACAAAAAGAACATTATGGCTCCTTTCAATTTTGCCAGAAAACAACTTGACAATGTACAACTTTTAAAAGGTGTGTGTCCCATTACATCTGGTGAAAGTAATACTGCACTTCAGAAAAAGTATCACACCAACAGTAAAATACTGTGGTGGTAGTGTGGTGGTCTGGGAAAAACCGGCTGTGATTAATGGAACTATGAATTCTGTTGTGTACCAAAAAATGATGGAGTGGACTTGTCAGTTCCTGACCTGAAGCCTATTGGGATGCTCTGGTTCATGCAGAAAAGCCTCCAATGTGGCTGAATGACAACCATTCTGCAAAGATGAGTGGGCCAACATTCCTCCACAGAGCTGTAAGCGACTCATTACAAGTTATGGCAAACGCTTTGATTGCAGTTGTTGCTGCTAAGGATGGCCCACCAGGTTATGCGGTTTAATGGGCAATCACATTTTACACGAGGCCATGTAGCTTTTCATTTTTTTTCTCCAATCCATCCATTTTCTCCTCAATAATAAAAATGTTTAATTTAAAAACTGCATTTTGTGTTCAGTTGTGCTGTCATTGACTGAAACAGAATTTTGTGTGATGATCTGAATTATACAAGTGTGGCAAACATGAAAAAACAGAAATCGGAAAAAACCTTTTACACCACTGTATTTGGCACCATGTAAAAATAGGCTGAGATGCACGGAACGAGAGAGAGCGACAGGGTCGAGGGAATGGAAAGTGACAAAAACGTGGATGGGTTAAGGAAAGTACGAGTTGAAAGGGACCGCCGCTAAAACAGAACAAGAGGATACAAGCTTCTACCTCAGATGCTTCCGTGGTTTCCACTGGAAAAAAAAAGAGGGTGCATGGATTAAATGCTCCATGACAGACGGATACAAGTTGTGAATGAAAAAGGGAAAAATGAAAATCAAAGTGGATAAGGAGGAGAAGCAGAGTGGATAAGGTGGCACCTTTCCTCAGGCGAGGAGAGTGATACAGCGCTCCTCCCGTGACAGAAAGAAACATCTTGTTTGTCTCCTCCGCTTCCTGAGCCCAGAGCAGAAACCTGCGAGCCAAACTCCGTCACCTCAACATCAGCAGCCCATCTGTCTCTTCTTTTCATATACACACATACACTGAGGGTTCCCATGTGGCAGTTCTCCCTATACAACATAAAGTCACACAGAGTTTACATTGTCTTCATTCAGCCTGCTGGCATTCAAGATAGAGAGAGGGGCTTTCTCCGTGTAAAGAGTATAAATAGCACAAAAGGCAAACTGGACAGTCACTCCCATTTCAGGTTGATTTGCACACTGCGATAATGCCATTTATTATAGTTTTAAGTGTGTACACAGACAACCAACCTGAATAGCATTATGCACATTACCTACCAGCAGTGTGGATTTATTTCTGTGTGATTTCCAGCCGCACATACATCTATCCCCCACTTTTCCTAAGGGGTATAAGTATAGGTAGGATAGAGTTCATTAATCGTGTAATAAATTAAATCTGGTGAGGATGGAAACACTGATGTGATGTAGCGAAAGGGGAAAGTTCTGGTGTTATTATTAATATTAATATTAGTAGTAGTAGTAGTAGTAGACATTCAATTCATCATTTAGTTTTCGGTACACTGCAGGGGTGTCCAAAGCCCGCAGCTGTTTTTGTCATTGGCCAACAGCACATTCTAAAAATATAATTTAACAGGGAAAAAACATACATTTGAAAAATCAGCAGGAGTTTAATAATTTAAAAATAATAAAGTCAAAATATTAAGAGAAAAAAAGAGTCAAAATATGAATAACAAACAAAACAAAGTTGTAATTTTTAGGCAATTAGAGTGAGGAAAATGTTATATGTGAATATGGTCACAATATTATGAGAATAAAGTCTTTATATTAGAAGAGAATCATTTACAAAAATTATTCAAGAAGAAAGCTTAAATATTAGGAAAATTAAAAGTAAAAACAAGAACAAAAATGGAGAAAAAATTGAGAAAATAAAACAGCAAAGCTGAGATGCGTTTTTTTTTTTTGTTTTGTTTTTTAAATGTATATATATTACTTCGGGCCGCACAGTGGCTGAGTGGTTAGCACATTGGCCACACAGTCAGGAGATCTGGAAGACCCGGGTTCAAATCTCCGTTGGGCAACTCTGTGTGGAGTTTGCATGTTCTCCCCGTGCGTGCGTGGGTTTTCTCCGGGTACTCCGGTTTCCTCCCACATTCCAAAAACATGCATGTTAGGTTAATTGGCGACTCTAAATTGTCCATTAGAGTATGAATGTGAGTGTGACTGGTTGTTTGTCTATATGTGCCCTGCAATTGACTGGCGACCAGTCCAGGGTGTACCCCGCCTCTCGCCCAAAGTCTGCTGGGATAGGCTCCAGCATCCCCGTGACCCTAATGAGGATAAGCGGCATAGAAAATGGATGGGATATATAACTTCATCTCTATTAAAGTGGCCCTTGCATCCTTTCATTGTTTTCATGTGGCCCTCGGTGGAAAAAGTTTGAACACCCCTTGTATACAGTAATGTCCACAGTTATCTTTGACCGGACGTTACTAATGTAGAATGTCACTCATGTGAGTGCGGATGGTTAGTAAAAGTGAAAAACAAAGTGTCCATCTGTCATTTCCTGGTTCATAAAGCATAACAAACAGAAAGCTGATATTGTTATGATTCAGGACGGGGACTATTCCATTGATGCCGTAGTGGAGGGGGGACTCGTTGCAGCCCACAGCTTGTGTTTGTACCTTTTAGCATGCACATGTTTTGGCATATCTTCATCTATATTGGATCCGTTTTAGCATGTTTAATAAACAAAGAAAGCAGAGCAATATCAAAAAGAATTTTCTGCATACGGTCCTCGGTGGAAAAAGTTTGGACACCTCTGTCAGTGACTGCAAATATTAATTGCGTTGTCTGGACATTCAGCCAGATTGTCACCGGTGGCCCATGCACTACCACTGCACTAAATGTACAGTATTGGCCTTTTTTAATTATTAGCTGTTAAATTATGTGAAAAAAACAAAGCCAGTGCAGGTCTTAGACATATGTAAATATCAGTCCATCGGCGATAATTTCAAATGTTCACCTCACACAGCCGCGTTGAGCTCAAGACTGCAGTAAAGTGAGCGGGAGCAGATGGTAACAGGGCGTCTCATTAGAGAGCAGCTCTCTCACTGTGACACAACTACAGATTAAGTCAAACACAAATACAACAATTGTATCCGTTTTCAATAGTTCACTGTATGAATGTGACATGCATAAAATGGATGCACACAAATGTGCATGCATCCACACCGGCGTGGAGGCAACCATTGTCAGATCCATGTGACATGGGAGCTAGAGGAAAGGGCTTAGAGAGGAAAGAAATCTTGGTTCAACCTTAGGTTAAGATCTATTAAAAGTGTGTTGCTTCCCTCTGAGCAAATATCACACACCATTGTGTATGGGAGCTACAAATCTAGAATGAGCTGATGCTGTAGCTCTTTTTTTTTATACAGACTTTGTATACCTAAATGACTTTATATGGCTCGAAGGTTTAAGCTGATATATGAGGAATTAATGAAGTGGAATAATGACAATGCTATGGATACCAGTCTAATCTTATGGCAAAAAACAAACCCTGAATGGATCATTTACTGGCTAAATCAAAACAAGCTGCGCTTGCTATAGCTGCTCATAATTTCAGTCTTTAAAGCTGCTTTAGTCAAGTCGAGAAAAGTTTCAACCGATTATTCTGCCTGCGTTCCCACAAGTCCGTCCAGTAGAAGCCTGCGAAGTTCCTGGGGGTCTGTGACAGGCAGTAAGCAGGTGAAGTCCTGGCATACGTAGGCGGTGGCCACCCCACCCTGCGAGGTCATGGAGGAGAGTGCAGGCAGACGCTGGCAGAGGAAACTGTCTGCATTGCCGTCGACAAGCATCAAAACCTGCCAAATGGGAGTGAATGAGACAGGGTGAATAAGGAATAACAACAGGTGCTTCTAAGACTACATAAACATCCAGCGTTTTTAATGCAGTGGACCCTCGTATGTCTCAAAGGCGGTACAATTCTAATTCAATTCATCCCTGTTCAGAGCGGCCAGTTTTTTGGGTGGGGGCTGTCCTGTCTAATGCAAATGAGCCAGTGCTCAAACAGAGAATGAGTGTGACAGGGAGCAGCTTGGCACATGTTGCACATTAATAATAAAAATAACATATTGTATTTATCTCAGAGGCTATACATTGTAAATGCAAACAAAACAGCAAAATTTGTGTTTATGTTTTAAATTGTTATGTTAACAGCAGTGCGGAACAATTGCTTTATCCACAGTGTTGCGAAAATGAGTGTCTGCATCAACACATAACATTCCTAAGCCGTTAGAACACATGTCACAGCCTAGCCTCTTCCAAGGGTCTCTACAGACCTTGCAGACAACATCCACACGACCACTGTCCAGAACCTGTCAGTCTTGTGTTGTCATGCCATGACTGCATAGGTTCAAAGAAGTGCCACTCTGCATGAATGTATAGGTTAAACCGCCATTTGCAGGTTGCCACAGTGTTTCTGTTACCTCTTCTATTAGTGCGGTCTTCATATTAGTATTAGTATTTATACTGTTAGATTTTATCATGCTGGTTGAAAAACCTGAAGCATGGAAAATTATGGAGTCACACGAGGTGACGCTGGCATCTGGTTATAAAAAATGCTCACATATTAAGACACAAACACACAAAGGAAGACTGAGGGAGAAGAACATGTATGGAATGTGTTCATGACGGTGTGACTGTTGCTAAGGAGACAGGATGAGGATTTCCATCCAGAGCCTGAATCTTTTCCTCTTTGTGCTGATGCTTTGTTTTGCCTGTCAGCATCATGCTGTCCCTATGTGGGCCCAGGCCACATGCAGCAATGCAGACTACCAACTTAAAGGTCAAGGCTGAAGTGGGTCTGTGTCACAACAATGTTGTAACATCCACAGGGTCTACACACAATGAATGACATAGAAGATGATGGGAACAGATGGTCAACAATGGACGGAGAGACTATTAGATAAAGTATGAAGGGTTTGTCAATGAGGAGTGGGGTCTTTGAGGCTGTTTTTCTTCCACAAGTGTGGTAGGATTTTAGAAAAAATGCATAATTTTTGTTACTTGAGTAACTTTGTGTTATCTACATGTGACTGAGAGGTATTGTATTGCTAAGTTTCAGCAACATCAACAGAAGTATGCTGAGCAACGAACCCTGAGATATGTGAACTGTTCTACTATGGCTTCCATCAATCTATCTATACTCTATGTCGCGGAAGTATGCTGGAGCCTATCCCAGCTGGCTTTGGGCGAAGGGCAAGGCATACCCTGGACTGGTCGCCAGCCAATCGCAGGGCACTTGCAATCATTCACACTCATCCTACCTATGGATACTCATGTTAATGTTGTGAATTTTTTGCCGTGCAAAATAATATTGAAAGAATGAGGAAATTACACTCCTTCTAGGAACTATGCATGTTTTGATATTGCTGTGGCGCACTGTAAGCATCATGGGAACTAAAGTCCTTTTAGCCATAAATTATCATTCTTCACTTTGCTGTGCGGCCGCTTGGTGGATGAAAGGATAGCATGTTGGCCTCTCAGGAGGTTCTGGGTTCGAATTGGGCATCTCATGTTTGCATGTTCTCCATGTGCGTGTGTTGGTTTTCTTCAGTTTCCTCCCACATTCCAAAAACATGCATGTTAGGTTAATTGGCGACTCTAAATTGTCCATAGGTATAAATGTGAGTGTCAGTTTGAACACAAAACTTTAGGGAAATTCGACTTCAGAGGCTTCAGAGGCTGTACAATCCATAAAACACAAACACATTTTAGAGAAGCACTGTCATTCCTGGGGAAGAGCGATGATGGTGGCTGTGAACAGGGCCATGTGCAGCAGAGCATGAAGAGATTTACTTCCTCAATCCATCCCTCATTGTCCTTTGTTTTGAATCTCTTCCCACCACACTGTACATATATGAAGGAAGAAGCCAAGTCATAACAACCAGGCATCTGGACTCCAGCCCCAGGACAGACACATACACACTCACACTTGGTGATGGTGGGAGTCGGCGTTGCAGGACCACATACACTGCACACATCATCAGTCATTCCTCGACATCTACTTTACCAGCCATCTCCATCCGACCATCTGAATTTTCACTGCAAAACTAGGTGAGATTGTCGGTGGCGGGAAGGAATAAGAATCTCGCAGGATTATTAGCTTGCTTATCTGCCAGCCTGTACATGTTATTGACTGCAGTAGGTATTTACGGCTCCCTTGGTCATTAATATCTTTGTTTCACACCTCAATAGAATAGAGGGGATGCATAGGATGAATGGGGGAGCTGGGGTGCGAAAAAAAAGAATGTGTTCAAATCGGTTCAAAGACAGGAAAAACACTAAATGTCTCATCTTTTGGCATATTATTGTTGTTGCATGTTTGTCACACCGAAATCTTTCAGATCATCAAACAAATTTAAATATGTGTCAATGACAACACAACTGAACACATATAGCGGTTTTATAATTATATTTTTAATTCTAAGGGAGAAATAAATCCAAACCTACATGGTCCTGTGTAAAAAAGCGATTGTCCCAAAAGCTAAAAAATGTTTGGGCCACCTTTAGCAGCAACAACTGCAATCAAGCATTTGTGATAACTTGCAATGAGTCTCTTTACAGCGCTGTGGAGGAATTTTGCCCCACTCGTCTTTGCAGAATTGTTGTCATTCAGCCCCATTGGAGGCGTTTCCAGCATGAACTGCCTTTTCAAGGTCATGCCACAGCATCTCAATAGGATTCAGGTCAGACTCCATATGGTTTTCTTCAGCCATTCAAAGGTGGACATGCTGGTGTGTTTTGGATCATTGTTGTTCAAGCAGAACCCAAGTTGGTTTCAGCTTGAGGTCACAAACAGATGGCCGGACATTCTCCTTCAGGATTTATTTGAAAACAGCAAAAATCAAGCTTCCATTTATCACAGCCAGTCTTCCAGGTCTTGAAGCAGCAAAACACCCCCGGGTCATCACACTACCACCACCAAATTTTACTTTTGTTGTGATGTTCTTTTTCTGAAATATGGCGTTACTTTTACGCCAGATGTAATGGGACACACACCTTCCAGGACCAGTCACATTTTCGTACAGGACTTGTATGTTTGGATTTTTTTCTCCAATAATAACAACATTTTGTGTTCAGTTATGTTGTCACTAATATTTAAATGTGTTTTATGATCTGGTGTAGATCGTTACCAAGAGTAAATGTGTTTGCTGAGTGTATGAAGATAATTAGAAATAAATAAAACAAATATTTTGTCTAGCAGTGAATGATACATTAGGTTTATTAGCTGTTCACATGCAAGTCACATGCTTTCTAATGTGTCCTCTAAGGGGGAGCGAGTGTGACCTAGCGAGAGTGTTCCAGTGGCGGGCTCTGTCCTATGTCACATTTGGCATCGGTTTTTACATTTGACAATCTCCACTGGAGTTTCTCCACTAAATCACTGCGGTAGGCTGTGAGTTGTGACTACGCCTTGATGTCTGAGTGGAATTAAGGACCGGCATCCTCAGTCAGTCGGCGACACCTACAACATATGTCATCAGCTTGTGCTGCATTCGGGATGAAAGCAAATTCTCCTGTGGTAAAGTCATAAAAGTCATGTCAAGTTTAAAAATGTTAGAGATCAAACCCAACACGCAAGTGTTACAGATGCCGTGTTTGTTTGTTGTAGCTACACTATCAAGCTACTTCCAGATTCATGGAAAAATCACGTCAGACTAAGACCATTTGCATTCCAGGGCTGAGGGAATAGTTACTGTATAGGAAGATCATATCTCAAATGAGAACAAAAATTTCTTTATTTGCATTCGTATTTTCACCAAAACATAACATTTTTTGCAAATTGGTTGTGAATTACTTTTAGTAAACCTGCTAACAAATCCCCCCCAAAAAAAGATATCTAAAAATGTTGGACCACCTTCGAAGAGGCAATGCAAAGTAGTTTGATGTGTTGTGTCCTTGAACTTTAATCCAAATAATGGAACCAAGAACCTCTCCCTGCACACGACACAGCATACAAAAAGTAGATGCTGTCATAAATTTGGTTAATTTCTGTTTTCCTTTCTCTCTGCCTGGGGAGTCTTCTCAACAGCCGCAGTGAGGAAGCTTGTTAACGTAATTTGTCTCTTCATGTATGCACTGGATGGAAGTGATCGCATACCATTATTATATAAAATAAACCCCATTAAGCGCACACTGATATAATTTGCATTTAATTTCACTAAGATATTAAAAAAACTAATATTCCATCTTCTTTACTTTCGCCACTGGCGTCGCCACTACCTTAATGTCCTCACTACATCCATAAACCTCCTCTTTGGTCTTCCTCTAGGCCTCCTGCCTGGCAGTCCAAGGCTCAACATTCTTTTACCAATATATCCACTCTCTCTCCTCTGGACATGTCCAAACCATCTCAGACTGGCCCCTCTGACTTTATCTCCAAAACCTCTAACATTTGCTGGCCCTCTGATGTACTCATTCCTGATCCTGTCCATCCTGGTCACACCTAAAGAGAACCTCAGCATCTTCATCTCTGCTACCTCCAGCTCTGCCTTCTTGTCTTTTCCTCAGCGGCACTGTCTCTAGACCAAACAACATTGCTGGTCTCACCACAGTTTTGTACTATCACACCTGACATTTTTCTCCACCCATTACAGCCTGACTGCACTGTTTACCACACTCTCCATTGTACTCCAAGTGCTCAAAATCCTCCACCTTCTTTATCCCTTCTCCCTGCACCCTCACTCTTCCACTTTGGTCCCTTTCATTCACACACACATACTCTCTCCCCTTTCCAAGGCAAACCTTGACCCCTCAAGCTTCTCCTCCACCTGTTTCCCTGCTCTCACTACACACCACAATGTCATCTGCTAGCACCATAAAAAAGTACAATTAAATACATTTAAAAAATCTGTGTGATTTTTATATTGTATTAGTTCTGACTGTTTTCTTTTAACCTGATTTGGCCACCTTCCAAAAAGCATCCTGCACAATAAACAATGTTTCATATGAGATGACCCATGGCCTCCCAGATTATTTCTGCAGAAAATAGAATGGAAACACATGGCCATCTTTAAAAGCGTGGATGTAAATGTATGTTTATGCTTTCCTCTTCATCTGTTGAGTATGGGTTTTATTTACCAAGCAGAGATGCGGGTAAAAGCAGAGCATCAACTGCGGCAGATATACAGAGAAGAGACAACCACGGGGAGGATTACATCACGAACAACACAGCTAATGCTGTCCGCGATCCGCTGGATCCTGAATACCCCCCATAGCTTTATGGATGCACTGAGAAGTGGTGGAATTACTGTATAAGAAGAAGGAAATGTAATATTCCAGATTAGTAATGGGCGGAATGTCAAGAGTTTATGTGGAAATGACTATTTAAGCACATGTCAAACCAGGACAATGAGACTTAAGCGGTCTCCTAGTGCTTTACAGTCTCGCTGAAAAGCCATTTCTGTTGGCGAGAACCACTTGGGATTTTTCTCACAGCTCCAATCCCTGCTTCGACAGGTTATTGGGATTAGCGGGTCATTACCACAGAGCTGGGGGAATCCATTCAAAGCCCATACAACCTCTCCAGACAAATAAACACATGACTGCTTTGACAGGTGAAACGGGATTGTGATGGAAGAAGACAAGGCACATCATATGGTTGAGAGGGAACTAAACTACAAAAGGAATCCATAGCTCTAATCCAACTCTGTTCTGTTTCTTGGACTAGTAGTTAGCCTCTGGCTAGATTCCTCAACTCTGCTCAGCACTTTCTGTGTGCTTCTTGCTGCCTTCCTCTTTGGACTTGTTAGGGATAGCCTGATGTTTCCCTCCAGCGTCCCTAGTTCATAAAGGCCATTGCTATTGCGCCCTTCTCTACTTTCCTGCTCTCTTCTTCCTCTGCAGGGATTGTGAATGGAAAAGACAATCAAGCAAAAAAAGCATCGGGAAGTGCTTTTTAAAGGGAATGAACAGTTATCACAGCCATTTGAGTTCAACCCTCAGTTGGAACATCTCTGTGTGCATGAACTCCCTGTGCTTGCGTGGGTTTTGGGGTACTCGGGCTTGTAAGGTTAATTGGAGACTGTAAGTTGCCAGTAGGTCTGAATGTGAGTGTGAATACTTGTCTATACAGTATGTTCCCTGAGACTGACTGATGACCAACGGTACAATACCAGCGGTATAAAAAATTAAAAGATGGAATAATTAAACTGTACTTTAATATAGAAATTCCAATAAATCTTTCAGTATGGTTGTTTAAAGTGGGAAATACAGTGAGGCAAAAGACTATTTGAACCCCAGCTGATTTTGTAAGTTTGCCCACTAACAAAGAATAAATCAGTCTATAATTTCAATGGTAGGTTTATTTGAACACTGAGAGACAACAATGACAAAAAAATCCAGAAAAAAGCGTTTCAAAAAGAGTTATAAATTAATTTGCATTTCCATGAAGGAAATAAGTATTTGATCTGTCAGCAAGATCTCTAGCTCCCAGGTGGATCTTATACAGCTGACATTGGCAGCCCTCTCAGTTTGTTACCTGTATAAAAGAGACCTGTCCAAAGAAGCAATCAATCAATCCAGATGCCAAACTCTGCACCATGGCCAAGACCAAAGAGCTTTCCAAGGATGTCAGGGACAAGATTGTGGACCTACACAAAAAGCTTTAACTATAATTTCAAATATCAAAAAAATGATTGCATTCATGCATACCCGTTGCTGTGTAAGAATATATTTGCAAGTGCACTATATCTTTAAGTGTGTACCGCATGCTGGTGGGTGTTGCGCTAATCCACTGGGAGGATGGGATCTCATCATCTCCAGCAATGCGTGCACATGTTGGTGGGTAGGTGTGAGCCAGATGGACAGATGGTGTATACATATACAGTATTGCACCTATGCAGAATAAATGTGTTTGTGTGTGTTTCCATGTAAGGATGGATTCCACCATTCTTGAGGATCCTGGCATTGTCTACTACACTAATATTGAGCATTTTACTCAACAATAACTTTGGAAGTAGATAGACATGTTTAACTATTTTTTTAGACCACCTGTGATGAAAAAAGACAAAACATAAACGTTTTAGACATCTTTCAAAAACGTGTTTAGAAATAAAACGTTTAGGAATGAGGAATTCCAAACTTTCATGTCGGATAAATGGGCTATGCTTAGAAGTCAGAATTTAATCCAGCATACCATTAAGAAACTAAAACTAGTTTTTTTTTTTTTTCGGTAAAACACTAAATTTTTTAATTAATGGACAACAATAATAAGGAGCATTAGTTAGGTACAATCTTCTACACCGTCATTAGGGTCATGGGTAATCTGGAGGCTATCCCAGCTGATTGCAGGCAAGAGTTGTGTTGTGCAGAAGTCAGCCATATTGGACAACTTTTAGAACTCATATAATGGCAAGAACCAATCAGCTAAGTCAAGAGAAACGAGTGGCCATGATTACTTTATAAAATGAAGGTCAATCAGTCCAGGAAAATTGCAAAAACGTATTAAGGGTGTCTACTTCATGTGTGAGGAATCCCACAGAAAACCCACGCACGCACAGGTGAACATGCAAACTCCATGTGGAGATGCCAAAACACAGATTGAAACCCCCCATCGCCAGAATGTGCGGCCACCGAGCCATCCCATTAAAAATAAAATTTTAATGACTGGTGTATTAACAATTACAGATATAAAATGACCTTGGTAATTGCCAACGCTGTTAATTTTTAGAGCAGCTGTGGCATAAACCTTACATTAGCTGGTAGCACAGCACATTGGTTAGACATTGTCCCTGTATAAGGAAATATTATGAATCATTATGGAAATGAAACCTCTAATATAAAATTGTACAAATATGTTTACAGTATATTTTTAGCAAGTTCCAAAAGCCATTATATTAATTTTAGATAACACAATGTCTTAAAATTGCTCACTGCTTTCTTATGTCATTTTCAGCAAAAAATAAATACAAATACATGATCCTTTTTATGCTTAACTACCCAACTGGTGAAGTGTTTTAATAATTTTGGCCAACCTTGCTGAAGAACCCCACCCCATGTTTTAGAAAACTCACAGTCCCCAGAAGATAATCTGGTGTGATAAAATTGACGGCAACAAGGCTCAGCATGTGCCTGGTTCTGGCCCGGGTGTGATAGTCCATCCAGTGCATTCCCTGTTAATAATAGATCCATGCTGATAACGGCTGTATCTGAATCCCTTTGGTCTTTTCTCTCCCTGTGGGAGATCTGGATTGACCTGATGCAACTGCAACCTTATGAGTCATTTCGATTCCAAAAGGGCCCCGTTGAGTGTGTGTCTGTGTGTGTAGTGAGAATGAAAGAAACCGATGCTTTCATTTGCTGATCTAATTTTGGCTTTCGGTACTTCTAATAAACACAAACTAGTACAAAGTTTTAATTTGCTTTGTGGAAGTTGCAGTGGAGGCAAGTTTTCTACTTTTTTGTTGCTTTGTTTGTCTTCGGTAATTACTTTGAGAAACAGGTTTAGTTAAAATCAGACTGGTGTAGTCCAAGGGAAAGGAATACGCACATCAACATTCTCTCAAGTTGTTTTGTTTGTTTAATCTGTGTCTCAAAATGCATCACGGCATTACATTGTTATCTTCCTGGATTGTATTAATACCGGGCTTTTTATTGCTAATTGCAAGACTTTTTTGGGCCGATAACTGATCATGTGCATGAGAAATGAGGGGTTTTCTTATTTTATGAACAACACACACCTCTGGGTCATTCAAAGTGTTATTTTGCATTTGGAAACTTCTTAGAAATGTAACCAAAGGGAACACAAATCAGTTATCCATCCAGAAGTGACGTCTAACAGAGTCTGACAGCTGCTTTACAAATTTAAGACAATCCGTTGACATCAGGACCGGCAGGGTGACCTCAAAGGGAAAGGGACTTTTTGACTTTTACGGAACCACACTTACACCAGACAAACCCTCGGGCTGCTTAGGCTGCTTAGTCCCTTTTGGCATTTGTGCCTGTGTGTTCACTTGCACGTCCCAAAGGTTACCACTAAATGTTCTGCCGCCTCAATGATGTTCAGTGAACTCGCTGATGTTAGAAAGCCTCAAACTTTATGTTCCCAATTGGGAACGGATGCAAATGTATGGCTGTAAAGGCTAGGCAACTCACCTTGTGTGGTAAGAAGAGAGAGTTGACCGCTTCCAAAAGACTTCTGGTATCCGGGGAATCCATTTCGCCACATATCACAATCTACAGAAAAAGAGAGTAAGAAAGACATCAAAATGAGAGCACATGATTAGAGTGAAATAAAAGGCAAAAGGCGGTACCTATTAGGGGCTAGAGGCGGATGAGGTGACGGAGGTCACTATTGTATTTGTAGCAGTAACAAGGGAGGCAGGTGTTGGCACTGCCACTACCACACCTCGTCTTGCCCTTGAGCTCGTTACCCTCGCGCGGCAGCCCCGACTCTCCCCGTACGGGTCATGTGTTGAGAGAAAGTTTACTATATTCTCTGCACATGTTTGTGCATTTGAGTCTTTTCTTCAGTGTGTGTCTCAAGTTTGTTGAGGGGTTTTGCCAGTTTCTGCCTACAGGAAGTTCCATATTTGCTCAAATAGTGGCCTGCGCTCTAAGAAATGCTGTGTCTTAATTGTCGGGTGCGTTAGATAGATAGATGGACAGATAGATAACTGGTGGTCCCATTCGATGTTTTTAGTTCATCTAAAACATCAGACATGGCATCGGTAACTGTTGGACATTAAAGAGCAAAGAGAAAAGCTGAAATGGGCACAGAACAGCTAGCAAGGAGTTGAGCAGTAATATTTTATTGATTTTTTGATTTTGTTGTATTTTTTTATAATACATATTATACTGTAGAATTTTTATTTTGTATACATTTTATGTGGGGAAAAACTGGTACCCCTAATGGTTGCCTGATACTCTCTGCTGTAAATGACCACACCCAATGGTGCTGTCAGAGCCAGCAAAGCCTTCTCTGCTGGCCTAAACACTGATCTCCATTTTAAATTAGATTCTAGTATCTGTTTCATGAAACTCTATGCGTTTATTTCTCTGACCTGCTCTGCTGTCAGTACGTGGATGCATATGTTAGTTTTTTTGTCAAATCAGATTTCAGCGTCCATGTAATCTGGCCGGGGCCTTCAGAATTCGAAGTGCTGGCCTATGACACTTAAACACGGTTAGTAATAGGGCTGTTTCTTTAACCAGACAAATGTTAATTAGCATTTCTCTATCCCCTGTTTGGTTGATGTGTATGCCTAACACTCGAAAGTTACCGGTGCGCTTGAACGCCTCATGAACAGACAGAAATCTACTGATAAAAAATAAAGCAGAGAAATTGAGATGTCTGACTTATTTTTAAGGGGAACAATTTTGTGATGCAAATGTATTAGTCTTTTGAACAGATATTGTTTTGAGAAGAACATTGAACTTAAGTGACCCCACCAACGAGCCAGAACTTTTTAAACACAGCAAAAACTGAAGAGGACAAAGTGGGGGAGGAGTCACTGTTGATTCACTACACTGCTGATGGGGATTTCATACAACTTCATGTAAAAAAATTAGGAGAAAACCGTATTAGGGGTTATTCTAGAACTATAGCATATATTTTTATTATCATTATGACTAAGTTAATACAAGTTACTGTACCTATTGCGGTACCTCATGGGAAAGTTACATTTTCATAAATCTTTCCACATTGATATCCTTGGAAAAATAATGTCATGAAATGTCAGAATTAAATAAGGAGATGCCACATGTTGAACATGTCAGAAATAAAACTGTAAGCTCTGTTTGGCACACACACAGTTTTGTAAGATGACAAGTTTGCCTGAATGTGTTTGTGAGAATAACCTGCTTGAGCGTGTAGTGCTGTGCCATTAGAGCGCGGACCATCTCGGGTAGTGCAATGGGAACATTGGTAAGACGGTCAGAGAAAGCTGCCAGCAGCTGTTGGGACCTCTGTAGCCATTCCTGTCGTCCAGTGTACTGGGACAGACGTAAGAGACTGGAAGCTGAAACAGAGTTGGCGCTAGGCTCTGCACCGTCCTGATCTGGAAGACACACATGCACTTAGGTCAACTAAGGGAAGACTTTTTTTTTTTTTTTTAATAGAAAAACAACATTACACAGCATGAGTGGTATGAAAGCTATAAGATATATTTTTTTAAACACAAATTGCCAAAAAGAGGCAAAATTATATTTGAATGAATGCACCTAAAATGGTGTGGAGAGAACGTTTAAAAGTGTAGATAAATGACATGCATTTCAAACCAGTGACCATTGAAGTGACTATATTGTATAGAACAAGCTTCATCCACCGAGAGCCACCTAGTGAAAAATGAAAGAATGCAGAGGCCATTTTGATATTTTGTAAAGTAACATATGTGGAAAGGCTAAAAAAAAAAAGTATGTGTATTTAAATAATATGCATCTCAGCTTTGTGACACAGGTGAAATGATGCTAAAAGTTTCTTCTTGTAAAAATGTTTTTAATGTTTTGACTTTATTCTTGTAAAATCACAGCTGTTCTTTCCATTTCTGTTGTTGTATGTGTTTTTTTGTTTTGTTTCTTTACTTTACACTAGTAAATGTTTGTCTCCCAATTATGACTTTATTTCTATTTTCCATATTCCCAATAGTTTGACGTTATTCTCCTAATTTTTTAACTTCTTACCCGTAATTTTCCAAAAAAAACAAAACTATTTTTGTTTCTCATAATATTATGATTTAAAAAAATACAAATATTTAACATTTCAATTTTATGCTTGTCATTTTTTTTTCATATGTCTTTAAAAAATATTTAATGTCATTTGTAAGTTACTAGAATTGTTATTTTTCTTCATAATATAACAAGTTTATACTCCTTAAATTGTGACCTTTTTTTCTTAATATTTTGACTGAAATTCATTACAATTTCTGTCGTTTTTTCCCATTATATTTGCTGCTTTAAAAAAAAAAAACATTTACAAATATGTCAACTTTCTTCTCTTACATTTTGTTTTGAGATATTGGAAGTTTATCCCCATAATATTATTATTATATTATTATTTTCCCAGACAAAATTTACCAAAAATTACAACATCATTTTTTGTTTTGTTTCTCATAATATTACGACTTTAAAAAATTAAAATATTTTACATTTAAATTGCATCATTGGGGTCTATTGAGCCACTCTTTGTCTGGTCCCTCCCCTAGAACCTGTTTGTCATGGGTGACCCTACCAGGGGCATGACAGCCCCCGACAACTTATGCTCCTCATAATATAAAATGTATTCCCATGTAATTAAATATTGTGCTTTATTCTTGTTCTTTCCATTTCTGCTGTCATTTTTGTTTTTAATGTTTTCCTTTCTTCTCCCAATTATGGATTTATTCCCATTCTTTATTTACTTTATTCTCCTATTATCATAACTTTTTCTCCAACTGTATTTTCCAAAAAGTACAACATAATTCATTTTTTATATATGTCTTCCAAAAAATAATAATATGTCAACTCTAAGCTACTAGAATTGTTGTTTTTCCTCATAACATAATACGTTTATTGTCCTAAAATGTATCTCAAAAACTAATTTAAATATTTCAAAAAATAGTTTGTTTGGACATCCCTGTGGTAGCGCATTCCGTCTGGACATAACCATTCCACACTCTGTGTGTTGCGAGATAAGACTTTCTGATGACCTGATCACGTAGTCCTGTTAAGTGATTGGTTGTTATCTTTTATCAGCGTCCAATGAAAGCCTGCGGGCCATCTTCCCATAACCTACCTCACTAAATGTCTGCTTCTCACCATGACTGCCCACAGCAAGGCCGATTCGACACATTGGAAAAATTCCATAAATCAACCAAACAAACCCATTATATCTATTTCAAATGCAAATTAGACAAACAAATTGGATTTTGACCGACAAAGGCTTAAATGGAGTAATAATTTATCGGTGACTCAACCAACCATCAGCACCCATTGTAGCAGACCGTTTACAAAGGCTAATCAATCTGTAATATACCATGACATATGCTATGCTTCTTCATTTTGGATTTATTAAAGAGCAGAAACAATTATTTTTTGCAAATTGTAGAAGTGAAAAATGCATGCAAGCACTTAGAAATTTTTATGTCGGACTCTTTTTTTGTAGGCATTGCATCAGTCCTTCCCAGCATTTCCAAACGGGTTAATTACAGCCGCTAACAGCTGCATCAATACTTTACTTCCAACCCAAAATCACAATGTCAGAAAATCAATAGCTGTGTTTGGCATGGCAGGTAACCAATTGTTGGTTTGTGGCCCTTTTAGATCATTCAAACCAGGATTCTTAGGAAGGCAAGAGTCAATATCTTATCTAAATGAGGGTTTTAACTTAATAAATGATAGGGTTGGGTGATTTGATTACCTCCAACTGGCAAACGCCTGTGATATTACATCTTGCTCCCACCTTCTTTAAGTTGCAGGAGAATAGTCCCGTCACTGGGATCGCTGCAGAAGTAGCCTCCACCCAGTGCGTCCCAGAACAATGCATCCTGCCTGAGCTGCAGCTCTTCGGCCCACTGCAGCCACTGTATCTGCAGCGTGGCCTCATACAGGTCCAGCAAGCCGCAAATAACAAAGGCGTAATCATCCAAGAAGCCAGAAATAGGCGGTGAGCTGAAGAAAACATTGGAATGACTGAGAAGTGGCAGAAATGGTGCAATATTAACAGTTCCTGATATGCACAGCCAATCAATGAGGCAGTGGTATAAAAGTCGGTACACATGAAGTGCATTGACATCCAATTCAAGACCGGAATCTTAAAACAAAACTCTGCTTTTGGAAAACTAAGTTGGTGTCTCTTACAGTGAAAATTTGTAAAAGGTCTGCCTTTTACTTTACTATCAAGCATGGTATCTAAATTCACTTATTTTAGTCTATCTGGACCCAGTTCCATCTTCACATCTCTTCCAGCAGCCATAACGCTCTCACCAAATCTGGGGTCCACACAACACATTCCACCTCCAGTTCCCACAGTAACACCTTGTATGGGCGAGTGACAGCGGATGGACGGTGACAAGGGGTCAGATAGCACTGTGTTAGGAAAGGACTGGTGGACAGAGCGGTGCAGACTGAAAGGAGCGGTCAAGTGGCTGAAAACAGGACTTTGGAGGACATGCAGAGACTTTTGGTCCTCATATAGAGGCTAGGAGTCCCAACAATGTCGCTGTACTCTCTCAGACAGACAGGCTGAGTCATCGGTCCAAAAAGGGTGAAAGTAAGGGCTCTGGCCTTGTGCAGGAACAAGCCCAATTTTGAGAGATGCGTTGTGACAGTGTGGCAGAATATTGGGACAAAGCAAGGGACATTTCTGAAGCTACATGTAGGATTTGTAAGGTTTGGCAAATGTGAAAAAAGATAACATCAAAAAATCTGCTTCTTTAGTTGTTGGAATTTAAAACTAAGGATGTTCCGGATTTATTGTGTTGTAAGGTGCTGTTTATTATCTGGGCTATAGGGGGCAGTGGTGTTCAGCATGCTGGTTATAGCAAGCGTTTGGAGTCAAGTAAAATAGGAAAACTAGGAGTAAGTGATCTGTGTTGACAAAGGGACACAGGGACATACATACACTCATTCATTCATTTCCTATGCCGCTTATCCTCATTAAGGTTGCGGGTATGCTGGAGCCTATCCCAGCTGGCTTTGGGCGGGAGGCGGGGTACACCCTGGACTGGTCGCCAGTCAATCGCAGGGCACATATAGACAAACAAACATTCACAATCACACCAATGGACAATTTAAATTCGCCAATTAACCTAACATGCATGTTTTTGGAATCTGGGAGGAAACCGGAGTACCCGGAAAAAACCCACACACGCATGGGGAGAACATGCAAACTCCACACAGAGATGCCAAACGGAGATTCGAACCCTGAACCTCCTGACTGTGAGGTCAATGTGCTACCCACTCATTCACCGTGCGGCCATCAAGGACATACAGTAGTGTTCAAAATAACAGCCGTCCAATGTGACTAACCATAATAGTGCTGTTATTAGTATATTTTTATTGCTACATGAGAAAAAAGTCACCAGTAGGTGCAGTAGATTCTCAGAAAACAAAAAGACCCAGCATTCATGATATGCACGCTTTTAAGGCTGTGCAATTGGGCAATTTGGTTGATCAGTGATCAATTTAGTAAAAAAAAAGATGAATCAGGTGGCCCCTATTTAGGGATGAAACCAGCACTTGTTGAACAAGCATTTCTCTTTGAAAGCCTAAGGAATACAGGGTCGTTCAAGACATTGCTCAGAAGAACGGTGTACTTTCATTAAAAATCTGATTGGAGAGGGGAGAACTTATGAAGAGGTGGAAAAACATGTTGGTGCTTCAGCTAAAATGATCTCCAATGCCTTAAAATGGAGACACGTGGCAGAAATGGAAACCAATGGATGGAAGAATAATTAGTTATTAGTTATAATTAGTTATATTAGTTATAAAAAACTGTTCTGATGTTCTGATACAACTAAATATTCACAGGATTGCCAAATTCTAGAAACAAAAAAGTTTGTACAAAAAAAGCTTTGAGTTCGTAAAGGCAACGGCAGGCGCTGCTTTTTTTTTTTTTTACACCTCTTTCAACTAATTGCCCAATCATGAATGCTGGGTCTTGGAAGGACAACAGCCCTCAAAAGGAAAATCTCTTGGAGATTAAAGCATGTTGGAAATGGTGAAGGGGCATTTTATTCCCTCCATTTTACTTGTAAAAAGAGAGGCCTCTTGACTGTGCTTTTATCCTTTGGCATACATTGTCACATATCTATACTCGTTGTGAGGATATACATCAGAAACAGATGTTGTGAGGACCTCATAAAGACTTCCAACCATTTAGGATGAATGTCAAATGCGGGCCAAACCTTATCAGCGGACAATGGGGACATTTTCTGCAGGCAGCTTTAAAAATCTTGTTAAAGATAAGATGTTTGACGTAGTAGATTGTGTCTTAAAATATAAACGTAATAAAATGGTTTTTAAAAAAAAATCAAAGAAACGCTTGGTCATGAATCAATGCATCCTTCAGATTTTTAAGATAAATAGTCCCGCTAACCTACTACATGTTTATTAGGCGTATCAGTTGAAGTGTGATATCTATTCATTATCATAACCTGGATTGTGTCCTGTGGTATACCTAATGATCTTTTCACTGCATTTCTAGCTATTTCTGCTTGATATATTGTTTTACTGATTCAATTCCAGTAAGTAGACAGTAGTGACTCATCATCGCTCCTCCTTATTACCGAAGCCAGTAAAAATATTATCAATCATCCAGTGCCAGTAAATATAAAAAATATATAGCGTCAGCGCATCAACATATCAGCAACCTATTAACCCAGTTTGTTGCATTACCAGCCATTGCTCCTGGTAAATTAGTCCACTGCTCATGTGCCCTGTATGACATACAAAAAAGCTAGACCAAGCTTGAGAAAATTGCCGTGATAAGCATTCTCCCATGCTGACACACAAGTGGATTTTGACAGTTATGAATGAGGCCGGTGCTGTGGATGAAGGCCACGGTGTTATTTAAGCACAAGTGTGTAGCTCTTCATGTGTGTTTCAAAATGAATGTTTCATCTTGTGCGTTGTGGGACTCCCGGCATATTTGTTTTTTCTGCTGATGCGCTGGCATAACGCACTCACTCATTCGCGTTAACTAGGGCAGAGTACGGTGCTGGCCAACAGAACCAGGACACCTGCAACAATGTACAAGATAATATGTCATTAACTGTACAGTATATACTACGGTATATTACTGCTGCTTTAAAAAGAAATGTTTTGTAATCCATCGGTTTGTCAAGGCCATTCTGACCTGAGAATGTCTAAAGCTACATCATCATCATATTCATGCAACATCCTTGCATAATCAATTTCAAGTATGACCAATCTTGGTTCAAATGTGCAGTGTGATCAGACTGTCAGGGGGTAATGTGATTAAAGAATGGCTCATACAAATACTGAGTTGAGTGTAACTACGTTATTGCGTCATGTCATACACGATTTCCTTTTACTAATCCCATTTAGCCTCTCTTACCTGTTTTCACATACACGATGTAGTAACTAATGTCTTAATCAGTAGAAACCTAATATTGTTATGCAAAATACGATAGAAAGTGGTTAGCCTGTTGGCCTCACAGTTGGGAGATCAAGGGTTTGAATCTTCCCGTCCGGTGCAATTGCGATTTGAGTGGCGGTTAAGGGTGGGGGCCTGGACGTACTGGTCTTCGGTGGCCAAATCTGGTTCTTGGGACATGGAATGTTATTTCTCTGAGAGGAGCTCAGAGTAGAGCCACTGCTACTTCACATCAAGAGGAGCCAGTTGAGGTGGCTCGGGGATCTAGCCTCCCTGGTGAGGTGTTCTGAGCATGGCCAGCCGGGAGAAGACCCCGGCGCAGACCTAAGACACACTGAAAGGATTATGTCTCACAGCTGGCCTGAGAACGCCTTGGTGTCCTCCCAGTAGAACTGGAAAAGGTGACCAGCGACCAGGAAGTCTGGACTTCCTTACTGAGACTGCTGCCCCCACGACCCGACCTGGATAATCGTAAGAAAATGGAATGGAATGGACTGTATAAGCCTCAGGGTTTAAGAAAAAAGTAGTGGCTTATACACCGGGATTCCCGGTAAGTAAAAATCGGTGGATTTTCACATTTCAAATTTCTGCCGCGAGTATGTCTTTTCGGCTTACAGAGCAAGCCTCGCCTGCCGTCTGAGTGCACTCTTGGCGCCTGCCAGTTTTGATTTCTCAACATGTCACCAATAATATATATTGTTGCAGAAATATTCATTATACACCATGACTTTCTACAGTATGTGGAAAGTTTAATGTAAGCGTGACATCATTATTAAAATACAGAGAAATGTCATAGAAGGTGACCATGGCCCTCACAGCTGTTGTTAGTCCCCAAAGTGTAACTCTATAAATCAGATTAATTTAAAAGTTCAAGAATCACCACATGCCTGTAAAACCTGAGCAAGATTGGCTGAATGACAACATCAAGCAACTCTGCGTGGCATGTGAGCAACTGCTTTGAGTTTTGAGAATATCTGTACTGCATGTATGGCTCCGTGTCTTTCAAAGCATTTTGAGCAGAACCCCTAGGGGGAGTGGAGAAAACTACAGGGTGTCCCTAAAGTCTGAAGACAAAGGAAATGTGGCGTTAATGCATTGGTGAAACAGGTGCTGGAAATCATATTGAAGATGTTTATTGGTAAAATTATTTTTTTCAAAATGTGCATTTTTGCGCATGTGACTTTAGGGACTTTAGGTATTGCGCTACCTTCGTCTACCCTTTTCTGCTTTAGTGCTTTTGATAGATTCTCTTGCTTACATCTGCTCCACCGCCATCTGGTCTCCACGGTAACAGGATCGCAGAATGGTCTGCATCCCTGCGTCCCACAGATGCTCTTTAAGGAAGTGGCCTGCCAGCACCGCCCTCTCCAGCAGGGCCTCGTCCCCAAGCACGGCTCCGACACGGGCATAGGCCGACAGCATGAGACCTGCGGAATGCAAAAATGACATCATGATGACCATGATGATAATGGACTGCTTAAAATACCATGTCCTCGTGTAACCAATCACCAGCTCTTTGAAGTTTTATGCCTGAAATCTTTTTCTGTTCCCTCTTTGTATAATATTCCTTCCCTCTTTTTCTATCCTTCCTCTTTCATGTGGTGTATCAAAGCCTTGGGGTGGGCGCCTGGTCTTCAAAGTGTGGCGGTAGAGGACAGGTGACTAATGGTAGGGTTTCTTCATTAGAGAGGATGGGGAAAGTCTTGTGTCTAATTGGAAAGTTCCCGGGAATGCAGGGCCTCATTAGCTCGCTAATACAATCTGTCCTCTGACAGAGGCTGAGAGGGAAGCAAATGAGGCAAGGCTTTTTTTTTTTTTTTAATACAAATGATGCTTTTGACTTAAGCCCCATTACACAGAGATCCAGTGGGGCACTCTAAGAGTAGATCCCAAGTTTATTCCTCTGCGAGTTTCACACTGAAACCCTGTGAAGCGGGATGATATCGTAACCATGTTAATCACGTGACTCAGATGGCAACATCTAATTTGCATAAAATTGGCCATGACACATTTAAAACGCAGGCAAAAACACGAACTTCATTCTGTTGCTTCTTTTTGTCATTTATTTGACTGTCACACATGCTTTGAGAAGTGCAGTGGGCCTATAGCAGGACCCACTGCTTGTTGAGAAGAGCAATGCATGCTTTCATGTCAGTCAAAATGGATATGTTAGAGGGGTCTGATTAAGATAATATAAGATATGCTTTTATTAGCCCCACATGGGGAAATTCCAGGTTTAGTTTTGACTTTACCATTCCAGGAAGCCAGCATCTTGGTGTCCAGATGTGGTCGTGGTCGAATATTCCTCACGTCTGCCATTTTGGCTCTGGCCGAAGCCAAAAGCTCATTGACCATCTCTACGGTAATGCCAAAGCGGGCAGCTGTTAACTCTGCAGAATACCGCACAATCAGCACATTCTGGCCCTGCAGCTCCTCATGAGGGTCCTGGAAATACACAGAACATTCCTACAACTCATACTGACTGCAGATGTTGTGGACCTGTCTGCTGCTGTCGGCTTCAGTTGGTGTGGTTGAAAATAAGTATCATTCATCACTCACCTGCTCGGAGGCAACATTGCCAAGCTCCTTCACCCCGTAGTGATGCATGAAAATATCCCCCAGTGTTGCAGAGTTGCTGGCACCCTCCACCACATCTGCCAGCAGCTGCCGAACCTCCGAGGCTGTCCAGACGCAAAAAGCCCCCTCACGCTTTTCCGAGCCCCCTGATGATGGGATGGAGTCTGCATCTTCTGCACTGTAGAAGCCCCCAGACTGACATAGTGGAGATGGTCAGATGTCACAGTTGACATTTTATTGTCACATGATGATTGAATGATGAGAACATTCCCAAATGCAATATCTGCAAGGCAATATCTGCCATGTTTTTCTCAGCACGCAAACAATATAATTCAAATTCTGCCATTTTCAGTCTGCTAAAAACAAATGGACAAATTCAATAGTGCCTCCTACTCGCGAAAAATCATTTTACATTACTGTAACGTTCCCCTTATTCTACTGGGTGGCATGGCTCAAGTGGTAGACTTGTGGTTTCAACACACTTTATACTGAATTTGAATTTACTGAATTTTACCTTTGATAGTAATTGGTTCATAGACTGCATGATTTGGCCGGTCTAAAATCGTTTTGAGAGCATTGTTGTGGAAAACATGGTATTAATTAATTCATTATCGGTCTACGGGGTAGCGGGGCGGCAGGCAGATGCGGTAGTATCCATGGGAGACTCCTCTGCAGAAAAGGCACAGTGTTGCAAACAGTTGCACAATGTTTACAGCCAGGACAAGAAGCTAATGCCTGATGCTGTATCCATTAGCTTCACAACAGATATGTGTAGTGACAGGACAAGAGATATGTGAACTGTCAGGGGGGACGTAAGAGGCAGGGAGGACTTTCAATATTAGTGCAGACCTGCCAACATGTATGAATTTGTCTTACTCAACATGCAATTTGACACTTGTATGTTTCACTGCTCTCCATTTTGTTGCATTTTGCTGGCTTCAGATTCGAGTTCAGTCTGTATAGGACAGATAAATATTACATATTATCAGTTTCTCAGTAGTATTTCAAATCTGTGGGGCACGGCAGAAAATAATTGTACACAATGATGATGTATAATTTTGTTCCTGCAGTGTGCCTCAAGCTAATGACAAACAAGGCACTTAATGCATTTACAATAACGTATTTATTGTTTCTTTAAGAACATTTTTAAATTACCCTCTGCTGTAAATATTTTGTTGATCACTATCCAAAACTAGATCACATCTGTGCAGACAAGACTTGAGAGTGACTTGTCTCTAAGTCTCAAGAGAGACTTGAGACTTAAGAGACTTGACTACCTTTAGTTCATTTAAATTCAATCTCAAACAATGGCTTAGGAGGAACCAGATCTGTGACCATTAATTCTAAAATTCCTTTGTTTTTAAAGTGTATGTATTGTTGTACGTTTTTTATCGTGTTTTTATTGTTTTATTTTTCTGTGTATATAGTGTCATTGTGTTTTGTTTTTTTGTTTGTTTTTGGTTATTTTCTTTTCTTCACCTGCCAGGGACTACAGATGTAAAGTAGCCTTTGGCTAATTCTGGCATATTTACACATAAGTGTTCATTAATATGCATTGTCTCTTTAAATAAATAAATAAAATAAATAAACATGCAAGGGGAGATGTCAGCGTAAAGTGGTGCGCAAATAGTGACTGCGCCCCTCAGCTGAGACTGGGCAGGATTGGTGCCTTGCGCAAGGGCACATTTGACAAAAAACTACCTGTTGCATCTCGGCAACAGGTAGTTGCCATTTATTGTCCCCTCCAGCAGGACTGATAGAAGTCAAATAGCATGCACAGGTGAGACAAGACAATGAATACATACAGTATGGTTAAGCTTCAAGGAGAGTCTCGTAAGAGCAATCCTGATGCAAAGCATGCACTCAGAACAACTAAGAACAATTTACAAGGTTGGAGATTATTCACCTGGTCACTCAGGTCTCTGGAGACATAAAGTAGTATGTCTTTGGCCACATCTGCAAAAAACTGCTCACCCGATACCTGGAAAGAAAGACAACATAGCACACTGAACACTGACATCTGAACACTGAGGTGGCTAATTATACTCGGGCATGTGTGAATCTGTTCATGTGAGGTGGCCTGAAATAACTTCTTTTTTTATGGCGGCCCCCTCTGGAATGGAGGCCAAAATATCTTAAGTTCCAGGCTGAATTACAAATTAAAGCAATACAATTTTATTGCTCGATTCTCTAAGCCAGAGTTTTTCCTTGTGGGCCTCCCTCCAAGTACCGTACCCCACCAAGAGGTGGTGGTAGGAGTCATCTACCTGTCTTTGTCACAATGTGGTCAGCTTCAGTTCTAACCACAGTTTTTAAAAAGAGTTTTGAGCCATTGGCTACTTCCCAATGACGCCTCATCTTGTCTCCCCTTAGAGGTGAGGGGCTTCAGTCTTCGAAAACCATGGTTGTAAGCAGCATGAAAGGTTGCAAATATTCTGAATCAACCTAAAATAACGTCATTACAAGTAATTAAAACTGAAATCTACTTATGTAGATTTACAGTATTTTACATACAGTGGTGTGAAAAATGAGTCATGGTTTCATTGATTACAGTAAGTCTTTCAAGTCCTGAAGCAGCACCAAAAGCCCCAGACCACCACACAATCACCACTATATTTTACTGTTGGTATGATGTTTTTTTTTCTGAAATGAAACACATTACTTTTATATCAGAGGTAAAGGGACACACACTTTCCGAAAAGTTCAACTTTTGTGTCGTCAGACCACCCAGTATTTTTCCACAGGCCTTTGGCATCATCAGGATGTTTTCCTGGCAAAATTGAGATAAGCCTTAATGTTCTTTTTGGATTTTGTCTTGGAACTCTGCCATACAGGCTGTTTTTGCCCAGTATCTTTCTTATGGCGAAGTCATGAACACTGAGGTTAACTGAGGCAAGTGAGGACTGCAGTTCTTTGTATGTTGTTGTGGGGTCTTTTGTGACCTCGTCAATGAGTCATTGCTGGAAGCAATGAACAACGACTCCCAGCAAAACGAGGAAGCAATCACTTTTTCCACAGAGGGCCATGTAGTTTTTTTTTCTTCAATAGTAATACATTTCATTAAGAACTGCATTTTGTATTTGATTCTGTTGTCGTTGACTAATATTTAAATGTGTTTGATGAAACACTTTTTCACACCACTGTAAGTAAATTTTGTACATATATTTATAACATTGAAATGACAAAACATTTAAACTGTTACAAACTAAATTCTGTGCAAGCAGCAATTAATCACTTTGATTAGGGCAAACATACATGTGGACAAAAACATGCACAGTGGTTAAAAAAAGATTAAACACAGTGTCACACAAACACACACCTGGAAGGCCGTTATGTAGGCAACAGCAAGCTGGGCCTGGTCGTACAACATCTTTTCAAAGTGGGGAACATGCCAAGAAGAATCTGTAGAGTAACGATGGAAACCCTAACAGAGAAAAAGACGTAGAGAGAACAATTGGGAAAGATGAGAGAGATTTTAGTCTCTTATGCTAATGCAAAAGGGATATAATGGAGTAGTGTGTCCATGATGAAGAATACACCTGCGCAATATGGTCATGGATGCCACCCAGCGCCATCATGCGGAGAGTATGCATAGCCATCTGGAGAGCCTCGACACCCTCTGAGGTGGAGCGATTCACAGACCAGTAAGACATCAGAAACATCAGGTTCACTGTAGAAGCAAAGGACAAAGGGATTTGAAGGGAAATGAGCCAAACACAGGCAGAGGAAGACCAGGACTTCCTGTGATGGTACCTACCTGGCGTGGGGAACTTGGGAGCATCTCTGAAGCCTCCGTACTCTTCTTCATAAGAGCGGGCCAGCTGCTGGAAGCAGCGATAAGCCACATCGGGGGCCAAGGGAGGACTCTCACCTGGGTTTGCAGCCACAGTTGTCCCTTTTTTAAGAGCTTCAAGGATCCTGTCCCCACTGGACTCGAGGTTAGAACGGTTATTCTGCCACTGAGCAAATCAGAACAGGTATCATCGTCGAGTGTGCCCAAAAGGCTGTACTACCATGAGCAACAAATCACTACCTGTTCCAGAATTCTGAGGAGGACTGTTTTAAAACCAGGTCTTCTTCCATGATCACTGGGTGGAAAGTAGGTGCCTCCAAAAAAGGGACGAAGATCAGGGGTTAACCAAACACTCATGGGCCATCCTCCACCTCCACTTGTTGCCTGGAGATGGCAGAAAACCCACAAACCATGACATATGACATGCACATGAACAAACAAACATTAACAAACAAATCACGCAAATCACCTGCACGAAGGTCATGTACACCTTGTCAACATCTGGTCTCTCTTCTCGGTCTACTTTGATGCAGACAAAGTTGTCATTGAGGATTTTGCCAATTTCCTCATCCTCGAAAGACTCCCGCTCCATAACATGGCACCAGTGGCATGTTGAGTAGCCCACTGAGGGTCAAAAGTAAGAGTTGGTCAGATATGCGGCTTAAGACCTCCCTTCCTCTCACACAGGACGTGGACAAAATGTAAATAACAAATTGTAAACTAAATAAATATTATCACGTCAAAGATATGGCATGATATGTCAGACTGAATCAACAGCGCCGCTGCTGATTGATGCAAGTATTGTGTTCTATTTTATCTATCTATCAATTCCATACTATGCGCAGCATTCTTAATCATCAATGAGTTATTAGTTTTACCCCTACAATAATGATAATAGATCACATAACAATGTGTAATGGTGGCCTACGCTGTGATAGACACACAATCTTCCAGACTCTGCGTCTTTTCCAGCAGTGTTTCCTGCCTTGAGCCCAAACGGTTTGTGTAATTTACTCCACTCCCGGCCACCCTCCTGGTACGCCTCCAAAGCGCTCCTGAAGACTTCTGGACAGATGCCGAACACCACTTCCTAATTCGGTTGATAGTAAACAGCTCCCTCTGCTCCCTGTATGCACACTATAATGCTACACACACAACCACTTTTGTCCCATTATGTAATCAAAATAAACAGTTTTGACTCTGACTCTTCAACACAACCAAGTAACGTTGGAAAGGCGGCGATTTTTAACCAACAGTTTGGCGGAGAGTCCAGCTTTGTAATGCTAAGAAAAATTAGCTTTCCCTCACACCCGAACAAACATTTCCCGGGAGCCGTTGTCCGTATAAGGTAGAAAACTCGGTGAAGCACAGCGTGTAGAGCCATCCAAAAAGGCTTTTAGTGCTCACTTCCAAATGCACAAATGTCATTATCTGACACATTGGCATCTTTTAATGTGAGACTTACAACACTGTAACAACATTTAAAGGTCAGAAAAGAGGAAAAGCATATTGGGGCCCCTTTAATAAATATTAATAAATAATTTTTGATATTGTTAGAATTCTGTATTATAGAAACAAATAATGAAAGCAACATGTAATAATTATGCATGTGCCTTTAGAGATTTTACAGTGTGCCACTCAGTTTTGCCCTAATTGCATAGAATATCAGAATGCCACCACATTTATAGCCATCCATCCATTTTCTATACCGCTTATCCTCATTAGGGTCGCGGCTAAGCTGGAGCCTATCCCAGCTGACTTCAGGCAGGAGGCGGGGTACACCCTGGACTCGTCGCCAGTCAACCACAGGGCAGACATACAACCAGTCACACTCACATTCACACCTATGGACAATTTAAACAAATAATGCCCTACTCCTCAATAAATGTACTATCACTATAAGTTAAAGGATTTTTTTTTTTACCTGATAAAAAGATTGGTTTGTCTTCACTTTGTGCTTTGTTGAAGGCATCATGTCCCCATGGATACCTGCAAGAACAACCTCATTTTAGAGTCAACATCAGAATCATTTCAGAAATGTGGATTCATCTTTGTGGTTAAACAGTCCTCACCAGTCAACCGGGTTGTGTGCATGCTGTAGCAGGTAGGGTGACCTCTCTTTGGACAGCCTGTTTGTGTGTCGGGGAGGGGTCAATGGCGGGGCTTCGCCCCCTGATGCCATGCTCATCAAGGGAGATGACCTAGATGCAGAAGATTCTGTTAAGAGTCCAGCAGATGCTTATAATTTGGGTTTAACATTCCCTGCTGTGAGCGAGACTCGATTATAGTTTTATTTATATGTATGCTATCCACTGTTCCTTTGCAATGCCCTTTGACCCTCCCTGTCGTACCAACTGGGCGTCTTTCCCGCTGTGAAAGAAACCAGAGTGACAGAAGAGAGTCGTCAAAAACAATGGTAGTTGTTTTTAACAAAGACAACGTAACAAACAACGGAATGAAATACTTAGAAATTTCATATGCGGGGGGGGTAGGTTATACTTTAAGATTGCTGATTCGCTCATTTCACTGTCAATCAGGCAGCTTATTTTCATGCAGGGCCCGTCGGCTTCCGTAGCTGTCACCCACTGCAGCCGGTAGGCGTTGTTTCCACGCCAAATGGGCACGCGTACGCAACGATTAGTACCGTAATAAAGTATCGCAACATCGATAATGGAGCTTCTTACTCTAAATTCGGTCAAACTGAAACTACAGATGCTTATTGTTGTAACTGCTGTTGGTTTGGTTAGCAAAGTTTAGCAAACGATGCTAATAACATAGCTTTGGAAGACGTGTTTTGACATTAGACGAATGTGTTCTTTTTATTTTGAGTACAGCTGCATGTTGTCAGTGGCCTCTGGTGATATTTCACCTCCCATGTCAGGACAGCTCCATTTATTCACCTATCAGTCCCAAGTACGTAACAGTTAGCTTTAGCCACTTAGCCAAGTCTCTTTTTACCTGAGGTAATGGGACAGCTGCTGCTGCGCGGGGCTCAGCGGCGGAGACCTTAGCAATGGTGGGTGGGGAAAGTGCTGGAACTGCCTTACGCTAGCTCCCGAGTTTCTCTTGCGAGGAGGGGTCGTGTCCCTGAAGGCCACGGTGACGCGCAGCGGAGGCTCCGCGCTGCTATTAACGGACGCCGAGCGACGCCATGCCAGTCTGAGCATCCTAATCCACAAAGTGTGGCTAAAGTGCGGCAGGCTAGCTCAAAGTTCCAGGCAGGCAAGCGGCGACCGTGTTGTAATGCCGTAAATGGACACGTGGTGTCGCGCAACAACTGTCACGTTTGTGATTGGCCAAAACACTTGACTAATAATTGCACGTTTGTACATTATGTGTATCATATTTCTTTTAAACCAATAATATAATTCAACTCTAATTGAATCTTCTTTGTTTTATGAATGTATATTATGGCCACACAAAACAATACCACAATAATAAAATTACTTGAGCATAATACTGAAAACTATTAAGAATAATATACAATAACTATAATAAAATGCCTTATGAAAATGAAGTCATCTAATTGTACTATACATTTTCTCTTTCAATTAAGCTTCATTCTAGAAGCCCAAAGAAGGGGGGGGATAAATGTATGAAAAAAAAGTTACACTGAATTGATGGGGAAGAAAAACACATGGAAATGAAGACTTATATTACAGAAATGCCAGGGCTTTTCAAATATATGTTAAATAATACAACAATGAACTATAATTCATATACAAGGCATTCAAAAGACACATTTAAAGACAGTGATGAGATGTAGTACTAAACACTGGTCACTAGGTGTAATGTTACTGTAATGTTTGCTGAGACCCATACGTGCCAGAACAGGCTTTTGTTGCAGATTTGAATTATAAAAGGCACAATAATCCCTAACAAAAACACGGGCTACTGTTGTACGCATGCCAAGCTAAAACTCAACTCTGACCCTAATAAGGATAAGCGGCATAGAAAATGATTGAATGAATGTCTACTATATTGGTTAACACGAGTGTAAAGTTGACTATAGGGGTGTTAGTTCAGTCTGTAGAGCTCTAACAATGTTAAAAGCCATATTTACAAGGTCATAAACAGGTTTTTTTATGCTCTAACTCTAAAAATAAAAATACAGCAAAAAGGCACAATATAAAGAAAAAGGCTGATATGTTGATATTAATAATTAATAGAGCAACTCTTTGGCATAATTTATATGCAAAGAGGGTTTTTTAGACTTTTTATAAAATAAAAAAAATATACACAAAAATATCAAAGCGGGGCCGCACGGTGGAAGAGTGGGTAGCACATCGGCCCCACAGTCAGGAGGTTCAGGGTTCGAATCTCCGTTGGGCATCTCTGTGTGGAGTTTGCATGTTCTCCCCGTGCGTGTGTGGGTTTCCTCCGGGTACTCCGGTTTCCCCCCACATTCCAAAAACATGCATGTTAGGTTAATTGTCGACTCTAAATTGCCCATCGGTGTGAGTGTGAATGTTTGTTTGTCTACGGGTGCCCTGCGATTGGCTGGCGACCAGTCCAGGGTGTACCCCGCCTCCAGCCAAAAAATAAAATTTTGCACATTTTTGAGTCTATGTGATCTCTTGTCTTTATTCCTCAGTGTTTTACATTTTTCAGTGTCAAAGGAATCAGTAAGCAGGCCCATTGGGAAGTGTTTTTATAATCGTTCCTAATAGGCAAACTTCAGTGCAATTGCACGTATTTATTATTTTCAATAAGCAGTCAACAAACTATTAACTTTACCATTACACATTAGAATTTTGTTAGAAAATGGTAAAATGGGAACATGTTAAACTCAGGAATTAAAAAAAGCATCAGTAGTTGTTGAATCGTGCAAATAAAGTGATTTTCCTGAATGGTAATAGGACTGCACATAGACGACCGAAATGTAGTCCCCTGCAAGCCGTGCAAAGTTTATGAAGTCCACGCTTGCGCCACCTCTGGTTCTTCAGCAATCCAAGCCTTCCTCTTTTTCGGGCCCCCGTCACTGATACGTATCCTTGCGCCCTCTTCGCTCTTTGGTCTGATGAAGGTGAAGGAGACTTTACTATGTTTTTGCCACAGCCTTTGAGCTGCATCCGCCGAGTGAGTGCTACCAGAATGCCATGCTCTCCTTCTGGGGAGCCTGACAAAACCAGGAGAAGATACAGGATACGGAGCAGAGCTTCCAACCGTAGGCCTACTTGCTTCCCATGGCTCGCTGAAATGCGCTGACTGACACTCTGAGTGGGAGCCACGCATCCGAGGAAGCATGTGGACTGAGTGGATTACGGAATGAGCAAAAGGCATCGTGGTTGAAAGGGATTTTTGTGGCTTCGGGTAGAGCAGACCTGTCCTCCTGCGTCTGACTTCACCCTTTTTCCTTCTTTCACCGTCCTGGTCCTTTGGATTTGCAGGTTTTTGGAATCCGTCCTTAATTCTCACCTTGTCACTCATCTTACTTTTCTTCCTCCTGGCCAGAGCCTCCTCGAGTTCAGTCTCCAGGTTGTTCACATCCTCAGCTACCTGGATGACAAGATCGAACTGAGACAGCAGGGCGTTGACGCAAGGCAGCAGCTGGTCTAGGAATGGCTGGACGTCAAAGCCCTGCTCAGAAAGTGACGAGTCTTCAGACATGGTGGAAAGCGATGACGACAGCGGACGAGGAGAAGAAAAGGACGGAGACGAGGACAGCGAGCGAGAAGACGGGAGGGAGGAAAATAGAGTAGAGAGACGGGACTCTTGGGAAGCCCGGGAAGGAGGAACCTCCATGCCTTCAAACTTCACCCTGTGCCTGAACTGGAGCGGAAAAGACAAAACCAGCACCAGTTACAGAAAGTGACGCATTTTTAAAGACACCAAGTCATGAAATTTTTTTGCCCAGAAAGGGGTCGTCTCCGGAAGTGACGTTGGCAGAGGCGTATACGTCTGTGGGGGCAGTAGACAAAAGCTTCTTAGAGGAAGCTTGTCAACTTATTTTCAATCCAAATAGTAGCCATGCCAAATAGATGTGTTGCCGCTGGATGTTCACGCTGTCCGAGCGATACGGCGAGTTTGTTTTCTTTTCCAAAAGACAAAGGTTTAAGACGAGAACAAGATACACTTCGAGGTGGTCCATATGGCTTTTGTTCTCTGCACTCTCTTTGTCCATTTTTGTCTTACCTTCAAAACAAACTTAAATTATCACTCGGAGAGTGATGACATCCAGCAGCAACACAACATTTTTTGCGTGACTACTGTTTTGATGAAAAACATACCACACCAAGTCGATGAGCCACCCCGTGGGTGGCGCCATGAATTAGAAATGTAATTTTTGCAAATGTATCGTTCGCTTCCAAAAATTGAACAGTGTGGAGCATAATTACAAACAATATAAGAAAGTTGCTAAATCATGTCAGAGGCCCTTGAACATTCTTACTGGTGAGTACCTATACGCCTTACAATTAAAAATGTCTTTAATAAGTGTGAGCGTCAAAAATAGGCATTATTTATCTATTATTCACAGCTTGTCACAATTCATATAACCCCCACAAATACCGGGGATCTACTGCACTGCGATACCAGACTCACCTCTTTAGCCTTGGTGAGCCCAATCCAAAGCTTGAGTCTCTTGATGAAGAACTCCACCATCTCATAGTCCGGAGGTTCTGTTGTTGGACGATAAATGTCTGCTTTTTCAGCCCTGAATGACAAAAAACAAATTGTGTTGGTAGTCCATCAGATTCACCTATTACAAGTGGAGGTTCGTTCATTCACCTTCTAGCAGCAGACCTCCGTAATCTTGTCTCTCTTAATGCACAGCATAGGGCGTGTATACAATAACATCACCAGATTAGGGCGGACAAGTGGAGGTTCGGCTGCAGGAGATCATTCACCTTCTCGCAGCAGACCTCCAAAATCTTTTCTCTTTTAATGCACAGCATGGTACATTTGGCCAAGAAAGGTTTTGTTGTTCTAACCAACTAATTATTATTACCATCTAAGCGAGTAACCAATATATTTACGAATATATTACAGTATTACATTATGCAATATTACAGTAATTATTTGTGTATTGATATATGTTTAACTATGTGTAAACTATAATGTACATATTATATTATAACAAGGCAATGTAGGTCAAGATATGCTGAGCTTAAAGATGTCATATACTGTATAGAGAGAGAAAAAAATACATACATGAGCTTTGTGACAGATCTGAAGATGACAAATCTTCAGTGTTTTCACTTTTTTTTTGTTTAATTTTATTTCAAGTGGCAAACGGGCCAGACTTTGGACACCTCTGTGTGTCAAGTATCTGATCTGGAGTCACCAGGCAATCGATACATGCAGCAATGAACGAATGCTCCAAAAAGGGAAATGACACAAAACACAAAAACACCGAAAGGACCAGAAGCAAATGCCAAAAAACAGCTGCACCAAACGCAAAATCAAGTGCAAATGAGTTAGTGAGTACCTGTATGCACGGAGCAGAACAGCTCCTAAGAGTTTGGCCAAAAACCAGAGACCAGCCCCTATTAACAAGAGGCCAAAGAGGGGCCCGAGGACTGGGTGGACGCTGCATAGGCTTCGGAGGCCGATCCGACCGCGCGGGATGGACAGCAATGACACTACAGCCTGATGCATGGTCAGAAAGCCTTCCACTGAGCATGAGAAGAGCTGAAAACATTGCACAGATATGTCACATGCAGTTCTTTTTGAATTCATTTTTCATTTTTCTTACCGTATTGCTGAGGTGAGTGTAAAACAGCAGCAGTAGCAGTAAGAGGAAATTTAAGGCCCACAACTCCTTCCAAGCTCTTTGCAGGACTCTGATGATCACAACCCACCTCTGAACAAACCTTAAGGTTCCCAGCAGCTGGCACACAAAGCAGTGAAAGTGTGTGTTTTCAGCTGCAACCTAAAGCTGCATTGGAGTATTACTTTGTGTACAGTAACGGGGAAGTGTAGCACGCGGGTACCTTTAGAACCAGAAGAGTGAGCAAGATAGCAGCACATTGGGAAGACCTCCGAGTCAGCAGAGCTGGACCGTGGAAGTTAATGAAGCCGTCAGGCTGGGACCGCAGCTAAATGATGAGGAAGGCCCAGATGCACGTTACAATAGCAAAATAATGAAATGTAATAAGGATACAGGTGTGCTGTATAGTTTACTAAACCGGCATTTCCCATCACCCCCGAGCTTTCCATGACTTTTTCTTTTATTATGGAACTTCTGTATGGAAGCCCGTTTCCACCACAACAAATCCCACCCAGCACAAATTTGTTGAAAAGACATCATTACCGTACCTTGAAACAAAGTTGAGATTTGGTTGAATCTGTCTAAATTTGGTTTAAAAGTATTTATTTTGGGGCTACATTTGGAAAGTCAAAACTGCGAGATAAAAAGTCATAACTATGAGAAAGTCATATTGATGAGATAAAAAGTCAAAATTAAAAGATAAGAAGTCATAATTATGAGGTAGGTAAGTCATAACTGTAGGAAAGTCATAATTATCAGATAGAACATACATAACTATGAGATAAAGTCATAATTACGAAAATAAAAAGTCAAAATGACATGATAAAAAGTCATAATTATGAACTAAAAACTCAAAATTACAAGGTAAGAAGTCATAATTATGAGATAGAAAATTCATAACTGTGACAAAGTCATAATTATGAAATACAACTTTCATAACTATGAGGTAAAGTCATAATTTAAAATAACAAAGTCAAAATGACATGATAAAAAGTCATAATTATGAGATAAAAAGTCATAATTATGAGATAGGAAATTCATAACTGTGAGAAAGTCATAATTATGAGATAGAACATTTATAACTATAAAGTCATAATTATGAAAATAAAAATCAAAATTACAAGATAAAAAGTCATAATTATGAGATAGGAAATTCATAACTGTGAGAAAGTCAAAATTATGAGATAGAACATTCATAACTATGAGATAAAATCATAATTATGAAATAAAAAAGTCAAAATGACATGATAATTATGAAATTGAAAAAGTCATACCTGTGATACAAAGTCATAACTACGAGATAGAAAGTCATAAGTGTGAGATTAAGTCATAATTACGAGATAAAAAGTTTAAATTACAAAATAAAAAGTCAGAATTCTGAAATAGAAAAGTCATAACTGTGAGATAATTATGAGACAGAAAAGTCCAACCTTTTTCTTTCAGTAGCTGAAACAGGCCTCCATACTTCTGCTCTCTACTTAGAAGGAGTAAACAGGTTTCCTGTGCTCTACGAAAATAATAACAAATCCTACTGTGCGAGAAATTCACTTGAATTTAAAATTATCTCAATCGGAAAGGTTATAAGTACGGCATATACCTTTTGTCAATAAGGAAAACAGGTTCCACGAAACTAAGACGAGAGTTGTGACCCAATACTTTGGTCTATAAGCTTTAATGGTACTTTTTTTTTTTACCTGGGAAAGACAAGCCGTGACCCGAGACAGAAAGCAGAGCTGGAGAACACTCGTCGTAAGCGATAATGCAGCCAGAAGCAGCTGTAGCCAGTGTTTGCCTTCACACAGATACCGAGCACGCTCAGTGGCCACGGACCGCACTTCCCCAAACAAGATGAGGAGAGAAGAACTTAGGAGGAGGACCTGCGGCGGGAAGCCCCGATGCTTCGTTACTTGCATGGGTTTTAATTGGCTATGAAGAAAATACTGCAGCAGTTGTTTACCGTCAGAACCAGATGAAGGTCCAAGCCTTTGTGGGATGACGGGATGAGAAGTGGATGAATAGAGAGGGAGGAAGTGACTCTTTGTGCCTGATCCAGTTGAATGGACACACAGAGAAATAAACCAGACTCTCTGTGGTACTGCGTGAACTCCAAAGAGACACTTTGGAACCTGAGGGCACATAACAGTAAACAGTATTAGCATCAAATTTCAAATCTTAACATAAATACACTTTTAAATAAATCAATTATTAACATGTTTAATCAGGTCAGGTCTAAAGTTTTCAAATGAATTAATCATGATTAATCATCATTTTTAACTACTGTATGTGAGAAACATTTATACTGTATTTTCTGAACAGAGAGATAAATTCACAGGACACGTTTATATACTGTATAAATATATATATATATATATATATATATATATAGTATATATGTATTAACAGCTCCAATCAAAGTAAAAATATAAATCAAGCCAAAATTTGCCTTGTCTCTTTAACAGTAGCAGAACATTTGAATCTTTGATCTTGTTTTATAAACAATGAGGTTTGCGTTTAAAGACACTGCATAAATTAAGGTGACTATAGGGGTGTTATGTTATGTCTGGAGGGCTCTAATGTTAAAAAAACGTATTTAGGAGGTCACAAACATGTCCCCTATGCTCTACAAAAATATTCCATTTATCATTTATCAAGAAATCCTACTTTGCGAGAAATTCACTTATCATGGCCGGATCGGGAACCGATTAACCGTGATTAACGAGGGATTACTTTATTTTACCTCTTGCATTTAAAAATCTCTAAAGTATAAATATTTCTACTGTTTCATTGTTGTACATTTAGTGACAATGATAACATTCTTTTTAGTCAAATTACTAACATTTTTAATCAGACCAAAGTTGTCAAATGAATTAATCGTGATTAATCATTTTTAATTATGTGCGAAACAAGCCTATTAATATTTTTTTTTTTATGAACAGAAGATAAATGACAGGCCACGATGATATATATGTATGTTTTAAGACCTCCAATCAAAGTGAAAATATAAATCACATTTGCCTCGTCTATTTAATAGTAGCAGAACATTTCAATCTTTGACCTTGTTTTTATGAGCAATGAGGGATGCAGTCGGATGGGGGGATGCAAAGATGAGAAAAACGCAAACAGTCCGTTTATTTGGCATCCAATATGTTGTAACGGAAATATCTTTGCATGTTTATTTCAGCAAAACCAACCATTCAGATATTCACTGCATCTGAATTTTGTCCCGTCTCTATTGATCCCACAAATTGCCGTTTCAGTGTAAAATGATTTTTTGTTTCTGTTTTTGTCCTTGCTGCCGCTGTGATGAAAAAAAAAAAAAGGAGGAATCCTAATTCGCAGAAATTCCAGAACCAATTAACTATGACAAAGGAGGGATGAGTTTATATATAGTATCGGAATTGCACTGCTGTTGATGTGTTAACGTTAAGATAAAGTGACGCAAGAGCACAGGACTCTACGAGGACGCTTTGCTCCACTCTGCCTCCTTTGATGCAGATGTGTTAAGTTGTTTATGTAATCAATTCAATCATCGAGTTACTGCTAAGTGTTATTTTGCACACAGTTTACAGGTCTGTAGAGTAACTCCACGTACTGTTTAGTATAAAAGCCTCCCATGTGAAGGTCAGCCAGAACCCGTTGTGTCACCACGCTGCTGTTTCCCAAAACGACAACCTCTGTCCTGCCCAGTGCGTGTGTGTACTGGAGTCGAGGCGACCCAACGAGGTGCAGCAAAGGGTTGTGGTACACGTGTGTGACCAAGGTGGTGTTCATCCACTGCTCTGCATCTAACCAGCTGGACGAAGAGAGAGAGAGAGAGCGACGAAGGCAATGAAACATTTTAGAGGTCATGGATCAAGACGAGCCCTGGTTTGGCTTACTTGGTGTGGATAATGAGTGTGACCGGTGGATCGTGTTTTTTGCATGAAGTAGAAACAGATAAACTGAACACATAAGACACCCCGTTAGGCCTGCCGGCATAATATCACACAGCATGTTCAAGAACGGACAAGCGTCAGCGCGCGGTGACACGAAGAAAATAACACGAAGCGATTAAAAGGTCTGACGCTTTTGTGATGTAAATGTGTTACTGCGCTGAACGCATGTTGTTTTAAGAAGCAGAATGTTTTACTAAAGGGACGGAATTACTATCTTAAACACAAATAAATGACCAGAACTCGGCTTATGGGATGGGAAAAGTCACTCTTGATGCACTACACTGCTAATGGGGATGTCGTACAACTTCATTCATTCATTCATTCATTTTCTGTACCGCTTATCCTCATTAGGGTCACGGGGATGCTGGAGCCTATCCCAGCTGGCTTTGGGCGAGAGGCGGGGTACACCCTGGACTGGTCGCCAGTCAATCGCAGGGCACATATAGACAAACAAACATTCACAATCACATTCATACCAATGGACAATTTAGAGTCGCCAATTAACCTAACATGCATGTTTTTGGAATGTGGGAGGAAACCGGAGTACCCGGAGAAAACCCACACACGCACGGGGAGAACATGCAAACTCCACACAGAGATGCCCAACGGAGATTTGAACCCAGGTCTTCCAGATCTCCTGACTGTGTGGCCAATGTGCTAACCACTCAGCCACCGTGCGGCCCGTCGTACAACTTCATGTCAAAAAATCCGATCTATTCCTTTAACATTATTCGTTTTGAATTACAATTTTTAGGCCAGGGCCAGGGGACCAGAGTTTGTGGCTTGTTTTTTTTATATTTTGTTTAAAATTAAACCAAAAATCCCATCAAAAATGTGAAAATGACAGCGGAAAATGAACAATGTGATGTATATTGATAGTGTCATATTATGTTTTGATTCTTATTAATTGCATAGTTTTTTTTATCACTTCAAAAAGCTCCCTGTGAACAGGTGTTATGAACTAGCATGTGCTAAAATGTTCAAACAATGCCAATGTAACTGTGACGTCCACATTAAAATACACAATCAAATAAGATAGAAGAACCCCATCCATTATGTCATATTTTCAATTGAACATATAAACTTTCCAAAAAAAATCTTAGTTAAAAACACATATAAAAATACCAAAAGTGCCCCTCAGCACTTTTTGGTAAAAGTTTGGACACCCCCGGTGTATGGTGTAGTGTCAGTGCTCACCTTGTGATGGATGTGAGATTGGGGACCCCGACGGGAGCGGCGTGAAGTTGCCGCCTAACAGCGGAGTGCAACAACCTGCCCTGCCTTTGTTCTACACTGTCCTGGTAGTTCACCATGAGCACCAGCAACAGAAACAGCAGCTGGTACACACAGTGCTTCAGGGACAATACAAAAGACTGTGAAGATAAATATCAATTGCAATAAATCGTTTTTATTCTCACCCTCATCAGTGACCTGAGGGCACGGACTTTACGAGCCTCCTCCTTAGCCTGCAGCAGCCCGTAGCCGCATGGTGGATGAACCTTCCCACTGTGTTCTCCAGATGTCTTCACCACTGTGGTCTCCCGGGCCAGCTGGTCCTCCACCTCCGGATCCACAGGTCGCAAAACTATCGTGTAGATCAATGCCTGCATGCACACCTGAGCAAGACAATACATGAGCTGCACGCCAAAGCGCAAAGAGACACAGCCAAGCACAGTACAGAAGGTGACATGTTTGAAGAGACTTTGAGAGGTTCCAGCAGGAGAGCAGAGGTGAGGAAGGCAGACAGCGCTGATATCAGCCACATGAGGACGACCGTTCTGGAGAAGAGGCTGCCGTAGATTCCGACCAGAGCTAGGCAGGCTACGATCAGCACGACCACCAGGGGGTAGACCACGCACAGCACCCAGGGAGGAAAGAGCCGGATGGGTTGAGCTCGAGCGATGCCTGAGGTCCGAGAGCGTAGCGGAAAAGAAAACACAAAAAACGTTTAATTAACTTCTGTGGCCATACTTTGAAACGGTGGTTTATTTGCATTGTTCTACAGAAGTTGGCCAATCAATTCAAAAATGTTTATTAATACCAGGGTAGCATCGGTATCGTGTCGATACAAGCATAATGGGATTGATATCAGTTGTCTTGTGTGTTTATTGCAGTTGCAAACCTCATTATCTGACACGTTGACGTCGTTCAACAACCTTTATAGGTCTGACGAGAGGAAAAGCATGATAGGTCCACTTTAAAAAATATCTAAATTCGAAGAAATGTTGTATTTTTTGTTTTCTATTGCTTATATGATATTTGAAATTTTAAAATATAAAAATAATATACTAAATACATTGAAATGATCTTGATTATCATTATAGTTCTAACCCAATTCTTGTACCGATGCGTGTGGTGGAGGAGGATCTTGTCGAGTCAGGGTAAGGACTCGGCAGGAAGGTGCTGGCCACCGAGTCAACTGACAGTACCGACGGACTTTTGTAGAGTTTGTTCTCGCGTGGGGAGGGACACGCATGTGGACCGATCTTGAGGAACTCTGGCTCGTGAAGGCTTTTATCCTCGGTGTGATCGGACCAGCTGATGCATGAGGTGCTCCGGCTGTGAAGGGACAAGGCAGGGAGGCATGAAACGGAATTGAAATCTTAACGAATCGAAGGCTTACGTGTTGGAGAATGACGAAGTGGTCGTCGGGGAGTCCCTGCCGCTGTCTGAGCTACTGTTGGTCCACCAGGCGGTGTCTTCTGTCGCTTCTTCTATGGACATCAGCAGATTCTCCTCTGAAAGCGTGAACAATACAGTCACCGTATTCTTTGCATAATCTAACAAACTCTAGATTCTGAGTTAAGGGTCTTACCGGACAGAGTCAAAAAGGTCTGAATGCTGTGGTTGTGAGCGTTCAAAGAAAGACTACACAGGTCCTGTGCAGGCAGGCATGGAGGAGAGTAGGTAGTGTGTTTGGTAGCTGGTGAGACAGAGGAGGTCTTTTTCCTTCTAAGCTCTCTGAGCAGGCTGTCACAAGATGCCCAGGAAGCCGTGTTCTCTCCGTGAAATGCTTCGTCTGTCTGAGGCACCAAACCAGAGGCAGCCCAAAAGTCCAGGATGCTGGAGTCAAAGGCTTTGCTCTCCAGTGGCTAAAGAAAAACCCCAGACAGTGTATGACAGGCTGAAAGAGGAGAAAAACTACAGTGTTTGTGTGCATACTCACCGATGAGGGACTTTCTCTTACTTGGCTGGAGGATTCAGACAGAAATAAGAAAGACGGGCCTGCAAGCACTGATTGGCCGAGGTAGACGTCCATCTCCACAGAATGACAAACGGGTGAAGGTGGAACTGACATGTCCACGATTACCTGTGTTACACACCCACATTCAATATGGTCATTTGTATGCAAATTTGTATGCAAAAACTTGCCTTAGTTAGAGTCCGTTTTGGTTTGAGTCAGACCATCTGGAATGGATTAATAACACTCACCAAGGCACCACTGTATTAATTCCCAGCGGATTATTATCTTTTATAGCGTATCTGTCGGCTGCACGTCTCGACGGCTAGTGCTTGCGACTGTCATTCTGCAGACCTTGGATCAAGTCGAGGACGGAGCGCGGGGCTGGCAGAACCCGGAGGGTTACACACGCCTTCCAGTAGTGTATGTACATTCGATTTTTTTTTTGTCCAATCCAATTTGCCCGAAATACAATTGTGAACTGTACTCTGTGATGTATTCCAATGTAACCTGTATATATGTTCAAAATAAATTAAACCATTACCCTTTTAGCTTTCACGTGTCGCCATGGCAATCTAATCTGCCCAGTGCCTTCGGCATCAGGGCTGCACATGGTAAATTATGATTGGTTAATTAATTTTCCATGTACATTTATATTGTTGCCAGTTAAAAATTGGATTAAAAATTTTTTTTATATGCCATCTACGTGGTTACCTTGCTGTGGGCTTTTCTAAACAGGAAGCAGATGAAACACTGCAGGGGAAAGAGAAGAACTGCGACAACCATCCCAACAGCAACTGTCTCCATATTTACCAGCACTTTGGCCGACACCGGTCCGCTTGTTAACCAAAAAAAAAAGTTTTTAGTGCTCTTTAGTATCATTTTGACGGACCTGAAATCAGTTCTTACCTGTGCCCCCGGGAGCCGACCGCCCCATACCAGAGAGAGCACAGCGCCAGGTATAGGTGCAGCATGAGGGCACTGCAGGTAACCCTCTGAGACCTGGTGAAACGACTGTGGACGGGGCGCTCCCATAAGGACAACCAGAGGTGGCGCTCCACCATCCCAAAAAGAAGCTGGGAGGACAGGATTCGTCCAAAATGAGTAAGCTCTTCAGGACCTGCAAGGGAGGAGTCAACCTTTCTCTTAGCAGTCCAGTTGACCCGAGAAAGAAAATGATCTTAGCCATCTTACATGATGCCAAAATTTCTTTCTCCACGGTACCGTTTTTTTGATTCTCCACAGAGAGCCAGTCCTCCACCAGGAAGAAGAACATGTGGTCGGTCATAGGATCCCAGACCACCACATGCTGAACATACCACGATGGGTCCAAACCTGCATTGACACGCATGTTAGCGTACCACATGGATTTTGGCCTTTTTTTGGCTTTGCGTGATACCTATTCCAGAAAAAGGTGGCATGTTGAGTAGAAGAACCCAAAGAGTTGTGTTGCTTGAAGTAACATCATTTATAAACGCTACTGATCTTGCACATACAGTACATAGATACATTATTACAGTATTATACCATAATACTGAGCATCTACTGACATTGATGCGGAAGCGTAGAGTGGTTTGTTCCACTGTGCAAAACTGGACGGTCATTCGATAAATGCTAGTCTTTATCCCGGGCTTAGCGTCTCTGGGAGTCTATAGGGCAGTGGGCTGTAACAGGCGCTTGGCTTCTGCATGATGATTGATGATCTGTCTGAGGCGGAATCCTTTTTTGATTGACATTGATCCTTGAAGTATGAACATCCACCCGAGCATTTTACAAGATTTCTCTTTCCGTTGTTCTGAACTGACCCAGAGGACTTTACCTAACTTAAGCGACTGTGTCTTTGGTAAAAGCGACTAGGAATAGAGAGTAGAATTTACATATAAAAATTGACATATTTCAGAAATAACTGCACATGGCGATTAATCACAGTTAATTTGCTTTTAAAATGTGATTAATCTGATTCAACTTTCTATACATTTGGCAGTCCGAAAATGTTATGTTTTTAAATAAAACATGTAACATGACAAAAATGTAATTTGTTCATTTTAACCTTGACCAAATCAGTGATGTTCAAAAATATCGGCTCACCGATATTATTGGCCCAATATTGGCGTAAAAATGTAATGCCCGTCAATATTGGTATCGTTTTTTGGGGGGAGGTTTTGGCTATGTGAGGCGGAACCAAGACTTCTTCCTTGAATACTTCCAATTGTCAGGATAAAATCCATCAATCGGAAAATCATGGACTGTATCGCGCTGGATGGGCGGGAGATGCCGGGAATTCAGGGATTCACCAAACTTGTGAAGATCCTCGAGCCACGCTTTTCCCAGTTTTTCAATGTTGTTTACAGCCACGTGGAGAAACTAATTGCTAATGCTGTATCCATTAGCTTCACAACAGATAGGCGTTTATTCCACCACAGGAGGTGACGTTACACATATCGGTATCGGTTGATATCGAAATCGGTAATTGAGAGATGAACAATATCGGCACAAAAATCCATTATCGGACACCCCTAGTTAAAATGTTAGTTTTTTGGGGGGCGTGACCCTGCGACTGATACAATATGAAGTATTTTTCCATTATTTTAAGCCAACTCCGATCCAGGGTTGCGTTCGAGTGCATTTCTTTTCTCACCATATACCTGTGTTGTCGTGCCAGATGCGAATTTTCCAAACTTCCCCTAAGCTGTCATCTGTCTCTAAGTGAAACTGGTCCAGGCTGCCACGTTGGAAAGCTCCTTCCCTTTGCAGATGACGAGAGCCGCTCTTGTTGACGCCGTACAGACTGATGCCAACATGCGCTGTCGTGCCTGACGGGATAATTGCGTGCATTAATATTGCATATTAATATTTCTATTTTTTACTTGGCAGACCTGCTCCGTGCCTCCAGCCAGTCCTGACCAGCACTCTGTAGCGGTACAACCCAGAACGACCGCACAGGGGCACTTGGCTTTTTCCCAGGCTGTCCAGGTGGTCCAGTTTGTGGGCAATGAGTCCCACCAGTAGATGAATCAGGATGAGAACGGCACATACGATCCCGGCTACCACATTAAGCACGGGGCCACCCGACTGCAGAGACGAGACACAGATGAGCCACTGGGGCGTCATTCAGACGGATAAATGTCCGCTGACACATACAGGCGGCAACAGCACAACGGCCCGAGGATGCACAAACAAACTGGCCCCGAACATGGTCAGGTGGCGCGTCAGACAGCGCACTGTCTGGAGTGTGCTACCCTCCAGTGGCGTGAGACCCTCGCTGCTCCAACCCCTCGCCTTGACACTGTAGTACTGGCACAGGGAGCTGAACACGCACAAAGACACGCGCACGGGCCCGCCCTCCACCACAGAAGAGGTCAGGTGGACAGCCAGTGTCTTCTCCGTCCGGTTCAAACTGTTATGAAGAATAACTTGAGTTGGGGAAATGTACTGCATGAATCGGAAAATGGCAGGATACTCACAGCGGCGATAGGAAGACGGTTTTCTCTGCAAAGGTGTTCAGAGCAGAAAGATTGATGGGCCACTCTTTTAAGAGGGAATCCTGGAATCCGCCATTTGTCATTTCTATCTTAATACGTCCCAACGTCATTGAAGTAAGGCCTGGAGATGAAAAAGAGATAATTATGATCCAACTTCCATGGGTTTCTGTGAGTACAAAGAAAACCCAAAAAACCAAAAAAATAAAAAAAAAGGAAAACAAAAAATTTACAAAAAAGGACAAAAAAAAAAAAAAAAAAGGAAAAAAGGGACAAAATAAAAATTAAAAAAAAAACAAAAAAAAATTAAAAAAAAAAAAAAAAAAAAAAATAAAAAAAATGAACTTCATTCATTTTCTCAATTTTTGCTGTATATAAAGTTTTTGTTTAATTTTCCAAAAATATTTGTCATAAATAATCTTAAATTTTCTTCTCGTAATATCATGACTTTATTGCTACAATACTTTGACTTTACTGACGTAATATTATAACGTTTTCCACAACCTAATCTTTCGATAATGACAACTTTGTTTCTGATAATATAATACCTGTAAAAAAAATTACATACATTTTCTTCATATTATTACAAGTTAATTTTAGTAAAAGGATTCTCGTAAAATCAATTTATTATTATTTTATTTATTAGAATACAACTTATTTTAAATACTTTGATTTTATATGGCAAAATTACATCGCATTACATTGTCCGAACCATCTCAATCTGGCCTCTCTGACTTTATCTCCAAAACCTCTAACATGTGCTGTCCCTCTGATGTGCTCGTTCCTGATCCTGTCCATCCTGGTCACACCCAAAAAGAACCTCAGCATCTTCATCTCTGCTACCTCCAGCTCTGCCTCCTGTCTTTTCCTCAGCGACACTGTCTCTAAACCAAACAACATCATCACCATCACCCTCCGGTCCTAAATTCCTACCCTCAGCCCTCAGTTTTAAGACAAAGGGAATGGCTAAGATGTAAAAATGGGATTGTAGCAAGGGTTTATACTGTATTAGAAGAGAAAGACAAAGAATGAAGTGTACCTGGTACCAGGCTGAAGTTGAAGGAGATATATAGGCCTGCATTTTCATCCATGTCATTCACAGATTTTATTGTGAAGTTTAGACGTCCCTCTGGTGGCAGCGCTACAGTAGGACAAGTACCATTAGCTTGTCCGTCATTTGTCTCATTGCTGTCCCAGTCGCCTTGTTCCACAGGATGCTTGTTGTGCAAGGTGACCTGTATGGCATGTTCCGGGTCCAAATCCTGGATGGGTACTGGATCACCCTGAGGTGTGGTGATCTCCATGGCGACCAGAGAGGTCGAGATCGGAGGGTCAGCTGCGGACAGCAAAGAGTGAGACTCATCCAGACCCACAACGACCTGCACCAGCTCTGAGCGTTGACTCTTCAGGTGAGTAGAGAGCGTGGTTGGAATTTGAAATGGACACGGTGGACTTGATGACCTGGATATCATTTGGTTGGACTGGTGTGACTGCGTAGAGCATAGAAGGTCGGACGGGTCCCCATGGAAGCCGAGTGTACTGATGTAAGGTGTGAGGAATGAAAGGGGCACCTCACCAGCACCCTGCATCAGGGTGCGCATTAAGACCCCTGCATTGTTCAGAGCGGACAAGGTGATGGTTGAAGATGCCCCTGGAGTTCTTGAGTAGTTCTGCTGAGAACTTGGGGCACGGACTGATAGAGACAAAGCAGTAAGAGAGCTACCTGCAAACACCAGACCAGAGGAGTTGTCACGTATTACCAAAACAAAAACAGGTATTACATGTTTACAGGATGAACCAAAACTCACGCTAGCTGCATGACAGACTGCATGAAAAATTAGAAACCGAAAATTAAAATTCTGTTATTGAATTTGGCGGTGTAGAAGGGAAAAAAATATTTACCAGCGTGCATCATAATAATATTTAACCTGGAAAAAAAATGTATGGATTTTTTAAAAATCAAAACTTGAAATTTTCAGTTTCTAATTTTCTTTTTTCAAGTGCAAAATTGATGGCCCAAATATAGCTCAACATACTTGCTATACAAGCGCTGAATTAATGAATTTATGGGATTGCAGTGGATAACCTCGGTTAAAGTCCGTCCCGGTTAGAGCGATTTTCAGTCAACATCCAAAATCATTGCTAAAATTTGTACCTTGGTTTGCGTTCACCTGCTTGTTTAGCACCCAAAATACCGCCCGGTTTGTCATCTTGGATCACTCGCCCAAGATGAAATCTCACGATACTTGTATGTGATTGCGCTATGCATCGTGCGCTGCGACACCATTGTAGGACAACAGTGTTTGTTTATATCAGAGTTGTAGAGAAAGACACAACAAACCACACAAAAGAGTTCTATTTTAAGCAGCAATGTTGGAGGGGAAATAATGTGATATTTTGTTAATTGATGGTTTTCCAGGTTTTTTTTCCCTCAACAAAACTAAGTAAAATGATGATAAATTTTCATTTGACATTTGTAATTATTTTTGTGCACATAAATCGATAACTATTATCCATAAAATGTGTTTTATATTAACATTTTTGGGTGTCTGGAACACTTTAAGTGGATTTACATTATTTTCTATGGGAAAATTTGCTTTGGTTAGAGTCCGATTTGGTTTGAGTTGAATCTTCTGGAACAAATTAATTAGATTTACATTATTTTCCATTGGAAAATTTGCTTTGGTTAGAGTCCGTTTTGGTTTGAGTCAGACCTTCTGGAAACGGATTAATGATGTTTACCAAGGCACCTCTGAATATGGTAATCACGAGGCCAATGCACCAATAAAGAGACAATGTGGTCATTTAGAGGAATCAAAGCAAAATGAACAGGAATAATAATAACGAGAAAGGAATTGTTAGGCAAATATAATCCTATTATAAGAACTTTCTATCTGAATGTATGGTAGTTTTGAGGAATTAAAGGGAAGATTAATAACAATTAAAAACAATGTATAATTATAATTATCATTATAATTATACATTAAATTCTGCTATTTCACACAAAAAGTAGTTATAATAGAATTAAAATTGCATTGTTAAATGAAATATCTTACTTAAAATAATATTTTGAAAAATACTGTATGTTTAAGATAGGATGCATTTTTATTACCAACTAATTTCCAGTTACTTCCCCTTGAGCACCCTACTGCATAAAAAAATAGTTCCAAATTTTACCTATGATGTTAAGGATGTTCCTCCCGGTGTCCAACAACGACACAACATCATGACTTATGTGTTCCTCCATCATGTGGATCATCTTCCCGACTGCTTCAAGAACCTTCTCCTGACAGTCGACGCAGGCTAATTCAGCGGGGACAGCCTGGGGAACATTCTCAGATGGTACAGATCTGTAGCTGGATTATTGTAATACCATAAATGCTCCGATTAACGCCTCGTTTCAATTTTCTGCTGAGCCGAGTGCGCGGGCGACAGAAGCAAATAACTGCTGAGGCTTCTACTTAGCTCTGTGTCGAAAAGCACTGGTGTTAACAGCCGTGGCTGTAGGCAACCTCCAGATGTATATCAGGTTGGCAGCATCTGTGTTGAAGTATCTTGAGAGGTCACCATCCAGAAGCTTTATCTTCCCTTGGAAGCCTTTTTAAAGGTTTTTTTCACTTCTCAGCTGTTGTGAAGAATAAGCGTTTGGCCCCAAAGTATTATTAAAGTAACAACATTCTTTTTTTCAAATTTCTGAATGGAATTCATCCAAATATCGCCTGCCTTATGAGAGCATTTATGGTATTTTTAAAATGTTTACGTCGACAGAAAGATAGACATGCGTTGCATTCTTACGGTAGTTTGGGCTAAAGCTGAGCTGATCTGATCGACGTCCATCATGGAAGAAATGGGAAGCGAGACCAAAGCTTGTGTAACATTTTCTCTAATCTCCCTTTTTATTCTGAGCTCTCCCGTACTTTGTCCCGACTTGATCTGTGGATAAAAGGATAGATGAGGATTTGTCAGCACCGTAAAACAAACTTTTCATGTATGGGTCATGCTTCTAAATCAGAACTTTTCTCCTCCCATCAGAGCAGGGGTGTCCAAAGTGTGGCCCGAGGGCCATTTGCAGCCCGCAGCCGGGTTTTCATTGGCCAATTCCAACAAATGTAATTGAACAAGAAAATAAAATATCTGCATTAATTTCACAAGAATTACGTTTAAAAAAAAAATACAAAAAATAACAAAAAAGTCATAATTTCTGTGAAAACAACGTAATATTATGGGGGAAAAGGGATGGAATTTTAGTCACATAAAGTTGAAGTATAAGATAAAGATGTTTTTTATGCTTTAAACAAAACAAACAAAAAGAATAAAGTTGTACAGTGTACATTATAATGCTTTGAAAATAAACTACAAGACAAAAGTTGACCAAAAACAGCAGAAATGAAAAAAACTGCTGTAATTTCACAAGAATAAAGTCAAAATATCAAGAGAAAAAAATGATTTTAGTGTCATAAAGTTGAAATATTAAAGAAAAAAGCTTTAAATTATAGACAACGTAATAATATGAAAAGCAAAAAAAAAACTAAACTAAAAAGAGTTGACATTTTTGGGCAATTAGGTCGGGGAGAAGTTATAATATTATGTAAAGTCTAAATGTTAACAGGATTTAAGGCATAATATGAATTATATATATTATATATTAAAGGTATAATATTACAAGAAGAAAATTTACAGATTATTTAAGAAGAATTAAAATAAATAAAAAAAACTGAAAAACGTGAAAAAAAAGAGCAAAGACCAAAGTTCATAGTAATAATCATTTTCACATATACAGTATCACAAAGCTCACCTTGACCTTCTTATGTACAAAATATTACAATTTTCAGTATTCTCTCCCACAGAAGAACCTAAAACCCAAAGGAGCTAAGGGGGCCAAACGTTCTTGCTTTGTCCATCTACAGTATGCCTGGTAAACTGGTCCTGCAGATTACCTGATTGAGCTGACTGCTGAGCGCAATGGCGTACGGGATGATCTCCTGAGGGTTGCCATGCTGGACTAACGCCCGCAGCTCGGTCTGGCTCTTGGTTCGAAGCCAATCGCTGGCGTTCGCTTGCGTGCGAACACTCAAAGTTCTGAAGCGGAAATGGAAAAACCCCAGAACATTTGCATTGAACTATTATTATTATTATAAGTCGGTGGAATACCTGTTCAGAGCAATGACTTGTGACTCGAGATTGCCTCCTATGAGCAAAGTGACTGTGATGAGTGTCTTGTTGTGTCCGAGCACGGGACTCCCCGCTGGGACCGTGCAGCCAAAACTTGAGCGAGTGCCCCTTGGGAAGTGCAAAACAGTCTTTCCAAACAGGAAAGATACATTTTGACAAGGTGAGTGCTGTATTTACTTGTACAGAGTGACGAGAGCGCACGTAGCTGGATGGCACGGTGCCACCTGGAAGGTGTAGACCAGCTCAGAGGCGGTGCTTTCATCATCTCTCCACCCTGACGGCAAACAGAACACGCGACCACAATCTTTTCAAACAATTCCCTTAGTATTTAGACTTCACATAACTTTATTTTCCAAAAATGACAACTTTATTTTGTTTGGTGGGCTTTTCATAATTTTTTTTATTTTATTTCATATTTCAACTCTATGCTACTGAAATTACATACATTTTCTCATCATATTTTCTTTTTTTTCAGCTATTTCAACTTGCTGTGTGTATTTTTCTCCTTTTAATTTTGACTTAATTCTCATAAAAATAAAAAAAATTCATTGTTTCATTCTTTTGTTCTTTAATGATTCACCTCTATGCTCTTGGATTTACATTATTTTTCTCATAATATTTCCTCATATTTTTTCTTAATATTTGGACTTTATTCTTCTAAAAATACAGTCATTTTTAATAGTATTGGAACCTTGAAAAAAAAAATAACGTCATTTTTCAACTCTGTGCTACTAAAATTACGTGAATTTTCCTCAAATATTTCCCGATATTTGTTTCATAATATTTGAATTTGACTAAATTATTTTTAAAACTTTTTTTTATCTAGTTTCTATTTCCTTTGTGTAATTTTCTCCGTCTTCAATATTACTTCATTCCCATAATATTTTAACTTTATTCTCATAACATTATAACTTTTTCCACAATCTAATTTTTCACAAATTGCAACTCCATTTTTGAAAAATAATATTAGGACTTAAACAAATAACTAGCTACTAAAGTGATGCTATATTTTTCTCATGATATTACCAAACTCTCATAAAATTAGAACTTTTTAAAATTTAATTTCCAATTCACATTTTTTCTTCTTATTTTGACTTTATTCTGGTAAATTTGTGCCAATTTGTCCACAGGTCCACCACCTGGCTTCACGTACATCAGCATAAAATCCGAATGCTTATCATTTGTGTTGCACATTACCTGAGCAGTTGAAGGTGACCACCGTGTCCAGCAGATGAATGTCTGACTGCGGGTTTAACTCACACAGCCCTCCATAAGGCGGCTTCTTAGGTGTTATCACCTGACTGGCGCTGCCCCACCTCCCACTGCGAGGCTCGGTCACATTGACAGCAAAGGTGTACGTCCTTCCCGGCAGCACCGCGTCTGAACGCAGTACCAGTTTAGAGGAGTATCTTCCTGTAGAGGCGGCCACCTCATCGAGGTTAAGGATCGCGCCGGTTTCATCCTCGGCGTTCCATTCATACTATAAGACAAGTACATGGCATGTATGTCTGTTATTTTGTCATTAAACCAAATAAATGGTTTTTTTCAGTACTTTTATTAGTAAAAAAATGTTAAATTATACCTGAACTTCATCACACCCAATGCAATGTCCAGCTAGGCTGACGGGGGTGTGGCTGGAACAGGAAACACATTCCACAAACACAGGAAGCAGAGGGATTTCACTCACTGTTACCTGGAAAACAAAAAAAAATGGGATACTACTAAAACCTTTCATAGCATGGGTTCCTGAGCACCAGACCAACTTTGAGGAGCAAAAAATACACTTTAAAAATAACTACATCAGATTTTATGTAAATGGATATCAATTTTGGGAATGGGTTATTATTTTACTCAAAAAAATAATGTACAGTTTTTGCATATTTATGTTGTTGGTTCCACTTGGTTCCAACGGTCCTTGAATGCACCATATACCTTTCTCCCCCGCTATATATCAGAATCAGAACCAGAAAAAACATAGAACTAACACTAACTAAACATAGAACCCTGAGTAAAAAGTTGAAATCACTAATAAGTAAAGGCATGAGGGTGTTTTAGTGCAGGTATTATAAGGTGCCAAAAATACTGATTATTAAGCGACCATAGTGCAAATGTTATAAAGCGTTCATGAGTTCAACAGCAGCAGGAAAGAAACTGTTCTTGTGGAGAGAGGTTCTGGTCCGAATTGACCGTAACCTTCCATAACCTTCTGCCAGAGGGGAGTTACTGTACTACCACTGTACTGTATTTTTACTGTTTATCCTCATATTTGGTCCCAAATACTATATTTGAAATCATAAGTGTCATGAGTGACGTCATCTGGGTAGAGTTAATTGTTAGGTGAGTGCTAGCAGAAGCTTAGCAGTGTAGAGAGTGGCCGACAGCAGCTCCTGTGTGAATGTTCAGTGCATATGTGTTAATAAAGCAAATGATGTGCATCGGGAGTCCTCTTTAACCATAAACTGTGGCAGTAGAGAGGTGTTTCATATGGTCTCTACTACTACAGTACATTGTTTATGGGAGTGTTACTTCATGTCTAGAGGCCTCTACTAATGATATTTAAAAAAAAAACATATTTAGAAAGTCATGAACAGGTTTTCTAAGCTCTAACCATAAAATATTTAATGTATTAATATCGAATCCCGTTTTGTGGAAATTCCCTTTTCGGGTCTGGAACCAAACGAGGGACGACTGTACAGAGTTGCTTGAAAACACGACTTACACAACAACACCACAGCTCCGTTTCATAAGATGAACATACGCATGTGGCAAAGGGAAGTACTAGTATGGAAAATACTCACTGTCTGTGTGGAGGATGCTGGTGTTCTTCCTGCTTTGTGCACAGTTAAGGTGAAGGTATAGGTGCTGCCTGGGTGTAATTGTTTGCTGGGTACAGTCACAATGCTACTGTTACTCTCAAAAGGCTGTGTAGAATTCTGCAGACACAAAAAAGGCAGGTAACTTTAACAAAAAGTGTCCCACAAGCAGAACAATTTTCAAACTGTGCGTGAAGGATGGTGATATCAAGAGGATCAAACCTCTGTGTAGCAGGCCCAGTTGTATTGTAGCGCATCGGCCCTTTCTGAGTCAGTATCCGGATCGTGAGAGCCAGTTCCATCCAGGACAAGATCAGCAGCGCTTGGCCAGAGTCTATGTGAACCTCCCTTGATGACAGCCACCAACGGGGAGTGGACTACAGTGACTGTGGTCCTTCTTTGTACGAAAAGAGGAGTTCCTTGGAGCGCAACGGTGAAAAGAAGGCAGTACCGCCCCACATTGAGAGAACGCTTCGGGAGCAAGAGCAAAGGTGAAGTTGTACTATTCAGAAGGTTCCCAGTGATATTTCCATTCAGACACTCTGGTAATGTGAACATCTCCCATAGGTATGTGGCCTTGTAGGCAGAGCAGTTCCCGGCCACACTTGCTTCAAATAACGTCATTCTAGATCTGAAGGTAGTTGTCTGGCTCTGGATCAGAGTTACTTGGGGACTTGAACACTCCAACACCTCCACCTTTACGCGCAGTTGTGTGGACATGTGGCTCACGCTGTTGGAGATGTTGACCGTAACGACGTAAACCCCAGCCTCGCCAAACGTATGACTGACTGTACCCAAATGTAAGTATTCAACGGAGTCTCCAAATTCCCACAAATACCTAAGGTCGCTTCCTTCACTGACTTTGGCAGAAAATGTCACAGCATGTCCGGTAAAAATTTGTTCAGAGTGACAAACAATCTGTACCTCCCTAACGGGCAACTCAACTGCCAGAGTCTTGTGGAGCATCTTGGAGCAGACACCGTCGCTTGCAAGCAGAGAGACTGATAATGAACCACTCAATGGTGGAGTGAAGACGACTTCTTTACCGGTGAGCACCATCTCAGTACTTCCCATGTGAAACTTCCAAGTATAGTTGGCTGGAAACCGATGTTGCTCATCCACTACAAACCGGATCTCTTCCAGGGCCGCTATGGCATGCTTTGAAGGACTTAAAAGTTGCAAAGTTTTAATATTCTCAATGATCTCAACTTTGTCAGACACCAGTGCACTACTGACCTGATTCCAAGCTTTTAGTTTAACAACATTTGTCCCCGTTGGAAGGCTGGACGTCGTAAACAATCCCTCAACCACATCGTGACTCTGCCTCCAGTCTTCATTTTCAAATATTAAACCAAAGCTTACGTTGCTCCCTTTGCTGATAGTTGAGCTAAAGGTCACGTCTTCCTCTGCGCAAAGGGTCTCCTTGCTAATCTTCAGAGTGAGACCTTCAATTTTATCCTGGACGAAGACACCGTGTGAAACATCCTGCCAATTTACTGCATTGGAGACGTTTAACGATACCTTGTAAACGCCTGCACAGGGAAAAATGTAGATGAATGTTTTGTTGGTTGCATGAAAACAATCAGTTACGACATCCTTAATTTTCCAGGCCCAGTGCAGATCACTACCTTTGTGAACAACACCCTGGAAAGACATAACCGCGTTTGTGCTTACATAAAACGGAAACACCTTCTCTCCTATTCTAAAGTCCACCTCTTCTACCTCCTCTTGCACAACAAAAAGCTTGGTGTCATTACTCCGACTTAGAGCGTTCTGAACTACAACTTGGACAAAACCATCTCCTGAGCTGGAAAACCTGTGGAGAAGATAGGGAGTGTTTGTCTCAGTGGGTGGGAGATTGGGGTCCATCAACCAAAAATACTTGAGGTCAGAACCGTTAAGGACAGACACTGAAATATTCACCAACCTCCCCGCTGCCACCACAGGTGCCGGCGTGGTTATGTGCGCACGTGTTACACGTTCCACAGCCACAACAGAAACCATGCTGGTGGTCTCGCCCAGGCTGTTGGAGGCGTTCACCTGAATCGATAAATGACTAGGTCTTTCAACCACCAAGTGAAAACCTTCTCCTTCGGCGGTCATTTGAGGCTTCCTTCCGCTTGGCGTAGCAAGCCACCGATATGTGACATTGGAACCTTTTGTGACCTTCGCGAGAAACACCACTTCCTCTTGAGTTGGTAAATATGTCATGTTTGTCAACCTCGGACAGTCGATGCGAAGGCCTTCTATTCTCTCAAAGACTTCAAGTGAAGTCCATACCTCTAGTCTGCTCACCGAGTTTTGGGCTACTGCTCGCACTTGGTATACTGCTGCTTTGGGGAAAACAAATCTAAACTGATAGGTTCCCTGCTGGGGTGTAGCCAAACCGTCCACTGCCCAAAAGTAGGTAGTGCTGCTGTCATTACCGCCAACTGCAGTAATAACAGTCTCTTCGCCAACCACACCGTAAGGCTGCTTGCTTTGCAGGCTGAGGTCCGAAACAGGATGCAACACATTGACTTTTAGAGTCACAGATTCCTGGCTTATTGCGTTAAAGGCAGTGGCGTTCACTGTGTGTTCACCTGTTGCGGTAAAGACATGCACGACATTTTGCTTCTGCTCCACTTGGAAACCATCACCGAAATCCCACAGCACCGACACATGGCTGCCAGAGCAAGTCGCGACCCGAAACGAGGCTGATGTGTTGACAGTCACAGTCTCACCACCTCGCACCAGAGAAAAATTACTGACAGGTTCCAGAACGGTGATACTGGTGTTGGCTGTTTTGCTGCTCACTTGATTACTCACTGTTACAGATACCTCCTGAACTCCTTCGTCTTTGAAGGTAAAACACTCCACGGAGGTTTCTGTCACCTCAGCTTGATCGGAAGAACTGCTGAACCACTTAAACTGACCGCCTGTGGCCTCCTCTGGGGAGAACAACACGCTGAAACAAACTTCATCTCCAGTGGCTGCTATATGACGAGATGCCTGCACTGACATGTCAGCTACTGGTGTTTCAACACAGACGGTGCTATTGTACTGCACAGTGCTAACAGAGCTATGCACAGATAAGTCAACATGGTAAGCGCCTGGGCTAGAAAAGGTGTGCATGGCTGTGGGTCGCCCTTCCACAACAACGGCAGGCAATTCATCACCAAACAGCCAATGGAAGGCCAGTACGGATACGTTTCCACTGACCAAAGCAGTGAACTCTGTGTTTCTACCGCTGGGGACACACTTGGCAGGAAGCAGTCCAACAACAGCCAATCTATAGACTACCACACCGATAAACTTGTGGCTATGGCTGACAGAATTAGAAACCGTTACCCCCGCTGTATAGTTTCCAGGAAGCTCATAGATATGCGAAACTGAACCATCTGTAAGGTTTCCCTGCTTAGCTCCATCGCCAAAGTCAAAATCCCAGATGACCTCCGTACCAGTCGCCACTTTAGCTCTGAAATCTGTAACAGAGCCCGCCTCGCTGGGTCCGTTGTGGGTGACTGCCAGCCCTGATATTTCCTCCGTAACTTCCACCATGAGCCAGGTGTTCAGCACAGAAAGAGTGTTGTTGGCGCACAGAGTGACGTTGTAAAGTCCAGGAGATGCAAAGGTGTGTTCAGCTTTATGATCAGCGCCCTGGACAGCATTGGACTTGTCACCAAAATCCCACGTGAAGACAGTGTAGTTGGAAGCGGGATCAGTGGTGGCTTCCAAGCAGAAAGTCTGGCCCACAAGGGGCACCGGAGGAGAGGAGTCAAGGAACAGATGTTTTAACAGGGGACGGACGCAAATCTGGGTAGACTTTTGTACTTTTTCGTATTTGTTAAAGACTTCCACTTGAAGTGTGTAGTCACCTGTGTAAAAAACAAAAACAAACAAACACTCATTTCATTCATTCATTCATTTTGGTTGCTTTTCTAACTAATAGGTAACCATTACCCGTTTCCATGCCTGGTTTCCATGAGTCTGGTATGCTACAACGTTGACAGTGGAACCCAACAGCTGAAGTCAATTTGTTCTGGGATGCTGCTCAACCTCTGATTTGTTTATATGTTTCTTACAAAACCCCAACAATGCTGGTGTTTTTTATTGAATTATTGAATTATCAGGTTCCACTGAATAATGGACTGACCTCAGTTACCTTGACCACTTAGTACCGCATATCCTTTAAAACCAAAACTCTTTTAAAACATCCCTTAAAGGAAACACTGTAACTGTGCCCGGACTTTTTTGTCATAGTGCCGGGATCTCGCACGGGAAGCTCTAGCCGCTGGTTGTTACTAAGAACTGTCAACAAATTACTATTGCTTTGAAGAGAGTTTGTTAGAAAAAGTCATATATCCTGAATCACACCACAAATTGATCTACTGTATAACCGTGTCAAATGATTATTCCTACCCTAAAAGTGTCATAATGGCGGCTGAATAATTTCATGTCAGGATGGCTGTAATTCAGTGTTTTAGAACTCACAGACAAGAGAAAGACATGTGCTCATATCTCAAATTATGGTCACATTTTTAAAAAGGTACAATTTTCCCTTTGGACTGATGCTCTTGTGAAATATGAATTTTTTCTGCTGACATTAGTCAAAATAAACAATGACAAAGACCTAGCCCTATCGTGAGAATACCGCCAAGAGTGTGCAAAATACGACATTTTCAAGAATACCAGTGGAGCATCTAATATTTGTCTCAGTCATAGACAAACAGATCCCTTCTTCTGCTGTGGAAACTGCGTTGAGACTCAGCGGTTGAGGGCTGTGTAGCTCAAGACACAGAATGGACATATGGGATTCAGGTTGTCATTCTAAGAGAGTTTACCTTGTGTAGAATAGGTGAAGTTCACCGAGTGCAGCATGTACACTTGCTTCTCCCCTCGGTCAGCAAGCCCCTGCGATGTCTCACGTGGTGCGGGCTCGGAATGGTTAACGTGGCTGCTACCGTCTCCAAAATCCCATCTACTTGGCATGCAGGCAAAGATATGCATAGTCGAGTTATTGTCACGTGTCATTTATCCCACTGGACATTGTACAGAATTAAAAATAAGATCATTATTGGTGTAGTCCACTAACGCAGTGGGGGGCGCGCCCCCCTAGGGGGGCCCGGCATTATGACAGGCGGGCGTAAAAAATTACACACCAGAAAAATTATTACAATTTTTTCGGGTGTGGACTCTGCAAAAAAAGTCTGGGAACCACTGCACTAGCGGAGCGCATCAACGCCGGGCCGGGGGCCAAAAAAAACCCCAAATAAGCCAGACCAGTTCCCCTTAAGCATTCCCCTATCCGAGGACCCTGAATAAGAAAAAAATGTATCATCAGGTCAGCGCCCGCACCTTCATGGAGAGGGGCCAACAGCATTTTGTCCACCGAACACGCTGGTACGCCTCGACGCCCTCCAGACACACAACCTGTAAGCCCCAGTCAGGAGCCCAGTTCCCAAAAATCAGCCAAAGATGTTATCCTCTTAATGAACAATCGGTATTAACATAAAAAAACTCAGTGCCTCACCAGCCATGAACCTCACCGCGCGCCAGTACAGGTATACCCAATGCAGTTTCCATTGAAGCATATTATTTGACCAACCTGAAGGTGGCTGGCAAAGCGATGTCCACTTTGACCCTGAGAGTGTAGAGATGCTTTGCACCCACAGCTACAACCTCCGGGACAAATAGGAACTCTGGATCACTCAGTCGGGTCATTTCATCTGCAGTCAGGAGGAGCTCTTTGCTCTGGGAGCTCACAGGGTTGGATGCCGTTACCTTGGACACATATAAGGGGTTATCTTAAAAAAGGATGTTAAAATACGACCCTGGCAGCCAGTCTCACCCAATACTCAGCTACGATGGGCTCCAGCTCAGCCATGAACAGATGAACATGAATAAATGATAATACATCCAATTTTTTTGTTTTTGTGCTTTACCCAGCTGAGCTTCCCTTGCAGTCTTGGAGCAATCGCCACTGGCTTCACCTTATCAGGGCCAAGGCTGAGCCGGAGCCTACCCCAAAAGAGACTGGGTACACCCTGGACTGTTCACCAGCCAATCGCAGACTGAGGATACTCATTAGAACCTTGAGCTTGTACTCAGCCGCTTTCTTGAACACGACACTGTAAGATTCTCCTTCATACGCAAACGTCTCCAGGTTGTCAATCACCCATGAGAAAGTTACTGAAGAGCCCCTCTCCACTTTGGCCGAAAAGGACTGTGATGTAATATGAGAATATAAATGAATTCAAATGCCAGAAAAAACTGGGTGAGATTTAACGCAAGTTATTTTGCCACCTGTGGGATGTCCACGAGCATCCTCTGGTGGTCACTTGGCTCCACGCTAAGCCCGGACACGCCTTCGTAGCCACACAGCGTCACATTCAAACTCTGAGCGCCACCGTCATCCGTCACACTGATGCTCAGCGTCTGAACCCCCGCCGAGGGTAAGACCAGAGTCACGGAGGAGAACCATGCAGCCCCAGAACTGGCCCTGCATTCAGGCAGAGCGTTGGCGCAAGATGGGCTGAAGGTGAGTCCAATCTGAAGCACTGGGGCTGACCATGAACATCTGGCTTTCTCCCCTCTTAGAACCTTGGCCACCATGAGAGTCGGGACGTTAACTTGAAGATGGATCTGGTTCTTGTCATCCGGCAGAGGGTGGATGATGCTTAGCCCAAAAGTAGATCTCACACTTGGCGTCAGCGCTTTCATGTCAGAAGGTGTGGTTGCTTCCGTGTGGCCAAACATCTCAGTAGCGTAGAGCAGTCTCAGATTGCACACCACCCCATCCACCCAGCGGCCACTTTGGGGCATGGAAGTCAGACCCCCTTCCCACCAGCCCCCCCACTCCGTCCCCTGGAGAGACATATAACTCTGTCTCCACGGTGAATTGAAGGACACCTCATTTGAAAGGCAATGCAGGAGAGTCCCAGGTGGGCGAGTGTGTTGAATGGCAACGATATCATCGGGGTAGACCGTGATGGCTTCTTCTGGAAGACGCACCTGCAGAAAAAAAAAAACAAGAGTAACTTAAGTATCATGAACACTTGGTAACACTTCATATTAAGGTGCTTGCAATAAGTATTAATAAGCAGTAATTAAAAGTTAATAAGACTCTTATTTTATTAATATTTCATATTAAAAGTTAGAGGGTTGACTATGTAGTAATGACTTTATTAATGCTAATAAGGTGCTGTTCCTACTTGAGATCAGTAGTTACAGAGCAGCATTGTCGTTAATAACTGTTAATAAGTACATAATACCAGGATTTATTAGCCTTTATAAGGCCTTATTATCATTACCTTAGCACTATTGACAATAAATATGTCAGTGCTTATTATAATCGTTGATAGTACATTAACATTATATAGCCTTATAAATGCAAATAATCCTTAAAAATTATATATTTTTATTAATATAAAAGCCTTATTAACTTTAATTACTGCTTATTAAACTTAGTAAAGGCACCTTAATAACTGTAAATGTACATGGAGTTATGGGTTGTGGAATTGGTGGTCATTTGATTTGATTTTTGATCAGAAAACCATAAAATATATGTGACAATTTATTATTATGGTGATACTTAAATACGACTTGTTTTTCAGACTATAAAAAACATATTTGAAAAATTATTTTTTTATGGGGAAGTGATCATCTACAGGAGTTTTTTTGTTTGCTTATTATAATGCCACGTTAATCATGAAAAAGTGATCAAGAACAATTCATTTTTTATGACTTTCTCTTTTGACTGTGATTTAATAATTTCTCTAATATTTTTCCCCATTATGGACATGTTTTAAATAAAATGAAAAGGCACTATTACATTCTTCTTAAAGAGTCACGGACATGATTGATCAACTTTGCTTAAATATCTTAAATATTGTTTGTAATTGTGTTTTACATTGTTTTTTTTTTTTTTTTAAAGCAAACAGTCAATTTGCAAAAATTCTATTTATAGTTCATGGCAGCAGTCATGCTGAACTTTGCAGTGTTCATTTCACTGATGACTGCTATGAAGGAAGACTTTCAGCAGAAGCATTTGGCTTTCAAAGTACGGTATAGAAAAGCATGAAGAACGACGTCCAAATTGAAAGTAAGTCATGTCTTGATTGCATACCGTCTTCTAAACACTATTCCACCATAGCGACAAGCCTGCAAAGCATTATATATGTTATATAAACATCTTTTCACAGCAATATGTTGATGGTGAGGGGTGGGGGCAGCGATGACGCCAAAATACCCAATTAAAAAAAGGCTATAAAGACCCCTTTAAACTCATTAAGCCAGTTGCAAACGAAAATTGAAGGATAACCAACTCCGGAGTAGTTAAAACTTGCCGAGCTGTGTTGCGTCTTAAGGTTTAAGTCCATGTTCTGCAAGTTCTCTATTCCATCTCAAAATGTTTCTGCCTTCTTTTCTTCTTGTTTGTGTGGGTGAGATGTGTCGTCACTTCCGGAAAAGGGACAAAGTGTTCGTCACGACCGCCGCCATAAACCCATCTATCCATCCATCCATCCATTTTCCTCCGTTTATCCGGGTCCGGGTCGTGGGGGCAAGCAGCTTCTTCCCGGTCCCCAGCGACCTCTTCCAGCTCCCCTGGGAGGACACCAAGCCGTTCCCAGGCCAGCTGTGAGACATAGTCCCTCCAGCGTGTCCTAGGTCTTCCCGGGGGCCTTCTCCCGGCTGGGTATGCCCGAAACACCTCACCAGGGAGGCGCCCGGGAGGCATCCGGACTAGATGCCCGAGCCACCTCAACTGGCTCCTCTCGATGTGAAGAAGCAGCGGCTCTACCCTGAGCTCCTCCCGGATGGCCGAGCTCCTCACCCTAACCGCCATAAACTATAAATTTAATTTTTGCAAATTTACCGTTTTGCTTTAAAAAAATGAACAATGTATAACATAATTACAAAGAATATCGAACATATTTAGGCAAAGTTGAAAAACCACATCTAACTGGACGAGTTATGGGGGGCTTTGCAGAGGGAGGCGCAAAAATGCGGTTGGGGGCTCCACTATTTATAAAATAATATACAGTATGTATTTTTTGAAATGCTCTCACCCCAGATTCTCTTTGCTCGCTCAATGTGGGAAGTAACAATCAATTCATTTTGCCTCTCCTTAACACAGTGCTTCTCAAACAGCCGGGTGGGCCCCCCTGGGGGGCTGCGGAAAACTGTCAGGGGGGTAGATATTATTATTCTCTCAATAGTATTTCAATTTGGGAGGGTGTGAAAAAATGTCTCTTCCCTAGGCGGTCATGATAGAAAATATGTGGCTTACTCACGCTTACAGTTTCCAGGTCTGCCAAGGGTCTTATTCTCAAAGGTAAGTCCGCCACCAGGTGGTAAAAAGGAGGTATCGAGGAGTATCTGGGAGGTAACGAGAAGAGTCGGACTCCTGCTGCCGAGATGTAGGGGCTACACGGGCTCCCGTTGGGGAGGCAAGCTTCCAGAATGTGACACCAGTACTGGCCCGCGCTGCAAGCCCCTGTGGTGTTGCAAAGCGGAACCGCCGAGCAGCAGCTGAATGGATTCAGTAAGGAGCTGCAACCTGGAGGAGCAAGGAGATGCATTTGTGGTTCATGAACTGATATTTACCAAAAAAAATGGCGCATTCTTGGCCACCTGGAGGTACTAGATGGTGGCTGGGGTTGCAGTAGGGTCGAAGGATTTGGACCCTGACCAGGGAGGAGGTCGGGCTGGGCCGGACCACGAGTTGCAGTGATGTCAGTTGACCTGCATGGCTGAACCACAGACCGGGGAACAACTGCATCTGTAGACAAACACAAAACAAAAACAACACGCGTGTCAAAATTCCCATGAATGAAGATTTGGTTTGCAGCACCAACTTACTCACCTCCACTGCATGGTCTTCACGGTCTGGGATAGCCAGGAGGGGGTCCATTTGGAACTGATGGTAGACGCCAGTCATCAGAACCACCCCCACAAGGTAACTGTCCACGTCGGGTAAATATTCTAGAACATACGACGACAAAGCATGACACAAGATGGCAGTTGCAGCAGCTCGTCTTTGCTTACCGTTTAAGCGGCTTTCGCAGAAGAAGTGGTGCTCTTTGCTACAAGGGGTTGTCCTCCATTGTCCAAATGTCCCCAAAGCCATCTGAGGACACACTTCCGGGTTTTCACCGCTGCCGACAGCCCTCCGTGTAGGACTTGCTGTCTCCACAAGCCCGCCCTGCTTTGGTCCTTCCCCTCTTGGGACCTTCAGCCAAACCCACAAGATGCTTTTCCTAACCAACAAGAACAATAACGACAAGTAAGACTGCAGCAGCTTGAGAAAAATAAAGAAAAACTTAGGTATGTCAGGTACGTTTTTTAATAGTTATATAGCAAAAAATATGCACTAAAAATGCAAAAAAATCTATTAAAATATAAATAATAAATAAAAATAAAATATATACAGAAATAAAAATAACATACAATATTTGTATACACGTGTATTCACGAGTCAGATTACATGCTGAGTACAATAAATGTGTACACGTTGGCAGGTCTGCTTTAACATTAAAAGTACTCCCTGCTTCTCGCGCCCTGCGATTTATTATTTTACCAGATATTAATAAGCCAAAACATTCAAGCTGAAGTTAGTAAATGTAGATATCTTTACATCACACTGATTTGGAACAATACACAAAGTACTATCAATGATGCTAGGGATGTATAGGATGGGTATATACTGCACAGCTGTGGCCAGTTCCCCAGTACTTTGTAGACTTACACTGGGAAGGAGTGCTGAATGAAGTTTTGCAAATCCAAAGTGTCAGCAGCCGCCACGTCCCCGCCCCGGGTCTGCAGACAGGAATCCAAAGCTTCGGCCCACGTGGACGTCTTTTTAGAGAGCCAGAAGCATCGCAGGCTCGGCAGGTGGATCTGAGCACCTTTTGGACAAGGGAGGTCTTCTGCAGGATGGCCGTGGTGGCACAAAGAGGTAAATCTTTCTCAGGCTTTTCAGCCGCAATCAAACATGCAGTTTAGTTTTTGCAAAATGCTGAATGTTCTGATCCTGATTAGGCAATAAGAACCATATCACTCGTATATGTGGATTTTTATATGTTACAGCTATATCATTACAGCGGGGCCTGGCCTGGGGGGCCGTTTGCAGCCCGCAGCTTGTTTATTATTGGCCCTCAGCACATTGTAGAAATAAAATGAACCAAAAAAATAAAAAATAAAATGAGGAAAAAGTTGAACTGTTTATGCTACTAAAACTAATAGTAAGACACCTTTCCTTTATAACACAATTTTTTGTCTTTACATACATAACAGGTATTTTTCTGACATTTCTTTTAACTAAATTAAAAATATCAAGAAGGATTTGAATAAAAATATAAGTAAAAAAATTCTAAATCCTGGTATGTAACTTTTAAATTTAAACTTGAATTAATATTGACTGAAAATGACATAAAGTGAAGTAAGTCGGAATACATTTAAATTAAATACAACAAATTAAAAACATACTTTACTGGGATGGTTACTTGGATTTTTATGTTACTGGTATGTTATTACAGTAAAAATATAATTTTAACTTTTCAATTTTCATCCTACAAATGTTTAGGACCAATATAATAATATAATAATAATATGGTTACTACTATTAATAATAATAATGTTAAATATACATGCAGAACTAATGCAGTAGAGTAGACCTAATGAGATGAAATAATAATAATATATTATAAATAAATAATATAAAATGTATAATACATTTTGGTACCAAAGGTAATAAATTTTAGCGCACCCAGGAAAACTGACTTGAAAAGACATCATTACCATACGTTGAAACACCGTTGAGATTTGGTTGAAAGGCAAAACTGTAAAATGACGGCGCCGCCCAAAGCGTCTATTTTTGAGCTATTATTGGACTAAACTCTGCCCAATTTGTAACGTCTATTTCTGGCCCAAATCGAGCCAATGACCGACCGACCGACCGGATTTAGCCCCCAAAAACAACGTCGGCTGCGTTAGTAGGCGGGTGTACGTGTCTCCTGTTTATTTATATTTATGTACTTTTTGAGCATTCTTATTAATGCTATTTATGCAGACATTTAAACGGTCTAACAAGGAAAGATACAATTAATAACCAATTCAGCTTCTCACCTCCTGCTGTGCTGATCAAAACCACGCAAAGGATGTTCCACGCCTGCCTGTGTGGAGTGAGCATGACTGTCGTTTGCATCACAGACGCATCATACTCGATTCTAACGTCTTGCCCCCGCGTTGCAGTCGAGCGGCCTAAAAGGCAACATGCTTGGTCTGTGTTGTGCTTTCCTTCCCAGTACAGCCAGCACCGCGCCTTCGCCAGCAACCTCTCCCCCCCTCAGCCTTCCCACATTGACTTATGGTGTCTTTAGTCACCCGGGTGACTTTACTTTGTTTCTCAGCAACAGCAAAAGGCCTGCACTGCTCATTAGAATGTTGGAAAGCCGGACACAATAACAGTGAAGGGCACAGGGAGAGAAGCAAAAAGGCAAGCCGCTCATGCAGCTTTAAATAATATAAAGAGATAAGTTGCTTTGCAAAGGTTTTGTGTCCCTACTGGTGACCTCGCCGTTAACTGAACAAAAGACAAGGCAGGATGCCTTCGCTGTTGCCTGGAGAGAGGAGGCATAAAGTTGGATGTGTTCCATGCCGGCAGTAGCCGGAGGCGTGTTCCATCTTACAACTTAAAAATCCCAGTTGTCTGTTCAAATGTACACCACACGCATTCAACTAAATCAATGCAAGTATGCTGAATATATTCCCATTTATTGGATTAGCTTCCAATTAAGTCAAAATTAATTGCAAATTGCATTCCTATTTTTATGATCGCTTCCCCCATTATCAATCATGATTTGTCCTGTTTGCTGTGAAACAAAACGCCGCCCAGTCCAATAAGGTGTAATACTTCTGTAGGGAAAACTATCCATCCATCCATCCATCCATTTTCTTCTGCTTATCTGAGGTCGGGTCGCGGGGGCAGCAGCCTAAGCAGGGAAGCCCAGAGGTCCCTCTCCCCGACCACTTTGTCCAGCTCTTCCCGGCGGATGCCGAGGCGTTCCCAGGCCAGCTGAGAGACATAGTCTCTCCAGCGTGTCCTGGGTCTTCCCCGAGGCCTCCTACCGGTTGGACGTGCCCTGAACACCTCCCCAGG